>VXAD01000394.1:3004767-3126746 GCA_013399195.1 Dicrurus megarhynchus | reverse complement strand
AAGCAGTTGTGGGGAAAGCTGCAAGTTGAGGGAAGGGACTTTCACAGGCAAGGAGAAACCATTCCGGGCGGCCTTGCTGTGACACTGAGCCACAAGAGAACTGTTTAACTGTTTTCGTGTGGAGATGTCTCCATAGCATGAGCAAGAGAGACTCCTCTCCCTAAGTGGACTGAGAAAGGTTATTATAGAGATGGTAAATTGACTGAAAAATCTCGAGGGTTGTTTTTTTACGTTGTCGGTGGGAGGAGGGAAGAAGGTGGGGGGGAGGAGAAGTGTTCTGAAGGTTTAGTCTAACTTTTTTTCTGCCTTTTAGTTCTGTTAATAAAGTTCTTTATGCTTTTGAGGTTTAAGTTTTGTGCCTGCTTTGCTCTTCTCCTGGTTCTTATCTCACAGAAGGAAAATAAGTAAGTAATGGGCATTTTGAACCAAACCACTACACCAGCCGCTCCTTCTGGGTCTTGCCATTTACACAGCATGTCGCCAGAAAAGGGTAAAATGGAGGAAGAAAACAACAAAAGTGATCAAATGTATGTAGAGCAGAGTAGTAAAATTAGGGGTAACATTAAGACAGAAGAAAATTGAGAAGAGAGGGACAGGAAATGTGTTTTCAAGCAAAATGCTTTTGGGAAAGAACCGTTTGGACAGTCAGCAAACACCTGTTAACCTTCTTTGCCCACCTCCACAATGAAATTTTCCTTCCTCTGGGATCCATCTGCAAGTTAGGAGGAACATCTGAGTTAGGCTAACTTTTCAAGTCAGGAGAGGTAACAGTATGCTCTCAGCACGCTGCATCCTTTTTCTGCCTTTGCCTCATTAGCAACCAAATCTGTCAGAGCACACCGCTTAGGAGACCTTTTAACTTCTTACGGTATCCATTGCCCGTCACGCAGATGTTTTGCATGCTGAAACAATGCCAGACAGATTTCTGAGAAATCTCCATCTGTTGTATGACATCCTGAATGCCATGAAGTAGCTAAATCCCTTATCCAGTCTGGCTTGCCAGTGAGATGACTCTGCAGACAAGATGTGAAGCTGTGTGGGCTGGATTTCTTCTGCAGGCACATTTCCACTGAATGCAGTTGCTTTTAGAGGAACACAGGTCCATGAGATGGCAGACAGCCTGCTCTTCCTTGAATCCTTGATTTTTCAGTGCTGATGATCTGACTCCACAGTGGGCAGTCTGGTAGCAGAGGGCTTTTTTGCCCTCAGAGAAACGTTTTACAATATGAACTGGAAGAGTTAAAAAGACTGAGCCAGGTTTCCCTGAGTAGAAACCATTATTCTTCTTCAGAAGAAAACCGTTTCTCAATACTTGCTTGCCCATCAGGCTAGTAAAAGAGGACTCTGAACCAGATCAAGGACTTTGGAAGCCACTACTAAAAATCAGTTAGTTACATAATCTCCCGACTATGAAAGTGATGAGATACAGCTACCCCATATCTTTGAAAGGTGGTACCAAGCAGCTGTTATCAAGGATCTATCAGCTGATTTACTCTCTGAAAAATCACACTACTGACACAATTTAAAACAGCTTTTTGCTTGCCTAAGTACAGGTAGACAGGTTTGAAAACGTTGTCCTGAAAATTGTCAAGTTATGCATATTAGAGACTATGTAAAATAAAAAAGCATTCAAGATGTCCTGCCACTGTGCAGATGATTTCCAGGAAATCCAAGCAAAAAAAAAAACAAACCAAAAAAAAAAATCCTCCCACCAAAAAACCCACAAAAAAACCAAAAAAGCTCTTGTATCACACATTTTAATATGCCTTATTCTTTCCTTCTCCATCTGGGTGGTTGTCTCACACAAATGCCAAGAAGTGAATTACAGTATGTACTGTACCTGTAGCTAATGGGTCTCTTATATGTGCAGATTTTTTCCGGGAGTAGACCATTTTGGGCAGGAATTGGTTGCCAACTAAGAAAGGAGAGAAGGAAAAACAAAGTAATGTCCCTTAGGGTGGGTGGTACTAGTAAGCAGAACATTATTGGTCTGTGCAGGCAGCAGGATCTGGATTTGATGGTGTCACTGACATTTTCTCTGAACATGGCAATGGAGAACTACTACAGGAACCACAATCCAGCATGCACTTAGGGTTAGGTAAACGGATTGAGTAATCCTACAATGGTTGTTGTTATATAACTTGTAAAACTGTGCCCAGGGAACAGAGATGTAACTTAATACTACAGTAGCATTTCTTAACACTGTGACTGCCAAGGGTCAGTTGCTATTCCCATTAAAAACCTTCTTTTTGCAACTAATTTAGAACCCAGACACTTTAATTCACAGCAGTCTAAAGCTTAGCATAGAAACTTTTTTTTTCACTTTAAAAGCTTAAATTAATTAGATAACAATAAAAATATGATATAATTCTAGCTATTGTTTTTAATTTAGACCAAGGTAATTCAAAACAGTGAAAGGAGCTTGATGGTTTTAGACTTGTATTTTCCTGTCTTCACATGGGTTCAATTTATATCTCATATATCATTAAATCAGTCACTGTACTGGAAGCCTTTTCCTTTGCTGTCCATCTACTGCTCTGCTTAATATACATTTAATTTACATCCCATTAATTTATATTTAATCTGAAACATTAGTTCTGGTTCTCAACACCTAATGATGGAAAATTTGAAAGAAGCATGAAGTTACTTTGCTTCCTAAGACAAATTCCTTTTTTTCTTGTTTCTTCAGCCTATTTTCCAGTCAGGTTATTTGGTTAGCAGTGTTAATGATTACTTTGCAGCAAGATTTTTCACTTGCAATTGTCATCTACTTAGAGAGTTTTGCTATAGTGCCACTCAGTTGTAAAAATTCTAAAATACCTAGAAAGGCTTCATTTGAGGCCCAACACAATTTCTGTTTATAATGCATTCTTCTTATAAACTACTTCTTATTTTATAATTTACGTCATTGGCATCTACTCAACAGTAAAAACATGAACATGGCAATCTTGTGTAAAGCAGCACGTAACAAAAGATTTGTTTGATTAAGATCACATAACTGGATATATTAGACAATGACTAAGTTCAGACAGATTACACCTGGCCTGTGGTCCTGAGCAAAGCTGCATGGTGGCAGGGGAAATCAGTGGGGTGAGGCTCCATAGCTCATCCCTTAGGGAAGGTTCCAGTTTCTTGTGGGCACACAACACAAATGTCATGGTAACAGATCTATCACAGTGTAACACTGTGGGAAAGAGAAGCCAAATTTTCAACCTGCACCATTGCACCATTTCAGAAGATCAGGTGTAGTCAAGGTATAGGCTAAAGGGTGCTTTGTGCTACTCTTCTCAAAATAGCCATGAACCTGGATATAGAAAAACAAGACCAAAGACATAGCTCATTAATCCCAGGTTTTCTATGGAACTGCATGGAAAACACTTGCAAAACATGGAAATGCAAAAATTCATCAGTCTAACAAAAAGAAGTTTTTCCCCTTTCTCAGACAGCCTCATTAGGCTTAGTAGCAGATGAGTTTGTAAAATAAGATTTAGAACTGTACATACAGTATTTCAGCTGAGCTGGGGTGGCTAATTTTGTGTTCAGTTTTAGCTCTTGTCCTTGAGAACTATTAAAAATAAAATGAGCTTTGTTAACATGACTACTGAGCATCGCAGGGGGAGATTATGTGATGCTGGAGGTTTATCCAAAATCAGATTATGGATGTTTCATATTTATATGAGTTGAACAAATTTATAACCATTATCTTAACCAAAAAACATGTAAAGGATTACATTATGTAAATATACTTCTGTAATATTTTTGTATTATATACTTCCACGCCTTTGAAAAATATTTTATTAATAATTTAATTCTTACTGTAATTGTTTAACTTATGTGCATGTTTACACCTAATATTTTCTGAATTTACAAAACAGGCATTCATAACATAAGAAACAGACTTTGAGTTCTAGGTGGCAAACAGCATGGGGAGGTAAAATGAAGAAAATTAGCCAAAAGCTGTTGTAATCATTTGGCCCCAGGAGACATTTAATTTTTTTTTTGTTCCTGTTTCAATGTATTATAACATTATTGGAGTTGACTTCATAGATCAAGTGTCACTAAGAAAGTCAAGTGTCACTAAGAAACTGAACATTTTATTTAGCATTGTAGGTTTCAAACCTGCCAGAGAGTCAATATTTATGAGGCAGACTACATTTAATATTTTTGTTTTCCAAATAGCCTAATCTGTGCTCCAAAACTGAGAACCTAGTCAGTGGTCTACTCAGTCTACCTTCATCTGTAATTGTGTGCATGGGTTCAAACTGCTGACTGCCAAAAGCAAGTCAGAACTAGAGACCTGTTGACTTACTATTAAATGTTTTTGGTTTCAGTTATTGAGCTACCCATGGCCAAATTCAAGTTTGGTGGTGGTTTTGGTGCTTTTTTATGACTTTCAGTCTTGGAAATTGAGACTTTTCATTTTAAACCTATGTTGTTGACAAAAGTGATCTGAGCCTATTCCATCTGTTTCATGGTCATATAGCAATGGCATTTTCTTTAATATCTAGGATAATTTTGAAATTATCTATTTTTTTAGGAGTAGCAAAAATCTTTTTTAGAAAGATCAAGAATCTAAATTCATCAACATCCTGAATTGCCTTCCTTTTGGTTTTCATTAGCTGTTCAATTTCCTGGATCTAAGCTGCACTTAAAATGCCAGAAAAAGGCCAAGATAGAACCTAGTTCTGAGATTTCCAAGTGACCAGATGGAAGAACTAGAAATCTCACCTAAGTGCCTGTCCATTGCCCAACCAATTTTGCAGACTACCTCTTGCCAATACTTACCCAAACTCAGCTGAAATTCCATCTGAAGTCTTTGAAGTCCTTCTGGAAAAGTAATTAAAAAGAGTGACTTGTTAATCACTCATTAACTCAAAAGTACGTAATTTTATATTGTCACTCGTAGGAACTCTCAATAAGTCTGTTTCTATTTTCCTTGGCATAAGTGTTTTGACATTTGGAATTCTCAGAACCCAGAATCAAGATCCAAATATGAATTACTGCTTTTTTTTTCTCCTGGTAAAACAGTCATGTATTTTTTCCAGAATTGATTTTACTGTGTTTAGACTTAAAACATTTTGGGTTTAGCCACCTTATGTCAGAGCTATCTTTGATTTTGCAATAGCAGAACAGCAAGGACTTTTAGGAGATGGACCCAGCACAGAAGCAGAAGATGTAAAGCCTGTACAGAGTTGCCCATATCCAACTCCCTGTGACAAGTTACCCCAAGAGCGAAAGTCATTGTTACGAAGGGCAGTAAGCTTTGAGAGCCCTTTTTTTTGGCCTTGTTTTTAATAGATGTTATCTGATATCACTCAAATGCTAGAGGCAAGGGCACGAAAAAAGGGTACAAGGATGAGTCATCAAGCAAACATTCCAGCCTTCCTGCCAATCAGAAGAATTCCTCTGAGGTCGGCCACAGAAATCTCCCTCTGTATCAACAGCCCAGGAGAGAGTCAAGAGCACGTAGAAAGGACCCGTAAATTGCAAATGGTTCCTTTTGAGACATGTCAACACCATCTCACACAAAATACCTCAGTGGTTCTGGGAAAGACAAAATCGTGGAAAGGAGTCCACAACTGGTGACAACAGTTGTTAGAGCCAGCATCTTTCACATGAAACAGTGAAAAGAGCAAGAATACTGAGCAGATGTGATGGTTGTTTCCAAAAATATGCGAAGTTATAGAGAAAGCATGTGGACTCTCATATTTAGCCTTTTCCATAATACAAGAAATATGGTGTGCCGATGAAATCGAAAGGCAGCAGATGTGAAACAAATGGAAAGGCTCTCAGAGATCCTGATTAACTCGAGGAACTCAATGACACTAGACATCACTGAGGTCAACAGCTTAAACCCAGGCAAGTAAGGAAAAAAGTGAAAACCCTGGCAGCTACTCCCATGTCTAGCTTCCCATTCTGCAGAGTGCATCTGTTTCACTCGGTATTTGAGAGCAAACTGGTTAAGAAGTTTCTCTCAATATAAGTAAAGCAAGGTAATATTTTCAGAATGGAATCTTCAATTAAAAACTCACTTTAAAATTGTTATAAAAAATGCAAAACTATGTGCAACAACTGTTTTCAGCACTTTGCTATCAAAGATTCATTGGAAATAGCTGTAATAAATTTTATTCTGATTTCCTAAGATAAGCATAGCCCTTATCTTAATGCTGTTGTATTTCAGGTAGAGGAGAAATGCTTCTGTTGTCCCTTACACTAGTCTAGATGAAAAGGCTTGCTAACTGCACAGATATTTGCTTAAATTTTAAGAAAAACAAGAGCTGAAATCTATGCATAATGTTCCAGCTGTCTGCAGATTGAGGAAAAAAGTAAAAATTTAAATGAGCTCACCAAAAATAATGAAGTCTGGCTGAAAACCAGCTGGGCAAGAACAGAATTCAAAATCTGGAGTTACTTTGAGTACTGAATCTGATTCCAGTAAAGCTTTAGTATGATTCCAGCAAAAATCCAATTTCCCTGCTGTTGTTTTCCCTGGGAACTACTTTTTAAAACCAGTTGTACCCTTGCCATCTTTTCCAGAAAATGGTTTGAAGTGGATATAAATAAGGAAAAGATTTTGACCACCATTTTCTCTTTTGAATGTCCTGATAATTGGTGCAGATACTTCTGTCAAATAAATCCCTTAGCTAAGACTGAGGAACAAATTGGACTCAAGAAAGTCCCATCAATATGATAAAGAACTAATTTTTGATGTCCATAGCACATGACAGTGCAATGAAATACCCTCCAAGAACTGCAAATCATTATATTGTTTGGTAGAAATGACAGGCTGATATGAAATCTTCCAACACATTGTGAAGACGTCAGCAAACATAAAAGTGCCTTAAACAGAAAATCTAGAGAAGATTAAGGGAAAATTCCTCTTTTTAATGGTGTGATTTTGTAGCCAAAGGAGCAGTGTAATGAAGCTTTCAGTAATAACAATCAAAAACATGTTTGTGAAAAATCATTTGACATGTCGTAGGTCAAATGACAAAGCCAACAAAGAGTACAGGAAAAGAAATGCCCAACCTGTGACAATAGAAGAATGTTGTTATAGTTTATAAAGCAAGGATGAATAAGGAATGGAATAAATTAAACACACTGGAAAGGAAGAAAATCCTATATAGCAAATGGCTTTGAAATATGGAAATGATGTGACTGTCACCAAGTCAGACAAACAGTGATATAAAGTTGTTGCACAGCCACTGCAACAGTGTTAGTTGTCCTTTGGAAAGCACACTCAGATACGAGCTAAAGAATTACTTTTATTCCAATCTAAATGAATGCCTAGTACAGCATAAAATACTGCAAAAAGAAGCCCTTTTGATAAAACACCATTACATGTTGTTTGTAGATTTAGACCATATGTTCACACGAAGGAAAAACATTGCCCAGAACTATTTCTAAATTGCTACCATTACATCAGCTCCCAGTTATAAAAATAATAGAGAACCTTTTGCAGATAAAGTCATTCTTAATTCAGCAGAAGGAAATGGATTGCACAAAAACTTTATTGCAACAGAAAACAGGCTTTTATTGCCCCCACAACATCTCGGGATATTAGCGGGGGCTTAGTGAGCACAATCACAGAACAAAAATGCAAGCAATACATTTGCCAGGAAGCATCCCATTGACTTTGCTACCAAATTTGGAGATGATCTTGGAGTAAGAGCTGGAAAATTGAAAAGAAATAAATAAAAAGGAAACATCATTATTGAAAGGAAAAAATATGAAAACATGCAACTTATTAGAGACATTGAAAAAGCTCACAGCATCACAAAATGGTCACAAAGCATGAGAATGAGAAGGTTACTTTTCACAAATATACTTCAACATTTTAAAGAAAAAGATACTATTTTAAAGAAAGAAGCAATGATGAAACAAAAAACAAATGATGATTTGAACACATTAAAGAGAGATTTGCAACTTGATTTTTGGGACATTTTTCACAGAAAAATGAAACCCTCAGCACCTTTGAAAATGATCTACAAAGATTGTGTTGTTATCTTTGAGAAAGATGGGAAAGACCAAAGGAATTAGCAAGTTTCTAAGCTACACTGATGGCCATTATGGTCTAGGGGTTACACAGTTTGGAATGAAAACAGACCAACAATGGGGTATTTTCAAGAAAACTAGTTTTCACATCCACTTTTTATTTCTTTGTTTTATAAAATTCATGGCACTTTAAAAATAATTTACATATTTCCTTTAATAATTTTAATAATTTTTAGAGCATTAAATTATTTACTGGAAAGGTAGTTTTCTTTTTTTTCATAATTTTTTCCTGGAAAAAAAATGCAAAAGAATTTTGGAGCTGATTTTGGGAGCTATGTAGACAAATATTTCAGTGTTACAGGAAAGTAAAATGGGTCATTTAAGCAGTAGGAAATTGGAGACAACTCTAAAACTGCTATGCAGAAAAACAAGAGGTGCATTCTGTTCCCAAAGTATTACTTTGTTCCCAAAGTTCAATAAGTCAAATCATCATTCCATGATTACTTCTTCTCCCACCTCTTTTCCGCATTCTCAATATGGATTATATGGTCTGAGACAGGATTTGATCCTTATGAATTTATATGACATGTCACAGAAAACCTCCAAAATTAAGTGCACTCTAAAAGCAGCAGATCAATAAAGGATAAAAACACCTTTTAATATATTTAGGTATGTTAAACGTCAGGTGCTCAATGACAAACATCGAAATATATTTCCTTTGGCTAGCACTGTATTGCAATTGTCCTCATAACAAATTTCTCAAATCCCTGTGGAATATGTAGAAAACAGACATTAAGGAACTCAGTGTAAACACTCATTCATTTGTGAAAAGCAGATGGGTTTCTCACAACTGGCACTGCAGAAGAATAACCCCGCACACCTAGCTATGAAGAGGAAATTCTTCAGGATTTATCAAGGCAGTGGGAAGAAGTAGCTTTTAGAGCAGGATGAGTTTCCGCATAGCAAGAGGCAAGAAGCTGGCTAGTGCTGTCTTCATTGACAGTGACACAATGGAAAGTAGCCAAAAGCTATTGAAAATACTTATGTTAATACACAGGAAACCTTGAGATTTTTTTTGTAGTCTAATACTTGTCTGAAGAATAATTCCATTTGCTTTGTCATTTAGGCTTCTCTGCCAAGTTTTTCTGAAGCCAGTCCAGAAAAGACAGGCTCACATGTAGTACTTCTATCTGTATTTCTTGAACATGAAAGATCAAAAAAGAGCAAAATTCTGTCATCATTAAAGGTTTTTTATTTATAGAATCCTTTCTTTGTTCCACAGGTACTACTCAGTGTGGCCATGGCCCATAATCAGAAAAAAAAAGTAAATAAGAAAGAAAAAAAAAAGGACTCCTACTGAAAGAAAATAATATTTTTTCCCCTCTCAGTAGGTGATTTTCTCTGAGGTCAGCCAGGTATGTGGGACTTTTTGTTTTTCCCACAGTATTGTGATTTGTTTCCTGTTGATAGGAAAGGTTAACTTTTGTGGTAGGAATATAATTTGGTTTGGAAATTGTAATATAACTGGTGCCCTAAAGCATTTTTTTTAATTGGTGAAAATTTGGAATATCCCAGAAATAAGAGGCTGAAAAAAATTACAGAGAAATACATATTTCCTACAATTTGTAATTCTCACCTCATCCTTTGTTAATTGTGTGCAGTGGTTATGCCATTTGCAGTAACCTGAGACATGTCAAGAGCCAACAGTATTTTTTCAAGAGCAAATAATACTTTTAAAACCCTGCATAGAGTCTTACTATAGTAATTGTTGATGGTACAGAGGCTCTAAAATGCTCACCCACTCTATAAACTAAAAGCATATTTAAAATACAGGTACTGCAAATATCAGTAAGTAATCATGTTCAAATAAAAGGAACAAAATACTAGCAATGGATATATCAGGATTTAATAATTTCTGGTGTAGAAAGACAATGCTAATCCAGAGCCAGCCAGCTACTGTGTGTGCTTGATATGTGTGACCAGCAACCTTTATAAGAAAAGCTGCAGTCTCATCTTAAAGCCTGTAGTGTGAATGTGTCAAGAAAATTTCTCAGGTGTTCCAGCCACACAGTACTCTGAAAAGATCATTTCTGACAGTCTGGAAACACAAAAAGGAAGGTATTTATGATATAATGGGATAGCTGCTGGTTTTTGTGGTTTGTTTGGGTTTTTTTAGTTCTCTTTACTGTACAAGCCCAGTTTACACTGTGCAAAGCCAGCAGCAGACAGTAGAGGAGCTACTGTACTCCACAGAAAAAAAAAAAGGAAAGACACCAGACACTAAAATGGGCATAATGGAAATTAGAAACACTCACATTATTTCTCTAGCGGAGGTTGCATCTCCACCAGAGCAAACAGATCAATTGTAAAAACAAGGCCACTCTTTAGGTTCCTGCACCTGTGCCCATATATTTTCTTCCACACATTATGCTGGTGGTTATTTTGATGCTACACAGTCATAATTTTCATTACACATTGTTTTTCTAGGGTGGCCAGGCAAGGTCTTATTTGGGACATATTATCATACGTTTTAGACTAACATGTTTGACGTATTTTCAGTTAGACATTGGAAGACATCAGTAAATATCAGTACTTTGGAAGGCATGTTTTCACAGTGAAAATAAAAGATATCCCGTGTGTTGAAAAAGCACATTCAAAACTTTGCCTTGCACTTTCTACACTTCCTTGAAGCCCCCTCTCAGATGTTTTCACCATTCCCTGAGCCTCCTTGGAGGCCCCTCTTCTCTATTTGTCCTTCTGGTAAGCAAGGTAGCTTTTCTCCTGAAGTTCCCAGCAGATGACTTATTTTTTGGCACAATTCCTGCCACTGATTTCACTCCACAGCTGCACTCTGGTTGCAGATATAATGGGCATGCCTCAAGTGAATTTAAACTTGTAATGGTCTCTGAAGCACCTGGGGCTAAATCAGTTTCCTATTTGAAGCCCTCAAGAGGACAGAGCACATTAATTAATCACCTCAAGATGTCAATTGCTCTGATCCTCAGCCTAAGACTAGACAAACCCTGGATGTTGAGCTCTCCTGAAACAGAAAGATAGTTTTCTGTGCAAGGCAAGCTCACAAAAAACTCTAGGAACATATCACTACAGCCACTGATTTCTCCAGGGTATAAGAAACACCTTTCTCCTGTTTCTTCTGTGTTTTTTAGCTAGTCAGGTCTCAAAATCCAGCTATCTATATGGGGCTTTTTTTTGTTTGTGGGTTTGTTTTTTTGTTTTTGTTTTGGTTTGGATTTTTTTTTTTTTTGTGGTATACTGTAGTGTACAGAGAAAATTTAATAGAATGCTTTTAGGTTTGGGCTTTTCTTTTATATTAATGAAAACAAAATACTGGAGCAGGCCTTCCTCACTAAAAGGTTTTTTTGTATTTAAGTGCCAATGTGAAGACGTCTGAGATCAGATTATTTTATTGTTGTTGTTGCTGTTGTCATTAGTTGAGTATTACTTCATTTTGTCTATAACCCCTGACCAATTTGCTTGTGTCTCAGCTGTGCTCATCAGTCAGATGCTCACTGTTAGCAGAGTCTTCTCAGCCAAACACAATCAGAGGTGTGCAGGGTCATGTGTAATAAGCTTGTCCTGGTGTGCTCTCCTTACCCAGAAAAAGGAGTTCAGGATAACTGACCCCCTTAGCCAACCCAACAAGAACT
Organism: Dicrurus megarhynchus; assembly: GCA_013399195.1. Taxonomy (NCBI): domain Eukaryota; kingdom Metazoa; phylum Chordata; class Aves; order Passeriformes; family Dicruridae; genus Dicrurus; species Dicrurus megarhynchus. Next base: position 3,115,083 of record VXAD01000394.1, on the reverse strand, counting down.
GCCTCCATATTTCTGCTTCAGCTCACAATCTTAGTTTCACCGTATTAAACATATTGTGCTCAGAGTCTTTGCCAAGGACCCCATAAGTTGCTCTCCAAGATTTCAAGCTACTGCTATATTAGATTGTTCAAATCTATATAATATTCATATTGCCAGATAAATCTGGGGTTTATATATATTTAATACAAATAGAACAAAGAAAAAGAGTGGAAATACATCTATGGAGAATTTAGAGCCGTTACACTGGAGATAAATTTTAGCCCAATTTCTCCAGAGAAAACTGCTGAGCGGCAAAGAGTGTTCTCCCTCTACAAATCCTTGGGTGTATCACTGCACAGTCTGGCTATATGGTGCAGAATGCAATTTCTATTTAAAGCCTAACACAAAATCCTGTTCTTTTCTATGAAACAGCTAATTTTTTTGCAGAAACCTAAAGACATTAGCAGAAAACATGCACAATTTAAGCATTTATGTGACAGCCATGCATATGCAGTATGTATACACAAAATACTATGCATATGTTCTGAGAGCAACAGATTACACTTTCTGCTTTAAAGTAATCCCTCCGGCACTTTTGAGATGCGAGAATATTACAAAGTTTTGCTATTTTTTGGTGAGCAAGGGAAAGTAGTAAGCAGACGCAATGCCCTTCTCCTAACTGTTGATGCCATTTATTTTGTGCACAAGGTAGAAGGAAACTGGTTTTCAGAAAATGATAACAGCTTTGAAATAGAGTTCAGCTGCAAGTAGTGCTTACTGGCTAAAAAGAGTTTTCAGTCCATTTGGTACAACAATAATAGTCAAGGTTAGGGAACCATTTTTCTCGCTCCTAAATACGTCGTAGCACCAGGATGATTTTAACAAGACAGCTCTTCGTTTTTATTTCTTTCACTCATTCCCTGGGTTTGTTGCCAAGAGCAACACAAAGAATGCACCAGGGTGTCATAATAATCCTCCATTAAATCCTTAGTATTTGAATTTTAATGCTATAATTCAACAGCTGACAAAAGCCCATTGAGCAGGTCTAAGGAGAGGAAAAGAGCTGGTCCCATTTTCTCAGGGGGTGATGCTATAGCAACATGGAATGAATTTGGGGTCAGGGAACAAGCTGTCTCCAAGCTTTGTTTGCATTTCCTGGCTAAAAGTAGAATCTGGTGTTATAAATTTTACCAAAATAAGTGGTTATTTAGAGTTGCATGAAGATCATTCACTCTGTAAAAATGTGTGCCTTGTAAAAAAAAGAGCGGAGACAACAAAACCTGCAGCCAGCAAGACAACAAACTAACAGACTATTTTAGAGAGTGCCAGCCTAAGAATTATTTCACAGTCCTTCTTCCTCTCCGGTTTCCCTACCTTCCAGTGCAAACCCTGCACCAGAACTTGAAATGATGCAACACACTAAGTCCATTCTAAAGGAATAACACAAAGACAGCAAAGTCAATAACGGCGGAACAGAGACCTCTTATAATCATCAAAGACCTCAGAAAAGTCTGGTATGTCATTTGTTATGCTTAGCTGTCCCCACACTGAAGGCTTTTATGCTCTGGGGAATGTTGTTTGGTGGGGACAAATGAATACACCTGGAAGACAATTGTCCATTGTGCCAAACACTGCTCATTGGGTGCAGCGCAGCCCCCGGCCGAAGCCCTCCCTTCCCAGAGCACTCCTCTTCCCTCAGGGCCGGAGTCACCGTGCAGCAGTTCTCAGAGCTGGGTTTAGTGGGGATTAGAGCTAAGGGTGTCTGTAGGTAATAGAGTACATTGGCAATTCCTGTGTCTTCCACTCTGAGGCATATTTTAAAGAAGAGGGCTCATGCATTCTTCTTTGCGCATATAATAATCAGAGATTCATTAGATAACAGTGATATAATGAGATATAAAAGATTAGAAATAATATGATATGCAATTCTCTGTGTGGACATACAGATTTTGTCATTGAAGAAAACTATCAATGTTTTATTGAATTTGAGATCATGGAAAATTTTTCTCTGTTTTTCCACTTTGAAATCCATTGCTGATCACCTGTAGCCAGCCAACTCCCCAGCTCCTCTGCTGCTGGAGATTGCAGCAAGGATGTCTCAGCTCTAGCAGGTCTGTTCGGGCTGTGAGATCAGGGACATCAACACAGAGAGTGTGGTTGTTAACACTGATGTAAGGTGGGTGCAGTGTGTTTGCTAGGTGAAGTGATGGAGGCAGGATGGAGGAAGGACAAACTGTTGTGGCTGTAGGGAGAAGAAGTGAGACATGGTTTTGAGGCCTTTGAGAGGTATTTGTATAGGACAGAGCAGGATGAGTAGGAACTGGCAGAGCAGCAGCCCCTCCTGCAGCTGGCATGTTTAATGGCTGCTTGGTCCTGCAGGTGCTGTAGGTGGGGAACAAGGCTCCTGAAGCAGAGGTTGTGTTGAACTGCAGTGCCTGCACATCTTACTGATGGGGTGGCATTTTCTGTCTTTCACACAGATCCCTCTGACAAGGGTTTGGCGCACAGCAAGAGGTTTAGGAAGCCTTCCTCCTTGCACCGTTCTCCTCCAGAGCTCAGTAGCAAAAACTTTCTACAAGAAAAACACAGCTATGGAGTGTCTTCCTCTGCAATTCTCAGTCTTTCCTCCCACATGCCTCTGGATGGGCAAAGCCACTGGGGACTCAGTAAACCACTCCTCTCTTCAGCATGCTTCTGTGACAGAACAGGAGCTCCCTGATTTTGTTTGTCAACAAATTCATTACGCCAAATTATTGTTTTTCCAAACCTGCATTTCAAATTTATCTGGGCCAAACTTGCATTAGAGCTGCTACATGAAATGGTTGTGATTGTTGCTAGGCTGTGCACATGCTGCTTTTTGGAAGTGGTACATCCATTTCTGATCTGCATAGTGCATGCACCCATTTCTGTCTGCTATTTTACCAATATCATTAAGTTGCTTATTCACAGTCCTTTAAAAACAGAGCACCTTGTGCCTACATTTTCTTTCCCATGTTTGTGAATTGCTTTCTAGTTCAGTTCTGCATTATCTAAGATGAACAGATTTTATGAAAATTCCATTCTTTCACCCTATAGAGAGTCATTTTTCAATAGAAAAGCTGTAAGCACTGGAGCCCCACTCCAAAAGAGTTCAGCTCACTTGACTTCAGGGTCTTTAGAGCAGGAATGATTCCTGTCAGCCTGCTAGATCTAAAAGGGAAGCAGTTCATGTGCAAACAGCTTTCCATCATTATCCTGGGAAGAATCCCACTGGGAGAATAAAGAGTAGCCATAGGAGAAAATTTCTGCAGTAATGGCATGTCATTCCCTTGACCCTCTGCTGAAGTGTTCATTTTTGTTATAGATCAGGCAAGAAATATGACATTTTATTGTGTGAGATTTCCAGGCAAGCATTCCTCAGTGGGGTGCAGTTCTCATTGGGTAATAATCTACAGGACCATTCTAGAGAAAACAAGAAACTTCATTGTCATAACTTTAAGCCTGGCAAGCTATAAATCGTGAAGATCCTTTGTTAGATATTTTTTATTTAGTGTCCTTTGTGTGACTGAAGTGATTTACATACAGAGCTTATTTGATTTATATATTAACCACATTGATTCTGATTATTCCAAGAAATGAAGAACAGAGGCAGAGTTTGAAAGGTTTGCCAATATTTTGGAACACCTTTTCTGTTCTGGAATTGGGGATTCTGTGGATGAAATTAAAATCTCACAGTTTGAATCAGGGACCTCCTGACTTTTGCTGTAAATACCCTTTCATGGCATAAATGTGGCCACTAATGTTACTGAGTTGATGCCTACTCTGACAGCAAAGTTTATAGGCATGCGTGGATGGCACTGCTTGGGATTTGCAATTCTTCACTGAATAGAATTTTACTGTGTAAATGCAGATGCTGCTCTGCTGGTCTTGGTGCACTTCGAGTTGATTGGAGCAGTGGTGTGCTCAGGCCTTCAGCAAGCCAAACACACCCATGCACAGATGCACTGAGAATGACAGCAATCAAACCTTAGAAGTTGCTTGAAGACTTCTCTAGTTTACAACAGGGCTATTGGCAATAGGTCTTAGAATCAGCAAAATAAATGGCTCAGTAAAAATGAGATATGCTGGAGAAGGAGAGCTGAAACTGAAACAGAAGGGACCAAGATGGATGAACACTGAAAACAGCTCACTGCATTTGTGGGTATGTGCATACTGGTTTTGCACACTCTGCTCTTACGGACAGACATGCATCAGCCTCAGTCTAAAGGCACCCAATTTCAGCAATACAAGATCAGGCTGATACTGAGCCATAGATGCCAATCTGAGCTCTGAAATATCTGTATTTCAACTACCTCCACTTCTAATACGTGTAGGATACAAGTAGTCTTTCAGAAGGCAAGTCTGCTCATCACTGTCTGTGGAAGTCCCTTTCCATCCCTTGTTACCTTGGTGCAAACCCTATGTTCTATCTTAGTTCTATTTCAGATCTGCTTAGTTTTGTTTGATGCTCATTGGACTCGTTTATATTTTTTGAAAGGCAACAAGTGATAGTCCAGGCAGATTTGGGTAGCCAGTCTTTGACTACCCCTATGATGTGCTAGCTCTATCTCTTCCCAAAGGCACTCCTGTCAACATAACTGATTTCTCTTTTTGAGTATCTTTAGGATAAAACAAGCCTTAGGAAAGACAATGGATGGGGTACATATCAATAATCTGATGACCAGAATGAAGTCAGCATTCAAGTTCACAGTCAAGGGCTCTCAGAATCTACTGGCTCCCTTCAAGTTTTCCATGGTCCACTACACAGAGTTATCAGAAAAAGGAATCCTTTTGCTAGCAAATGCCAACCAGAATCAAATCTATGATCACAAGTACATCCTTGTGCTTTCTTCTCTTTATTTTCTATTTCCATGTCAAGCTGACATACTTCTTAGGACAGAGAAGAGGGAAATCAGGTGGGAAGCAAAAAGAGACGTCCTGACACTGAAGGTGCTGCTGAAACACACAGATGTTCCACCCTTGTAAATTTGTGTGAAAAGCTCTGTACCCTGACACTGCCCAGATTCCCATGAAGAAATCTCACCTCATCTAACTAATGTAGAGCAGAAGGAACAATAACACCTTTCAGAATTAGTGAAAGCAAGGGAACTGGCAAAATTAGAGGCAGCATATTTCACTGGTGGCATATAATCAATAAACCTGTGGTGTTAACTTGCTCAGGAAGTCTGACCTACTCTTTAACAAGTGGAGTAGGTGAGGAAAGTCCATAGTGAGACTGATTCAGAGTGTTTTAAAAATGCCAAAAATGAAAAAATAGTAAATTCATACTCTCTCTAGCTTGTATAACAGAAGACTGAGAGAAGAAATTATAAAATATTTGAACAATGTGCAAGTTACTGCAGAGAGGAAGGGGATATTCCATTCTCCATGTCATTGCTAGAATGAAAAAAAACCCTTTAACTTCAAATGCATCAGGGGGGTCCATACTGAAGATACACTGACTACTCTTACAGAAAGGGTAGTGAGGGACTGAGACAGATTATCTGAGAAGTATTAGGAAGGAATCTCCATTAGTGGAGGTCTTAAACACTTGAACACTTGCCAGGTTGGACCTAGGCATACCAGATCCTCCCTTGAGGCATGGGCTGGAACAAATGAGTTCTCTTTCTATGCTTTTGTGGTGCTGCGGGATTTTTTTAACCTCATCACTGAATGGGTGTTTATATGGTCTGCACTGTTTAATGGCAGTTAGCTTAGAATACCTCATGACTTTATCCAAACAGCAGAGCCTTTCCCTAGTAATGTTCTCACCAGAACTACTCATTCATCTTAATTCAATTCCTCCTGGTCAAGGAGGAACTCTGTTACTGTAATTTCAGTATCTTGATGGTTACACATATTTTTGTATTTCAGGAATGAATTTGGGACCTCCCTGGAACCTGTAGATGTGAAACACATAATCCTGATCTATATTCCTAATCCATCACAGACCATTTTTCAGGGGAAATAAGTACATACTTTTCCCAAGTAGAGATGAATGATGGCAAAGGATACCAAAATAAGGTCCAAGATATCTCAAAGAGAACAATAAACATATTACTTCCTTTTTTCACATCTTGTTTGGAATTTGTTGGTGGCAACTGTGGCCAGTTAAACAGCAGTCTCCTGATGTTACTTATCTGTCAAAGGAAAGGAAAGTTATTTCCCATGATGAAAACAACAGATGTGAGTTGTACCCTGGAAACTGAACCTCAGGTCAAACAACTACTTCTTGAGAGTGAATAGTACAAAAATTAAATTAAGAACAACTTAAATGACATTTCTGGTTTTAAAAAGTTGATATTTTTTTAACCTTCTTCTCAGAACCAATAAATTTCTTTGCTGACAGTAAGTTTCTATGAGAAAGATAGGAAGCTATTGCAATATTGAAATAATTAAATGCTTTGCTCTTTGTTTGGGTGAATGCATGCATCCATGTGAATGAAAGCTGATTTGGTGCTCTCTCTGTGTGCTGAGAAGTGCAAGCATGGACTCAAGTCATGCCTAACAATGGCTACCTCAGTGTGTGTACAGTAAGTGCTCCCGTGTTTCCATCCGGGAAATCCTGGCCTGGCATATGTGTATGCATGCGCTGCACAGATGGCTAACATATGTGATCAGGAATGTTTTTGGGTGCATCAGACTAGATGCAAAGATTATCTCCTGTGAGTACGTGCAGTGAGCCAGGGGTGTCTGGAGAGTCAGCTTGCACCAGTGCTCCGGGCACGGGTCCAAGACGTCTGGACACGCAGCAACCCCTCGATAGCCACTGCTGTTGTCTGGTCTGGCAGCAGGACACCCCCTCCACCCCTTGGGCAAACCACCACATCCCTATTTACCGACTGAATTACACTTTGGGTTGGGTTAAAAGAGGGGACATGTCACAGGAAGCAAGATAAGTAGTTGCCCTAAACACCAAAAAAACGCACAAAAAGCCCCTGTGTTCACATCATTGCGCAAATGTCCAGACGTAATGGGTCAAGCTGAGATGGAGTTCATTTTTCCCATTGCAGCAAAAGAAAAATGTGAAAAGAAGGAGGAAGGGTGGGCATTTGTTGTTTATAACATTGGCCTTCTGGAGCAACTGCTGTGGATGCTGGAGCTTTGCTTCCCAGAAAGTGGCCAGATATCGCTTGTCGATGGGAACCAGAGAAAAAAATCTTTGGTTTTCTCCTTTGCTTATGCATGCACAACCTTTCACTTTTGCTTTAGTAAACTGCCTAATCTCAAACTACGAGCTGTTTTCCATTTTATTTTCTCTGTCCTGCCCAGCTGAGATGGGGGTGTGAGAGAGTGGCTTGGTGGGCACCTGGCATCCAGCCAAGGTCAACCTGCCACAAGAGATAAATCATGTATTCTTAGGTTTTCTTTGGATTATCATTTTAGATATAAATTAACTGGTTTTAAAGAAAACTGCTCAGAATATATATTCTTACCTTTAGTGTTTTTGCAACTGTGCCTTTGTAACTCTAGATGTTAAATTGGCATGGAATAATATAGAATAGTCAGATTAAAAAGACCACCTTTACCTTCTTAATTTGTAAGAGCAGTTCCCATTCTCCCCATCTTGCCCAGATGCAAAAATAGAATTGGGGTCTTGCCCTTCATGGGCAGTTCATCTGCATTTGTAGAAGTACTGCAGGGGCATAATCAACATCCTACTTAAATTCAGTAGTAAAAGTAGTTTTGTTTGCTTTGTATTGAGAACGTCATTGTGAGGCTACGTACAAGCGAGTGAACCTGCCAGGAATCTAGGACAGTCTGTTGCTGTGATGTTTGGTGTCTTTAAAGCCAAGTGATATATTTTCCCTATTTTCCCTCAGCTTGGTTAGTCCAAACATCAGATTTTAGGAAGTCTTCGTATTTTATTTTTTCTGCTGCTGTTCAAGAATGCATGCTTATCTTTATGCTGAGACAGTTGGACCAATCATCTTCTGAAATAAAATTATGAAAGAAATATTCATTCCATGTCAGATTCCAAGGTTTAAAGTTTCTGTGGGATTTTTTTATTTTGTTTTATTTTTTTTAAAAATTATCTTCACACACAAGAAAATCAGCCTCACACAAGAGCTGTACTCCACAGCTGGATCTGCTTCCAAGTCTCAGTCTGAAGGTGGGGTATGGACTTTGGATATTTTTAGCCACAAAATATGTGAACTACAAAAGTATGTAAACTACACATATATTTGCCTGTTCTTTCAAAGGAATTCTCTTCATTGCAGTAAAAAAAACATTACCCACAGAAAGTTGGCAGAGTAGTAGTCCATGTCCCAGCAGATGCCTATGGAATGTTTCTGACTGCTCTGCATGCTAAAATGTGTGGCTTTATAAATAGTGTTAAAATATTCAACTCTAGTAAAAAAAAAAAGTTTAAAAAACATTCATTTATTCCTCCCCAAGGCACATGCAATATGGACAATAAACAGTGCACTAATAAACCAGCCATTCCCTAAATGCTTTTCTCATCTACTGCTTTAAAAATTCAACGAGAATGGTCTCAGGTCTTGCTAATTAAAGCAGTATTTGGGAGAGTGTGGTTGATGCAATATGGTAATTCATCACCTATTTCATATCTAATTATGAGCATAGGTCTAGATTTAGGAAAGCACTTAGATGAACATATAAACAAGTTTGTCTTCAAGACAGGGTATAAATACAGTGTTGTATTTAGCTAAGTATCTGTACCTGTTTTTTCTTATTAGCTAATTTTAACTGCTACTTTGTTTAACATGTAAGCTCTTTGAATAATTCTTGAAAGCATGTTTAATTCTCTTAGATGTGGAAAGCTTAAGGACAATTCAGGTGGTTTGAGTATAGCCCAGAATGATCAATTTTGAGAGGTACTTTAATCAAATGCAATTTTAAGGTATGCTTAAAGCTAATAATGTTCTTATTTTTCTTTCCTAAGAAAAAGTTATTGTTTTATTAAAAGGATTACACATACAGCTAATAGTTTTTTCATTACTTTAGTATCTTTCAATTGACAATCTAAAGATGTGTTTTAAAGGTGTGTGAATAAAGCAATCAAATATTCCTCTAAAATGTATAGCTACTTACCCTGAATTCCCAATATTCTTAACAAGATGTACATTACATTACCCTTTTCTTTGAAGATTTGTAGTGATTGAATCTACATTTTCTCAAAATAGTTATTTGAAAGTATTCTACCTTTGCTCTAACTGCACGAACTCGCTTCATCACACCACTTGATGGTCTAGGTCTGAAATCCAACTACTTCCTGAGTTAAACGGTTTGCTGCAGTGTTACGGTATTTCTGTGCCTCAGTGGAATGTCTGCCCGTCCCATGCAATGGTCAGCTGTGAATGCCATCCTCCAAGGCTTTTGTAGCTCATATCTTCCTCCCTGCCGCTCACCACTTGTATGTCACCCTTGGTACAGATTTACCTATTAACTCTGAGTCAACAGGTCTGCTTCAAAAAAATGTCTCCTTTTTTCCTTCTTCAGCTTCTTTCTGCGTAGCATTTCCTTTTTTTTTTCTTCCTAACTTTGCATCCTGAATGCCTTAAGGTCAGCTTAGGTGTAGTCTAACTAAAACCAACCCTTTTTATGTCATCTCCAAAACCCTTTCTTCTCACACTTTCTGTGGCTGCCAAGAACACCCTTTTCCTTGTAATCCAAACAATCTTTGATTCTTCTTTTGATTTCTCTCCTCAGGGTCTCACTGTAAACAGTCAGACACACACAAATTATTTTTTCCATCTTTGTACAGCATACAAGTATCATTTATTGAAATTCAAAATTTTACATAGCTCTGTCCTTTTTTGAAAGTGTCTCCTTTAGTCTTGTGATTAATTTAATAGCTCACTTTTAAGTAAAATAATTCCTAAGTTATGTTTTTATGTCACATTTAAAAAGATTTTACTACAACAGCAATTGTAATAATGATACCAATTATAATGCCATCATTATATAGCAATTCCAAACCCTTTCCTCATAATTCCTTTTCTTCCTTTCCTATTATTATTATTACTATTATTATTACCATCAACCTCCTCCTCCTCCTCATTATCATCATCATCTTTCACATAGTGAAAGTATTTGGAAACAAAAATTGTTGAAGGTTCAGGACACATACACCGCCTTTTTCATTTTTCAGCAAAGTTCTGGCAACATGTGCACATGTGAAAATACGAAAAATATATTAAACTCTTTGGCAGCCAAGTTTCAGTGGTTAGCATCTTTCGTTGGAGCTGTCTCCATGCCAAGAGGATCTGTGCTTGATATGGGAACAGTTTGTTGACTTCATAATGCTTCTTTGTTTTGGAGGGAAAATAAACACCTTTTGAAACAGCTTTAAAACATGTGTTGCAAGGAGTCATGAAAGAAATGGGTTTTTTTATTCTTGGATTGAACAGGTCAAAAGGTGAAACTGCAACTATGTTAGGCTCTGATTGATAGACTTTGCTGTAGAATATCTGACTGCACAATTCCCTAGGTCAGTTCAGCTGAGAAAGTGTTCTATGATCAAACCTGCTCTCAGTGGCTTGGGTAACAACAAGGGGAGTCAGGGGATGGACGGTAGCTCACTGCAATTTTATTTTTCATAATTCACTTGGGGGTTTTTGGGGTTTATTTAAGTCCCCATTTCCTGAGAGGAAAAATCCACAACTCAGTTTGGACCTAACCTTTCTTGAAATTAAAGCAAACTAAGTTTCATGTTACTTTTTGAGTACACTTTTTCTATCTAAGCATATCAAAACAAAGTCAAGAAAAAATATTGCTACTCCTCCTATAATGGAAATTGTTCTGGACTAAGTATGAGATTCACATTTTTAAAGCTTCAGCATTCATTCTTCTGCAGTCCTGGTCCTACACATAAAAGAAACTTTAACTAAGAAGTGAAGTTTCTAATACAAAATCAGGTACAAATCTTACCGATGCTTCTGCCAGCAGCAGAGCTTTCATCAGGTCTCCCTTTTGTGATTTTTTGCCTGGTGTTTAGCTCACCACAGTCATCCCGCAGTGAGCACTCATCTGTCTTCTACCTGCATGTCATCTCTCTTTTCAGGTCTACTGAGTTTGATTGAAATTGGCTGATGGGTTCAAATGTACATATGCTGAAATATCTGACAGATAGATATACACACAACAAGATCTCCAAATCATTAGTGTTTTAGGCAAGAAACCAGACTAAAAGATTATGAAATAAAATATATTTCCTCCACCCTGCCCCAAAAAATGAGGCATAAACTGAGCAATCTTCTGCAGGAATTTTTTTCTTCTGAAAAAAAAGCTCTGGTAAGTCTCGGATGCCCAATATGGGTTCTGGCACTGCTCATGATTTGATGTTAATGTTCCTTCTATCCAGCTGTGATGGTTATCAGTACACGGTGCAGAATAACCCCAAGCAGATAAAATATGGTCTTCAACAAATTACTCAATCACCCAATAAATTTATACATCATGATTGTCCCATGCATATTTTTGCCATCATTTGGTGTCAAATATCAACATAAATCAACATAAACAGAGTGGTATAAATATAATCACTGTTTAGAGAGCATTAGCTGTCATCTAACTTCTACTTTGTATCTTGAGCAACAGATAAAGGGAATTCATTTACTATCTGAAAAGGCTCAACCAGTGTAAATTCTGAGAAATACTTAAACACTGAAAAATCATTAAGTGCTATGAGCTGCATTTCTCTTCGAGCTGCATTTCTCTTCGAGCTATTGCTCTGCCTCCATGCTCATCTTCTTTAGACTTGTGCTTGTTGTACAGATATGAAAAAGTGCTATGCAGTTTAACCATAAGACTCTTGAAAAACAAGTCTGTAGGAAATTAACTTTGTTTGCTTCTGAAAGGTTCTCCTGTTTTTCTCCATTATATAAATACTGAATAAAAAAATGAAAGTCTTGAAACACAGGCCCTGTCATAAAAGTTTAACCAGACAGGCGAAAGCTTGGTTTAATAGCAGATCTCTTCAAAGAAATTTCAGATTTGGTTTGTCCAGGTTGCATAAAATGTAGAAAATAAAAATCTGCCTTTCCATAGTTTACTGGGTTGCAAATATAATTTCATGTTTTATGTTAGCAATTAAATATGTAAACTATCAAGGTCAAAGTTAAACATGAAGCTTTGGCGTTTTGATGGCTTGATTTATTGGTGTGTTACTAGTTCTGCTTGAGCATCATCGTATTCCTGATCTATGAACTTGCACTAATTGCTTATTGCAAAAATAGTGGCTGTATTTACTTTACATGTGGCCAGTGCATTATGACCTCCTCACTAACTCTTGAATTTTGTTGTTCCTAAAAGCACAGGGAGAAAGAAGCACACTAGACTCTCAGTTCCTTCCACTTGGTACTCTATAAGCTGTATTTTGCCATTTCTCTGCTTCCTATCATCTATGCAGATGACTTAATTGTATGGTGCTTGCAGCCTGTATATGTATCTGAATTAACGTGGATTGCAGATCAACAGAACACTGTAGATCCATCCAATCGATGCTGAGGATCTGACATCCAAAATCACACACGTGCCAGGGTTTTTCAGGTTTAAAACTAACTACTGCCTGGCACCAGGTCTGACTTGTTCTGGAGAGTGCTAGCTGTAGTCCCATTTTTCACCTGTGGGAAAAAAACAATTTTGTTAATCCTAAACCAGTTCCATGATGCAAACCAAAGTACAGGAAGGAAGTAGGACTGTCATATTCACTTCCAAAGTACAGTCCTGGTTCAGTTGAACTCTAAAGTGGATACATGTTGTCTCAGAAGACAGATCTGCCAAGACCAGTATCCTCTCCAGTAGAAGGCAGTGGCTTAGGGGAAGGATGTAAGGAGCAGGATGAGTATGTGGTGATTCTTAACGAGTATTAATGTCCACAGACAACACAGATTCACTGAAATGGTTAATCCTGAGTCAAGACTATGGAGAGGCCTCTCTGCGAGGGTTCACAGGTCCCAGGACTGCTTTTCCACTATTTTTCTTGTAACTGTTATTAAATCCATCCTAACGGAAGCTCTGATAATATGTAAACACTCCAAATGTGCCCATTTGTAGAGCTTTAGAGCTTTCACTTTCACTTTTTTTCTTTCACATCAGTGTCTTCAGGCATTTCCAACGGTGCAGCCAAAGTGTCTTACATTGGATCTCTAGAAGGAAGCAGACCCAGGACGTACTGGTCATGCAGCTCCACTGTGCTAACAGAACAATATTTGGACCGGAATGTGCTGGAATGATGACTATGGTCTCCAAGTCAGGCATGCCTCATCTCTTCCAAACAACATTCTTGTACAGATTAGAGGATAATCTGACAGGCAGGCCCAGCCAATTAAAACAGTAATTGAAATAGCTGAGAGTGTTTTATTTGGCAGAAACTGATTGTTCTGCTTCATTTTTTAATGAAAAATCAAACGGGGTCAGTCATAATAGATTAATATAAGAAGTCATTTTTCTGTTAAGACAGTTTCCTATCTCATGTTTCTAAAATAAAAAATAGAAGAGACAGACAGAAAGAAAAGATTCCTTTGGGCCCTTGGTGGGACATTATAAACATCAGTCAATGAATAAAATCCTGAAATGATGGTGAAACCACAAAAAGCAAAACAGTTCCCCTTTTGGCTAGAGGTAGGCAAAGGTATTTCAGATGCAAGGAAGGGGGAAACCTCAGGAAGCCCAGACTCATTAAAGGATTGAGGTTCATTTTCCTGAGTCTCAGAAACATTTAGGAAAACAACATTAAACAAAAAGCAAACTAAAACTTCCCCTGCAAGTTCTATAACCTTATTGAGTCTCCTGCAAAAAGCCAGGACTTTCTTTCATTCCACTTGCTTTTGACCAACCCTGTACTATAAAGAAAAAAACAAGAAAAAAGAACCTAGTCCAAATGCAAAATTTCAGTGAGGAAAGTACATGTATTTTAAACAACCAGCACACATCACTAATTGACAGCTGCCTAGTGATTTACAGGAGACAGCCTGTTAGTACTGGGACAGGGCCAAGCAGTACCCACATCACTGAGAGCATCTTACCTGGCACTTGGGCATGGGGAGCTCTCCTTCCTACTGTCACCAGTTTAGGAAAGCATTGGTACTCATCAAAGTGCTTAGGCCCTATGCCTAATTTTAAGCATGTGCTTTCCTCAAAAGAGATGTGTGTGAACATGTGCTAGGGATTTAAACATGTGCTAGAGTTATTTATGGAATTGCTCCTTCCAGGAATGGCATACATCTGAAGGCAATATGGGAAGTATTGACTGCCAAGATGAAGACTATGTCTTTTCTGTGGGTGAGCTGTGGATTTGAGTCCTCAGACCAGCAATTTGGCACCTTGCAGAAGGAATTTAAAGATGTCAGCTGTTTCCTGGAGATAACATGTGTGACTAACAATACATGGTGCTCAGTCAAGGGTTGGAATGATGCATTCAATAATTCTGACAAGGAATACAAACATTGTTCTGTGTAGTTTAGTCTGAAGTGAGGGTGGCTGAGGGAACCACCGTGTGTGTCGAATTCAGAAATTAAGTACCTTCAAATATTTTCATCTTTGTTAAGCATGTGTTAGGTTTACCAGTACTACATGAATGCAGGGGTAAGTTGGGTTAGTCAGGGATGTCAGACCCAAATAGTGGAAATGCCTTTCTGTGCCTTACATTAATTAATAAAATTTAATACACATTAAAGCCTGTCTTCTGGGAAATTAAATTCCATTTTGTGAAAATCCTTGTAGACTTTTCACATTGGCCCTGTCAGATTTCCTGATAACAAAAATAAAATATGCATTGAAATCCAAGTAGCAAGGCTCCTTTTCTTTTACAGTCCCGTTGTTATAAAGGAGTTTTTGCAATTTAGCTGTAAAAAGGATTAATCACAGGAGTACTGAAAATATGCTCATGAACTGATTTTGTCAGTGATCTGGAGTAGCTGGTCTGGACCATGTTATATGCAATGAAATGAGGTCACATGTCTAGGCAGCTATGAACCCTCCTTTCTTCTTCCTCACTAGTCATATTGTAGAATTTGTGGGAAATATTGTGGGAAATACCACAGCTGCATGAACTGCCCATTCCACAGGGACAGTGTATTCAACATGGATGAGTCCCTCCAGTAGAAGGATTTCATTCAAATTAGGTCCAAGATTCTGGTGAGTTCCTCTTTAGGATAATTTGAGGATATTTGATTTTGATTTTTGCTTGCAGAAACTCCTGCTCCTGCCATTTCTTCATTGTTTGTTGAGTCAAGAGTTCTCACAGCTGGAATGCTCCAGGGCCGTGTAGCCATCTGCTCTAGGATTTTCCGTCCATACCTGTCTCCTTCTGCCCCTTTCCCTGCTTCGGCTTAGTCCAAAGCCTATTGCTATCTTTTCGAGATGACCAAAGGTCAAAAGTTCAAACACTGACAAATTATAGAGTATTGCAGAAAAGCTGTAAGAGGAGTGCAACCAAATGTCTTGACACCTTTATTTCCATCTGTTTTCCCTGTGTAATAGACGCAGCCAGGATTATTAATATTATAGTTGCTGCTTAAAGAGCACAATTCCATGCTCTAACTGAATTAACACTGAGGTTTTGGATGTGAGAACCATATTCTGTTTATATAAACAACAAGATCATTGCGCAATCATTTTGTTGATACATTATTACGATACTTAGACTCTTTTCCCATGCTTGGGATGGCTTAATAGGATTATCTTATTGTGAAAGAAACATTTATTTTCAAGTTCAAGAGGTGTTTATTAAAGACTCATGTACTACACCACAGAATGACCTTTACCTCAGGATGTGTGTGCCCTGTGTCAGATATAGTTTGTACCGAAAATATCATCAGATTTGCCTCCATTTGGTAAAAGAGGCTTTTCTGGAGACAACAGAACAAACAGCTTTCCCAGTTAGCTGTGCTTCTTAGATTATACTTGAGAGAGCTGCATCCTGTTTCAGATTTTTGTAGTAATACGATAAATACATTTTATAATATAATAAAGTAGAAGTAATTTTATTCTTTTAAACTGGAATTGTTGCATACCACAGCATTTGAATCTGGCAGGTGGAAAAGAAACCACATTAATAAATTGTACTATGAAAGAATACTTTGTGATTTTCTAATGCCCTTCATTTGAAGATCCCAACACATTTTATAAACTTGTGTTACATTTCATAGCATGTTTGGGTATCTGAAGCCTTTTTAATTCACATAAAATAAGGAGAAAGAGAGAGAGAGATGATAGATAGATAGATAGACAGACAGACAGACAGATGAACCAGCCTAACTAGGGATATACATCTTCTGCAATCTGTGAATGAGTCAATATTCAGTCTGAAAAAAATCCAAAATGTGGTCCCTGTTTGCCTGCTCTAAACAAAATTTAGGGATTATTTTCCTTATTGAATGATCACAAGCAACACAGGAAAACAGACTGATTTAATTTAGGTTATTTTCAAAAGGAGAGAAAAAAGTTCTACATTTTATCACCATGATCATGTGCTCTTGCAGTATTTTAAAACTGTGAAGACAATTGAATTTCTAATACTACTCAGTAGCACATGGCAGCATCATTGTGTTGAAAATTTTTAACCCAAAACTTTGTGATAGGTTTCCAGTCTCCGAATCAAAAACTGCATGCATAAATATATTTTCTGCTGGTTCAAAAATGCTTATTGTGATGTTGAGCCAGTGCAATAAAATGGGACTAGGAAGTCAAATTCTTCAGGCTGCCTCTGCTGTCTGTAAACCACTCCTGTAAATATAATGATGTTGCTGCTCTCCCCTCATGTGTTTTTTGCAGATAATAATCAAAGAGACAGCAAACCAATTAAAAAGTCTTTCCAGCCTACTGTGTTTCCTGTTGCCCAATATCCTTCTTAAGGCTAGTAGTTAATTAACCATGAACTGATTCTGCACTATTTGTCTTTTTGGTAACATCTGATAAGATCTGAAGAGCCTTCCCAGCAACTTAAACTTTTGCTGTCAGGAAACTGACTGAGAGCTAAAAACTCCAAACATTGTTATATGTTTAAATTCTACAAACACAAAAGGATGCTTCAGAAGTTTTGGTAAAAATTTCATGAAAGCCAGTCATACATTTTTATACCGAAAGCAGTTGATCTGGCTGCTGAGCAAATTACAACTGTCCGAGTGACTACTGGATGCTAGGGAATTAGACAGAAATAATGCCCAGCTACTTCCAAGTATATTGCTCATCACTTTAGTCAGGGACCTCACAATGTCTCTCCACTGCTGTATATTTGAATATTTAATCCATATGTGCAGAAGTATGACAGTTTGTCTAACAGAAAACAGACTATGTACACCCCTGCTAAAGCACCACACACTCTCTTTTAGCAGACAACACAACAGAGATACCTGAGATTTCTACATGGTATTATTGACAATTATGATGCTAGATTATAAACCCAGCTTCAATTTCACATATAGAAAGTTCTAGAAAGAGTTCTAGAAAGAACCTGTAGGAAGTCAAAGCATCAGATCAAGGTCCACAACAGGTTAGGTGGCTTCTCCCAAATTTACTTAATGGAAATTTGCAAAGAGCATGATTCACAGTTATACTGCATCCTTGAGACTGCAGCCTGCACAGCTTGCTCCCACAGAGAAGCTGTCTTCCATGTAATTACAGCCCACAGAATTACTATTCTCCAGTTTACTTGCTTTATGTGTGTGTGTGGCATTGCCCATCTTAAGTCATCATGTCCCATCATGAAGAGACCATCTGTGTTTAGTGCCCATCTTAGTTTAGTTACACAGTGTGTTTCATGGGAGCTCTTTCTGTCACCCTACACAAAGAAGGTGCCATGGCTCTGGTTTCCAGAGTCCATCTCTCTCTCCCAGGAGCAAGAAATAACTTCACTTGTAACTTGCATTTTAAAAGCAGGTGCAGAGTTGTAAAGGAAACAAACTGAAGAAAAGGAAAAAAATGGAAGGAAAAATGTTGGTCTAGGGAGTGGGGGCCAGAGGCAAGGAGACAGCAGGGAAAGCACAGAGGTTGTCTTTGTCTGATAAAAGTTGTAAAGGTCAGCTTATTCCAGTTTTTGTACCCACTGTTGCCAAACTGTGGAATAAATGTGTAAAACCTTCAAAACTTCTTCATTCAACTAAACAAATACCAGATGAGAGAATCTCTTGTATTTGGTTTTCAGCTGCTGCCTGGTGCCCCCATATTCTCTTGTGATACTATGTGGTATCCAGACACTCAACACATTTCTCACATAGACCTCCAGGCTCACGTGCTATTGTCTCACACAGCATCAATCAGACAGATGGTTTGACCCAACTGGATTACTTTTAAAAGTATTCATCACTACCAATGTTTTTTAAGCACAGGGAAGTCATAATTCAGTGATTCAATCTCTTTTCCAGTGACTTGGCAAGTCCACATTAGGATGCATCACTTGACGGCAAGCTCTACTTATGTCTATGTGTACTAAGATAAAATTGGGTAAGCCATATGTATAACTGGATTAATGGGAAGGTTTACTCCACAGCTCTCCACCATCCTGCTCCTCCATCAACTGAATTTGGAGCCTGGCCAGTGACTCTCATCTGGAGTGCAAGCCTCAATTTCCTCCCTATAGGGAGTTTAGGGCTTACAGTAGGGGACAATATGCTTCCCATCCTCATACTGACACGAAAACATGAATGGAGCACTCACCAGATAATGGTCTTGTTTTCAGGAACCACAGATTCTGATGCAGTCTCAGGAAATATGCATGGAATAAGGACTCTGAAAAGCTGTGCTTTAATAATGCTTGTAAACATTAATCAGTCTCATGGATGCAGTCCTATCAATTGCTCCACTGTGGTATCCACTGATTGCTCTTAAAGAACACCCATATCTCACATTCACTAATATTTTAAGGATTGTCCTGAATTGTTTATCCTTAGATCTTGAGAAAAAAATCACTGAACTCTTTGTTCTTCCAGCTTGTATTTCTTCTGTATTTCCTTCAAAGATGGATTTCCCTCTTCTCCTTGGGGAAATCCCTGAACATCTCTCTCCATCTACATGTCTCTCCATTCATACACTGTACAAGTATAACTCTACGTCTAAAATTTCATAGGTTTCTGAGTAAAAAAATTCCATAGTGAAATTTAATGGATGCATGTTTGCAGAAGTAAACTAACCATTTATGCCTTTTAAGAGATATCTAAGCTGATGAGTCTTCTGAAGTTCACTAAATTAATGCAGTGCTCGGCAGAACATGGTCAATCAATACTCACAGTATCCCATGCATGTTGTAAATCTGATTATTTGTTTCTACCCGTGCCTGCTGACTCTTGCTCTGTCACTGTGCACCTCCAGCTTTGCTCCGTCTTCTCTCCACCCACCCTTTAAGTAGTTGTAGACATCAGTCAGACACTTCTGAACCCTTTCTCTTTTAGGCTGAGCAAATGCATCTCCTTCAGCCTCTCTTTGTGCATTATGTAGTCCGGGCCACTGAGTGGCTTGGTGAACCTATGCTGGACTCTCCAGCATGTTCATGTCTTGTTCTGAGGAGCCCAAAACTGGACTCTGGACTCCAGAAGCAGTCACACAAGTGCCATGGAGAAGCAAACAATCACTTCTCTTAACTTGCTGCTCTGACCTTAAACAGCCACCAAGAGACCAGGTTCTGCTGCTCCCTCACCATTTCTTTTCACATGACCTCCTCCTGCGCTGGTGTTAGTATGTGGGTACGTGTGAACCAGATCACATCCTATACACTTTGATTTATTTTCTGTACACATCATTATGAGATATCAAGTGGTTTTCACCCCTATAATTGCTGACAGGTCCCCCTTTCTTCAGGACATCAGATTGTCTGAAAAACAGTATGAAGTGTGACAGAGCACGAGATGCAAAGAGGAAGAGTACAGATGTGTAACATGATGATTCATGAAGAAACAAAGCGAGAAGTATCAACATTTATTCCCACTAGACTAATTCCCTTTTATAAAAGTATCACTGTTTTGGGAACATTTAGCTGCAAAGAGGAATAGGGGCTGGTCCAGATTTCTCACATCAGAAAGAAAGGAGAATTTTGTCTCTTACTTCAACAGTAGTAAATCCACAGATCCTTTGCCAAACCATACAGTGAATAGGGAGTAGAATGTGTCACAGCCACTGCTGTGTGATGCACAGCTGCCATTAACAACCCTCAGTGTAACAGTCATAGACCATCCTCTGCATGAATTAAAAAGTCCTTTTGCAGCTCCAAGACAAAAAAGGGAAAAAATACTATATGCTTTACTTGTCCTGGGGGGTGAAATGAATTCAGGTAAGAAATAAGGTAGGCTTTAAGACCAAACAAAACCTGCCAGTTTTTTGGAACAACCTACAAATTTCAGCTGCTCCTCAAATCCTGGAATCTGTCTTGGAGAAAGGAATTTGCAGAGCCTGAAAGAAGAGGCAATGCCACACTGCCTACCCCTAGCCAGGAGTGCTGGAGGGGCTCCACAAAATAACTTTTATGTCAGGGAATAATTCTTTTGTACTGAGACAGAAATTGTCTCATTTAAATAACATTTTTCCTACATTACTTTCTCAAGGCCCAAGGGCTGCTCTTCCAAAAAATGAGATTTTTGGCAGCCCCAGAGCTTTTCTCGTATTTCTGTCTGTCCTACTCATACTATAAACAGTATTCTTACAAAATAATTTCTAGACTACAGTTTCTCCATCAGTCCACCGGAGAAGAAAGGATAAAAATCTATGTTTTATGTAACTTAGCAGCTGCAGACAGTTACTTGGTTGTGCTGTACAAGTCTACCATTTGTTAGTCAAATAATCCAATTCTGTGGGATGGGATTATATGGATGTCAGACTAGGTGTTTGAATGGCCACTTTTGGCATTAAAAGCTTTAAAAAACACTATTATTTCAGTATCATAAACGATGCTATTATATACAAATTCAAAGTGTCTGTATGCACCCCTTTAAAGTTTTTATATTGTATTGGAGTCACTCATCATACTGAATACACTTTATAGTTTGGGCTTCCTAGAGGCTGGAAGAGAGTGTGGATGATAATCAACACATACTGGTAAGAATCTATAAGCAACAAAACTAGATTTGATAGAACTGTGAGAAAAAAATCTTTATAATTCTGCATTCAACTTCAAAAGCAAACACCAGTTTCTGTTCTCTACTATATTCAGTTTGCATCTCACAGACAATCGATCTAGCTTTAAAGGAAAAAAAAGACAAGGGAAAGGACCTTTATATTCAATATCCACTGATAGACAATTTCAAGGTGTTAAATCTACTTCAGAATGAGAAATTAAAGTCGATTATTTCCATAAATCATGTGGGGATCAACTCACATGATAAATAATATTGAAAAAAAAAATTGGTTAAATCAACAATATTCCTTTTACTTTTATACCTGTACATTTGGGAGTAGCTGAAATGCAATCCTTGACCTGCCTAAACTAACAGGAATTTTGGTTGAAACTGTGAGGTTTTTTGCAACAGTGATTTTATTAATTCATTTAAAACATGTGAATATTTTTGCCCTGCACAGATTTCCAGGGGTGTCTTGGATATGTACCGAATGTAGGGAATGTAAATTGCCCCTCCTTCTGGCCAGGGATGGTGACTGACAATTTAGCAGTCCTGTGATGCTCTAAAACATCTTGAGGAGCAGTAACCCTCCAGAAGACTTCAAAACTTAGAACGCAGTCACTTCACCTCCTGTCTTGATCCATAGCTGCAGCAGAACCATGAATCAGAGACACCCAATGCCCTAAGCACCATAGCACCTCCCCAGTCAATTCTTATTAAAATAAAATAGAAAGAGGTCTGCCAAGGTACTTTGAACTTTCTGGGGAGAAAGAAAAATGATCGTGCAAGCTGAGGCAATTAGAGGAGCTGTGAATGGCTCCATCAAAGAGATGGCTAGAAGAATAGAGTCTTTCCCCATAGGTACTTTAAATAATATTTTCATGTTTTATATATTCTACAAACAGTTTCAAATACAGTGGAGTTAGCGGGGATGAAGGAAAATATAAGAAGTGAGCAGGGGGGAGTGCAGGATGAGGGAGGATATGAAAGACGAGCCGTCTGAAATATGAAGATCATAAGTACTGGCATGTCTGGTTATTTGAGTGTCCCTAGCAGTCAAATAATGAGCCTTCTTCATGTTTTGCCTTTCTGGACTTGGCTTGCTTAGACAAATTTGTAGGCATTAGGGTCTGTCTGGAGTTAGTTCCAAGATCTCTTTTTTTTCCCCTTAACATTTTGCAGCTGAGGCAGCCTTGTGAAAAAGACGCTTTGAAGAGAAACATTACCAAATATGTCTTTTCTCCTGCCCATATCTTCTGTTTCCACAGGAAAAGGACGCAGGCACAGGCAGCCCAATGGAAACACAGGAACATCCACCGTCACTGGGGGAGGAAGGCAAGTCCTGCCTGCAGCCCTGCTCAGAGAGGAAGCAGCTGAAAGAAAACGTCTTAAACTTCAGCAAAGGGGACGCTGACAACTTGACTTTTCTGCCAGGTCTGTAAAGGTTTTACTCAGCGCTTCCACCACCTCCAGCCGCCCTTGGCCACTCCTGGCTGACCACCTTAGAAGATTGTTTTGCTTTCCTCAGCTGCTCTTTGCAAAGTGCAGACAGCAGGGTCTGTCTATTTTTGTCGGGGACACCACTCACACAGGCAGGATAACTGGACCCTGTGCTATGAAATGCTTCCTGCCAGAACCTCAGCTGCAAAAGCAGCTATGTAACCTGCTCACTTCTCTGTGTTTCCAAAGATTTTAAGCAATCACAGAATGAGAGTGGAAGAAGAGAGCTGCTTGTTCCTTTCTACTGCTACTTCTTTTCTGATACAAAATGTTATTATTAACAACTGCATGTAAAAGTCCTAAGGAGGGTGGGCACTGTTCTAGGATTGTATAAACCAAAACCAGTTCTTACCCCAGATGGTTTGCTGCCCTGTTCATTGATGTCCCTCCTACTTTTATCTCAATATCTTTTTTCCTCAAAAAGTCCTGACCTCTGCAGTCACAATTACTCAAAATCCTGATTTACACATACCAAAACTCCTCTCCCTTTTTCCCAAAATGTTACTGTGAGCTTTAATACAAGCAAAGTCAAACAACTTAAGTAATCATTGTTATCCCTTCACTATTCTTCCCTGCTACACTCCAATCACTTTTTTCTGTCACCTATGATAGTCATACCAGCCTTCAGACCACATAGACTACAGTTCATCCAGACACACATAAAGGATGGTTTCTTGTCTGGTCCCTTTTCTGACTGAACAGGCAACTGCTGATAGGCAAAATCTCCTAAGGCTTATCTCTGCCTCCTTCTCCTTCTGGAAGGAACTAATTCGGCTTCCTTGCTTCCTAATCAGCTTTCACAGAACCTGAATATTTAAACTTTGTGGCAAGTCAGGTTGAAATTAGTGAATGCATTCAAGAGATGCCAGACTTGATCAAATAGATAGGCCAGATCAAAATCATGATATGCTATTTTCCTTAGGAAAACAAACAAAAATATTTCTAGACCGTTCTTGCAGATAGGGAGAAAATATTCAAGCTCTGGCTACTCCATTTCAGACTAGGAACAAACACGAATTATTAGGGTAGCAAGGTTTCCCTAAGCAATCCTACTTTAAATTCCATTTTGAACAGAAATTTTTGTTCGGCTTTGTGTACTGCCTTCTCGTGCCACCTTATTGAAATATAATTCAAATCAAGTGAGACTTGTTCTCCACAAAGAGCTGGAGTGACATTACACTTTGACAAGCCAAAACGTTGAGTCAAGACAGAGCATGGAATTGTCAGATGGCAACTTTATTTTGTAGTTAACAGATGAAGCTGCAGATAGGATTGGGACCAATAAAGAGCAAAGAATTCAGAATATAGTTATATCTAACAATAACCTCGGCCTGGGGTTTGAAGGCAATAGGCAGTCTCTGTGTAAATTTTTAGGCAGTAGCAGTATGGGGCTAAGGTTTATGATGTGTCTCACTTGGTGATGGCAGACTAGCAAAGAGATAAACCACAGGTCACCTACTGGTAAGCCATTAGATCTCAGGTTATGACTTGTAACTTTAAGGCAGTTTTTAAATTGCAGGGAGTTATCACATGATAGTTTTGGTTTGTTTTAGTAAATGCCTGCTGCCCATGACTATCTTAGGTTAGATAAGAACTAGAAGGAAGCAAAGAGCTGAGAGTCAGTTTAAAGCTAGTGAGGTAGCTGGGCCAGATCCTAAACTGTGCCAGACTGGGTGTAGGATTTGGGCTACTGGATTACTTTGGGATGGGACAGAGGATGAATCCAATGCACAGTATACAGTCCAGGTTTGGTGAATTAAGGAGCTCTGTGTTACAGCTGTGGTTGAGTCAAAACAGTGCTGTGGGTGGAACAGGGAAGCGACACCTCTTTGACACAAGAGGAGAGGCCATTAGGAAGTCTTGCACTAATAAGAAGTTTGGACAACAGACTGTATCTGTTTTTTCTCAAATCTATCTGGCAGGGTTGAAAGTGCAGCTTGTGACTGGACTCAGACAAACATTAGCTTTCGGGCCAAGGGGTGACCACAGGCTAGCAAACATTAGGTGAGATTGCACTGCCACAGGTACAGGCTAGTGTGGAGGATTTCAGGCAAGGCAATGGCCAGAGCTGTCAGGCAGTGCTGTCAGAGGGCAGCTCAGGGCTGGAGGAGCTGCAGGTCAGCAAATAGCTTAGTGCCAGAGCCACCACCAAAGGTGATTTTTGTAGGCCAGGGAAAGTCCCAAAGGGTGGAGATCCTGGAGCCTGGCTGGGACCTGGCATGGCAGGCAGTCTGCACAAGGTATAAGGCTGCAGTGGAAGGCCACAGCAAATAATATGAGGCTCAGGCCCAAGGGGTGATTTTGTTTAAACTACGGGCACTGGGTAGATTAGAATTATATTGGTATGTGACTTTTATTTTTTCCTAAAATATTGTTAGAGGCAGTAGGTGTCTGTGAGCAAGAGGTACACTACGAGTCAGTCAGTGTCTCAGTGAGAGTGCTCAGGCAGTTTGGAGATAGGCTTAAGACTAAATCCAGCAAATCAGTCCGTGAACTGCACCCCTCAAAATATTCAGCTTTATCTTTTATGTTGTTGTTTACCAGTCCTCAATGCAAACTACTTATCTTCCTGAACTCCAACTCATTCAAATTTGTTCAGAGGAAATAATCAGAATTTCATTCATTGTTATCTTTTGGCTTTAGTCCTAATCCAATTCACAAGTGCCTGCCTATATCAAGAGTTCTGAAAGGCTACTGTCCAGTGTGCATCAGTACTAGTTGCCATCTGAAGCTAAGTCTCAAGGAGTATGTTGTTAAGGTCTTCACATCAAACACTGCCATGGTAAGTTTCATGCCAGACAGCTTGACCAATATAATTAAAATTAAGATAGAAGTTATATTTCTCCACTGAACACCTGCAATTACTTTATTAAATTCCTGTAGCTGCACATTATTCTTCAGCGCAACAGAAAAAAACCACAGAGACTCGGTTGCACCAGCCCATATGAGGTGCAGAGGTGCCTCACAGAGACTCTCAGGGACTGCCCTGAGGAGAGAGATCACATCTGCACCTCAGGAAACACCGAGGCTGCTGCACGGCTTCCCCTGAGCAACACCTCATGAAATGCCACAAGCTTCTGCATACATCTGTGATGCTTTCATTTACAGTAATAAATAAAACTACTAAAATAGCAGAAAGTAAAATTGGTAATGGAAAGGAAAGAAATGTGCCTTTTCAACAAAAAAACATTACAGACAAAAAAGAGGAGAGAGACATTTGCATTTTCAGGTTTAATATTCCCTCTGGCCTTTTAGCTGAAGCACATGGGGGAAATGACTTGTTGGTTTTGTGCTAACTTTAATCAGAAAATAACTCCTCATAATTTCCAACCAATATTCTTTCCCTTTGGAGTAACAATCAAATGGAGTAACCTCGGTGAATGATATTCCCTGTTTACTTCCTGAGGAGACGAATAACAACTCCCTCCTGTTATGACTGCGTACAGATCCAACCCCTCCTGCAAGTCCCCTGTGTCAGTCATCCCCCTCTTCCCACAAAGCCCTTGTGCCTACATGGGTAATTACAACCATTCTGAATTTTTGATCTCTTGGATTTTTGGGGGTTTTTGCTTCTTTCCTGCTCCCATTTCTCTCCCCAGCCTTATAATTCTCTGCAGTCTCTGAACAATGGATTAGCTGTTCCCTCCAATAAAATTTTCCAGAAATAGTTTTTAGAGTTTTGCCATATGTTTATCTTTCTTAATACTCTAGTGAGTAGCCCCCTCATGACTCATGGGCAAACAAAGGTCTTGAATGATTTGTTTATTCTTCTCAGCTACATGGCATTGCCTGGGGCTCACCATTCAGGCAGCAGAGGAGATCTGAGGAGGTGCATACCGTCGCACATATTTCATTACAAGCAACATCATATTTGCCCTGGCCCAGACTGCTATGAATCAGAATGAAGGCTGGAAAACCTAGCTGCCCTCAGGTAGTCCCACTCCGATATTGTACCTTGTGCCAGCGCGTTTCTACATGTACACCCGTTCCCATGTGGACCCACCAGTGGGAGAAGCAGAGGAGGAGTGGAGAGGAAGTCACCCTAAATAACCCAGATTCTGACTTTTTCCCACTAGGCTGTCTCCCATTTCTACACAATCACTGAATAACCCTTGCCTGTCAGTGGTAAAGGTGTATTTTGCCTCACAAAGAACTAAGTCAAGAACAGTGCCAGAGCCCAATAATTCAGTATTAGATAAATAAACAAGTTTACCACTCCTGACAAAGACAAAAATTCAACAGCCAGTCACAGAGTTAAATGCCCAGCAAAAACAAATGTGCCCAGAAGACCTGAGCTGTGGGGCTAAGCAATATTCTTCAGAGTGCTGAATATAAGACTAGCTCTCATGGCCAGAGCTGGGTGTGCAAAGCCATGCAAAACATTCAGATATAAAACCTTAAATTACACCAGAGACTGAAGAAGAAATGATAAGGTTACTCAGTTGCCCATCCCCTCAAGGGAAAGGATCAAGGTGAAAGAGGCTAAATGGATCCAAGTAGGGACCTAAGCAACAAGCTTTCTTGCACTTGTAAACACTCTGTGCTCTCTAAGGGGGCTGTGTTGGTCTGGCAGCTCTGATTAGGAACATCTGCATGCTCTCATTTTTACAGAGAAGGTGTTGGAGGTTGGGCACAGGATGCTATTTAAAGGTCTTCTTTTAGGACTCAGAAACTTCAGACCTGTCCACTCAGTAACCCATATACATATATATATATATATGGCACACCATGGCATTGATTAGTGTCATTGGTTAAGATGGAAAAGTGACAGGCATTGTGTGATATTTTGAAAATATCCTCATGACTAGATCTGGGAAGTTATGCTTGGTGAGATAGATGAGGCTGCTGGGATGCAGCTATTTGCACAAAAAGATGTAAAATAAAACTCTTAGAGGAAAATATCTGAAGTCTAGACCTATGTAGCAGAGTTCCCAAAGTGTCTATGTATCTCATTTAGAGAAGGCTAAACAGCAAAACTTGGAACTCAACACAAGGGTGACCAAATGGCATGAGATCTCAGAAGCATGGTGAAGAGGTAAAAAATGATCAGATCACCAAAGGAAGAAGATTAATCAAAACTACTGCATTCTGAAAAAGAAAAGAAGTCTTTGTGACTGAGCTGAACCTCAACGTCTAAAATGTTGCTAAAAGGTTGCTACCAAGGCGTCCTACCTGGTAGCCACCTCTTGTTTCAGAATAACATGGGCCTCCTAAAAATATGAGCTGCGAAACACCTCAGGTACCACAGAGCACTTAAAATGTCACAAGTGACTTGATCAGGCACTTCAGTGGGTCCCAAACTGCCTGTCACCCATGTGAGCACTTAAAAGTCAAACTAGGTAAACAAGGATGTCTGACCTTTCTGGAATACAGTGCAATAATGAAAGTTCAGTCCCTAAGGGATAACTACATTTCTGTACTTCAGAAGGTCACAAACCTTCTCCAAATGCTTACTCAACAAGGTGGGCCACCCCTGGAAGATCAGCAGATTAAAAGTTTGGGAACCCAGGAAACCAGTGAACTCCAGCAGGCTGCTGTAGTCTGCACCATTCCCTACAGACAGGGACCTTCTGTTCAAAAGACTCTGCTGATCACAGCTGTGCAAATAGCAGGAGAAGGAAAGCCTTTCTGGAAGGGAGGATTTATGTCTTTCATAGGTCAAGCTTCATCTGAGACTGAGGGGAAGACCAGGACAGGCAGTGAAGCATGAATATAATACATACACTTCAAGGCAGTATTTAGCGTATGAGATCTTTTCTAAAGATTAAGAAGGGATTGATAGTATCTTGAGTTTTCAGCATACCTTGGAAATGTCGCCAGATTTCCAAGTTTTCAACATCAATAGTAAATGAAAGGTGAACTGCTTTTCTTAAAGGGTAGAAAAGGGAGGTGAAGGAAGAAAGATATAACATTGGCAAGTATTTTGTTGCTTTCTCTGAGCAGCCCTAATCATCACAAGTCAAAATATTTTGCAACAGGAAGGAAAGGATAACTTGTACACTGAAGTCTTTTATAAGAAAGGAAGTTCAGTCAGAGTGTGTGTTTCCTAAGCATCAGAGAAACAAATACATTCAGCATCAAAAAATGGAAAAACAGAACAAGTTTTCCAGGCACAGCTCACCTCTTCTCACAAGGCAGGTAGAAGTCCAACAGGAAGAGGATGAGACACAAGTTCAGATCCTGGAGATCTAACACAGTATCTAGCTGTACAGAGTCATGTTAAATTCCACCAATACTCCAAAACTAAGGCATAAGTGCTAAGCCTTTCAGTTGACAAGCTTTTGAGCGTGTGTTTCTATCTTTTTATTTAAATATTTATCTTCTACAACGTACAACCATCATATACTGCATTTTTTCATCTTACATGCATTGGCATTGGCTGTGCTATCTTGGGAGCACACTAACTGGTGCACTGAAAAGGGACCAGGTCTCTGCCTATGTGTATTTGTTGGCTGCATTTTACTTCTGGAGCAATGGGTTTGCCAAAAAATATTTTTTTACCTGCTTTGGACATGTACAGATGAGAAATTTTTTTTAACATAAATATGTGACAAAATTTTAAGGCTACAAAATCAAGTGTTCTGTCTGAATCTTCTATAATAGGCATAATATTATACATTGTAGTTTAGAGACAAAGAATCTACTGCAGCGTGATTCCTCTGGCCTTTTTTTCAGCAGTGCTACATAAAAGGGAGTAAAAATATTACTTTACAGAGTATCACTCTATCAACATCGATATCACTGCAAATCAAGGTACATGAGATGTTTTTTGCTTCATAGGTATTGGGCTATTTGTGTAAGCCACAAGAATCAGAGAGGATCCTGTTCTGTGTTTAGTAAATACATTGCAATCTACTGTTTTGTGGAAGTGTTCACCATTTCTGCTGATTTTTTGCCCAGGCCTGTTTTTTATAAACCTCATCATTGCATGTGCCATTTTAAGTACACATCATAAGAGTTGACGGCTTCAGCTACGTAGCTGGAAACATTGAATAATTCATGCCTATGTTCACATATTTCCTGGAGTTTTCAGGCAGGATGGTTCAACAGAAAAAAGTTTGAAGCCTGCATAAGTACTGTGTCTACCCACAAATGGGAGCAATTATAATTATTCATTTGCTTCTTATTTTATTGGTAAGAATAACCTTTGCCTTGACATCATACAAGTAGAAAGAAAGGTTTTGTGAAGGTAATGTGGAGGTTTGTCTGTGCTAACTTACTGGTCATTCCGTTACCAGCTGCCAAATCCTGACACTCCTTAACCATCTAGAAACTTCACTGGGTTTTGTTGATGAATGCTTTAATTTCAGAAGTAAATTGTTTGCAAACTGTGCCATTATTTCAGTGCCTGGTTCTGTTTCTGTCGAAGCAGGTGTAACTCTAACCATCAGTTTCTATCAGCTCCTTTATCTTTTATGTAAATCAGCTTACTTTTCTTTATGAGACAAACTGATAATCATAGGACCGATAAATCATCAGCACAGTTCTCTGTCATGTGCATCAGAAATACTGAGAAGCACTGCATGAGACGAATGTAATTTCAGCTCCTTACACAGCCTATCCTTATCTTTTGCTGAATGCCAGTTTTGACTTGCCATCTTCCTCTCATACCTGGATGTTTAGGCACCTTGACTAGCTTAAGAGGACAAGCCTGCACAGCTGTCAGTTGCTTATTATGTTTAGAAATTGCTCCTTGAATTTAACATCTGTCATGATGTTAAAACTGCATCATGATCACCTGAATTAATTTCCTAGCATCAGGTTATAAAGTATCACACAGAGATTTCTCCATCAGAGACGAAGGTAGAGATTGTCCAAAATTGCTTTTCAAAAAAGAGATCTTGCTCTTACTCAAAGTCTTCTGTACTGCTCAGTACCAGATTATACATATGATGTATATTAATCTTACTCTATTCCTATTGTGCTATACTACAACAATCTATAGTATCATATGCTATACATGAAGCATTATGCATATGTTGCATACTATAATAATTATATACAATATATTAATATCCTAATACTCCTCTGTTAATGTGATTATTGCTATATTAATTATATACATTGGTATATTATTATAGAGACTATATACAAATTCATATATACCCACACATTGTTGTGTGGATACACATACATGCGTATCTATACGTACACCTGTGTATACACACACACACAAACACACAAATACCCAGGCTGTAGAAGTATTTACAGTATTTACAGCAGTGAATGGAATGGTGGTATAGAATAACAACCTAGACATGTCCACAAGGCTCCAGGCTCCTCCCCCTCACAGCTGGTGCCATAAAATTAACTCCGTCCTGGCTGAATAAAAGTGGTAGTCTGTTATTGTTTTGGATTATTCCCCATGGCACCAGGCCAAGGTGTAACACATTTTAGAGTCTGTCCAAGCTTAAATCTCAGCGTAGCACTAACTCCTGTTTTGCCAGTGAATGCCAAGGGCCACGAGCAGTCCCGGAGGGTGGGTGAAAGATGTGCAGTGGTGAAGCAGAAGAGGGAAGGAGGCTGGTGAGTGTGCTGGCATCTTCCCCTCATGTTACAATGAAGACTGTCAGTGCTGGAGGCTGGGAGTCTAGAGCCCAGCACTGGTGTTTTGGGACAGACTGCTCACCCAACCCAGGGTCCTGGGGGTGAGTGCATCACCTTCCTGTCCCTCTGGGTCTTCTCCCTTGCTGAAGCTTCCTTCAAGGCCTTGGAATCCCCCTACTTTCTCTGAGACTTTGGCCGCACTCATGACCCTAGGGCATCATGCTATCCCATTTTTTTTCCATGTATTTTCTATCACAGACAGAGATGTGGTGTTTTCAGTCAGCAAAAGGTTACACCCATGTTATGATGGCAGCAGAGTGAACTCCCTCCTGGCTTTTGGCCTGATATACCAACTAAATAAAAAGTGTCTTCCGCTTGCCGTCTTTCAAGCTGCCTCCTGAAGGCAAGGGGCTGATTAGCATCTGAGCTCTTTTCCCCTGTCACCACAGGAACTGTGCCTCCCTTTCCTAGTCTTGCATCTTATAAGGAGATAAATTTTGAATTGTCCCTTCCCTTGAATTTTCATCTGACAAATACCAGAGAGATATTTCCCTGCAGTGTGAACAGAATATTTTCTAAAAGCCATGTTTAGTTCCCAATCAGTGCAGATTTGTATGGTGTGTAAAACCCCATCATCTCTTACTTTCCTACCAAAAGTCTCCTCTACATAAACTGTGAGGGTAAGTGATATCTAGGAAAGGGGAGGGCATTGTATTTTCTGCAGGAAAAAGACTCTCTAAGTATTTTTCAGCATGTTTCTTAATAAGTGTATATTATGCAGTGAATTAGGCCTCCAGTAACATTTTTTCAGGCAGCTGTAAGGCTTCACAGAATCATAAAATCATGGACTGATTAAATGATCTAAGACAATACACTCATTTTTCCATTCCTCTCCTGGTAAATTATTGTTCTCTGAGCAATGTTTTTCCAGTGCTTTTTCTCAGTTTTGTTTAAAGGAATTAGACAACAGGGACTCTCATTGTTTTCTCACTAGGTTATTCCAGAGCCAGAAAATTCCCCATAGATATAATCAGCAAATGTTTCATGCTATTATTGTATTTTCTTGTAGCTCATGTAGTTAATTTCACTCATGTTCAAATCATATCTTTGTGCTGCTTTGCACTCTCAAAAGCCTTACAGGTAGTTTCTGTACTGTATATATGTTCTCCCAGTTATGTGCTGGTCTTAAACAAGACCTATATCCTTTCCCTTCCTAGTGTTACCTTGGATTTATTAAATTGGTTCCAAAATAGTGATTTACAAATTCAGATCCCTCAAAATAAATTTTTCCTTGTTTTAATTTTTTTCTAATGGGATTTTTTTTCTCCTTTTACTTCCTTCCAATTTTCTGTTTTTTCCCTGCATTTCTATAAATTGAATGTGATATTGCAGGTTTAAATTATGTATATTTTTGTTTGGGAATAGATGTTAATGTACCAGCTCCTCACAGTGAAGTGGATGTTCTCAGGTACTTTGAGCTAAGAATACACAGAATGAAACTTCCTTATCTCACAGATAAGCACCATATTTTTTAAAGGGCTCCAGCACAGTCATTCATATTTATAACTTGTGCAAAGTCACAGGCAAAATATAGAAAACTTATTTACATTCATGCCAAAACTTAGACAACTTTTGCCTCTTGTCAACAGGTGTAGTGTTTACTATTACCCACAAGCCACAAAAGCCTTGCAGCTGATATGACTTGGTTTGCAATACAAAACAAATGCCTTTCTATTTACTTAATTTGACTGTGAGAAAGCAAGCCTGTGGAAAACACATTCTTACAGAAGTAAAATGTGGCTATAAAAAGTATTCCTCTATTCTTAAATCTAAGTTAGTGGCTCAGTAGTGTTTCATTCCCATGCTAATGTGATGAATGTCTAAAAAAAACCAAGTTAATTACTGCTAAAACTTAATTGATTCAGAATGCACTGCAGATTTTTTCAGAGCACTGTGCAGAAGTGTTGTCTGACTACAGCACTTAGAAGTGCTGCATGTTACAAGTACCTAATGAGTACGGTATGCTGAAAGTACCTCGGTTCCATTACACTTGAGATAGTACTTGAAGTAATTTCCATTTGGCCAGCGCTCAAGCATTTGCTGTTGTCCCTTTCTGAACTACAGCTAAACAAAAAAGTAAGAAAGGCTCTTTTGAACATTGCATTCCACATTTCTCAGCTCAGATTTTCTCTTTCAAGATCCATATAATTCATTAGCCTGGAAGGTAAAATGAAAGGAAAAAAAAAGCTTTTCAAGATTATGTAGCTGGAGTTGCAGCATAGGTCAGGGTAGTACTTACAGCCAGAATGCAAAAGAAATTGGATGACTCTCTTGTGAAAGGGCAGGGGGGAAGAAGCGAGGTACCTTTACAGCATGGATGTCTCAACATTGGCACTACATGCGGCCATCAAGTCATAAAACCACCGGTACAACATGTTATACCCTCTGTACAAGTGGAGAGAAGAGCCTATAGACAAAAAAGATATGACCAGGGAAAGCTAGAGTTGGATGATTCTGGCTTTGTGACACATCATGCCTTCTACCTACTTAGAGTCCATAGCTAGTATGCTGGTTTTAGCTCGGGTAGAGTTAATTTTCTTCATAGTAGTTCATATGGGGCTATATTTAGTATTTCTGCTGAAAATGGTGTTGATAGTATAGAAATGTTTTTGTTATTGCCAAGCAGCACTTGCACAGCTTCAATGCCTTTTCTACTTCTTATACTACCCCACCAGCGAGGAGTCTGGGGATGCACAAGAAGCTGAGAGGGAACAGAGCTGGGACAGCTGACCCAAATTGACCACAGGGATATTCCAGACCATATTGGTCTCATGCTCAGCATATAAATGGGGGAAAAAAGAACGAAGGGACAGGATGTTCAGAGTGATGATGTTTGTCTTCCTAAGTCACTGTTCTGCATGATGGAGCCCTGCTCTCCTGGAGATGGCTGAACACCTGCCTGCCCATGGGAAGAGGTGAATGAATACCTTGTTTTGCTTTGCTTGTGTGCACAGCTTTTGCTTTACCTGTTAAACTGTCTTTATCTCAACCCACAAGTTTTCTCACTTTTACAATTCTCTCTCCCATCCCATCAGGAGTGGGTTCCAGAAGGTAATTTCTATGATTCTCCCTACAGCCATCAAATAGGACATGACTTGATCTTTGAAGAGTTATCTACATCCTTCTGTTTGTGTGTATGAGAAGGTATTTGCAGAGTCTTTCTTCCTGCATTTGTCAGCACAGATTCTTAGGCCAACAGACACCTCTCAGAGAAGGGGACCTGCGACAGAGAGTTAATAGGAGTAGGCAGTGGGCAGTCAGAACAGCTGGGTATTCCTGTTCGTTTCCACATTGAAGAAGTGCAGCTTTAAATATAAATACATATATATACCTGAATTTAACTAGAGAAACTTTACTATGCTTATATGGTTTTTTGGCAAACCACTTGACTAAGTAATAGAGCTTACTGAAATTACTGTTGTATGAATCAACTCTTTTAAATGTTTCTAAACACCTGTTTAAAAGACTCTTGTGCCTTCGTGGGCAAGAACTACTATCTTCGAAAGACAATATTGCATGATCCACTGCATCATGCAGAAGGAGAGCGTTTTCTGTTTGTTACTTTAAGAGGGCAGGCACTTCTGCATGTTGCAGAAGGCTGGTATTTTGATTTGAGCTGTACAACAGGATGTCAGATGTGTTGTGAATGATGACTGTGTGAGTGTTACAAATTCATCAGGATTTGGTAAACTCTCATCTTTCAGCCAGTTGTTACATGCATAGGTGTAAATTTTAGTTACACCTACACAGAAATAAAATATCTCCATTTACCAGCAGGGTTTACCACCATCTTACTGCTCAGGAGAAAAGCATGAATAGCATGCAGAGATGAAGAGTGCATACAACGAGGCTTTCAGGAGACTTTCCTTCATGTGAGTTCCTTGAGGAGAACAGGAAGATAAAACTGGAGGATTTGGCACTAGACCCACCATCAATGTGCTCCTCACATACAGGGACACAACACTAACCCAGTTTGTTTGTATTGGGCCAGATATCATACCAGAAATTCATGATTTACAAACACTTGAATTTTTTCCCCCTGAATCCATATATTATAAGAACATTAATAGTGAAAGGTATCTATCAGGTACATGGTCATAATGCTGTTTTCCACTTTCAGGAATTAGTTGCTTTCTACAAAGAATTGGGAAAGAGGAACAAATTCCCCCAGAAGGCTCTAATCCAGTAAGCATGAAGTCAGTAATCATTTATGCTTAGATTAGATTTTAGCATCCAAACTACAAGGCTACCAAAACCCCAGGGATCTTCATGTGTCAGATGAATCATGCCTTCACTTATCATTCAGGAATGGAAAGAGCAAGTAATGACTTCATTCAAGCAGTAAATCCAAAACAAGTGTTCCAAGCCTTTGAACCATGAGCAATGCCAGTGAGGCCCAGACAGTATATCTGGCCTTCAGAGCTTGGGCATGTGTGTATGTGTGTGTAGTCATCCACTTCTGTTTCACGTAGCAGGATTATGTTATTGTCTTGTATGCAAATCCAGAGCCAGGTAACCTGAAGGGAATTGTAGACCAAGTGATTACACAGTATCCACATTTTGCTTGTTGAGCTGTAATAGTTTTAAAATCTTCTAGTAAGGAGCACACTGTATTCTCTGCTGTCTGAATGTGCTGAAAGTCATACTGCGTGTGTTGTCTTACCAGGCTTTGGTGATGTGAGCTCCGTGCTATGCTCCTGCAGGTGAATAACATGTAAGGCTCTTTTTGAATAGTCCAGGCATGAGGTGGTGTTACGACCTGGTTTAAACCCAGAAAAGCAAAGAAAGCTAACTTTCTGTGCATAAAGTGGAAAGAACTTAGAAAGTTCAAAATATTCCCAGAAACAAGATTAAAACCAAACGAGGTTAGATGTTGATGCCAAAAAATTGATGTATNCCCTGTGATGGGCCATGTCACCCCCTTCTGCTGTGGATAAACTTCCCCCCCTGGGTGAGGACCCCTCAGCTGGGCTCCTCTGCACAGCGGAGGATGGGTGGTCACTGCCCCTCTGACCAGAGGCTTGTCCAACACACACCCAAAGCCTCTCCTCCCCCCACCCTTTGGTGTGAGGGTCTGTGTGAGCCTGGCAGCTGATAGCCCTGGGGCTGTGGTCTCCAC
Organism: Dicrurus megarhynchus; assembly: GCA_013399195.1. Classification (NCBI taxonomy): domain Eukaryota; kingdom Metazoa; phylum Chordata; class Aves; order Passeriformes; family Dicruridae; genus Dicrurus; species Dicrurus megarhynchus. Next base: position 3,078,849 of record VXAD01000394.1, on the reverse strand, counting down.
CTTGGAGGTGTTAAGCTTGTGCTCCATGAATGTCCCCTGCCCTGAGTTGTTACTTTGTCTTACCTTCATCAGCGAGCAGTGTAAGGCGTCTGTCAGGGCCCCATTCAGGGTGTGTCGGTCTTCTCTGCAGCTTTTATATTACAGTTTTAAAAGTCCTTCAAGAAAATGTTTAAGTCATAAACTATAATACTGTCAGTCTCTGACAGGTGGTAATCACAGACTTGAAATCCTAGGACAGGCAGGGATGCAGAGTAGTCATTACTGGGAAATTAAGAGGCAAATCTGCTGTAGTTTCATTACCTAAACAGATACACAAAGATTTGCTCTGGAGATCTCACCTGATTCATTGATGTTATACATGGTCGATAAGGGAAATAGTCATAAATGCTTTGATACTCCATGGAAAACTGTATAATTCCACAGAGATGTAAATTGTTCCTACCGCTAGATCTTTAAAGTATTTACAAACAGGGAAAATGAGAACAGAACCTAATTTGCTCTGGGATCCCCCAAAAGGAATAGGAATTTTTCCATTACTACAGTGAGGCAAAGTTGTCTTCTTTGAATATGAAATCTTTCTTACCACAGTGGGTTGTTCCTCTTTTACCTCTAAATAAGCCTGTGATCAAAATACATTGTGTTCTGTTACTGAACCTCAGTTGCAACTAGTTACCAATTTTAATATGTTAGTGGATTGGCAAAGGCTTTTATTTTGAAAGCTTCCTCTTTCATTAAACTTGCATGTGAAGACCTGATTCAGCAGAGTTTACCCACACGGTTTTGAAAATCACCAAACTCAAAAATAACCATTGTGGTATTGGGAACTGCAGAACAATTGTCAAGAGTGGTCCTCCTTAATACACAAACCTAGTCATTGCCTGTACATAGAGGCCTCCCAAATTCTTTTAAAAATTGTTTTGAAAGGGATTGTCTATAAAAACCCCTGTGATCAGGAAGCAGAATGAGGTCAGAGGAAAAGCCGTGACGAAAGTAAGCTCAGTGGGCATATTATTACCCAATCCAGACAACATGCTGGTGCTACAAAATAAATACCACCTTCAGGTAAGAAATCCTTCCCCAAATGTCTTGGGTCAACACCTGAGCTCAATTCAAACTTTCCTGGAGGTCCAAGAGAAACATTGCATTCTTCTTAGGTGTTTTCCTGTTTGTCTGCTTCTGTCTTCCTGAGTTGCAGCCTGAATTGAGTTACCCAGACTTAAAATTCATAGAGGAAATTGCAGAACGTCAGAATGACATCATCACTGTTGCAGGGTACTACCTTAATTTACAAACCTCAGAGGATCCAACAGCAACTTTACGTAGCCTTGCCCTTTAAACAGGGTCAGTATTGATCCTAATGCACAGGTTCCCAGGAAACCAAGCAAACTGGCATTAGGAGCGAAGCTAGGCAGAGATGAGAGGTTTTGAGCTGCTGCTAGGCTAAAGTAGAGGATCCTTGCTGGTGCTGAGGCTGCCTGCAGCTGAAACTGATACACAGAGGAGTTTGTACCAAGGGGAGAGTAGCTGAAGGTGTAGGCTGGGAAAATAACACAAAAGAGGAAACTTGTGAGCAAAGAGAAGTTCAGAGGGAAGGGATCAAAGCACAGCCACCTTTAGGCCAATTTCAGACTGCAAAGGCTGTAGCTTCTCCTGAGTTTCAGCCGTGATTAAAGACTGAAGAGGTTGAGCACTCATTTCATCTATAGAGGAGAATCACAAGCCACTCAAATCCCTGACCTTTATGTCCACTGCTCCACTGACATTTATGAGCTTAATCAAATGACATGGAGCCAGGTATTTGAGATCGTCCATCTCACCTGACTGCTCAGGGTGGCTCTCCTGTTGTGTTCCTTCTTCCGATAAGCTCTCGCCATGAGAATAGTCAGTTGTCAGACACCCACTCAGCTGGCTTTACACAGGCAGGCTCAGACCATCTCAGGTATGAAAGCTTAATTGTCCCAAAGACTTGCCCTGGCACAATCTGGAAGTGACACCCAATTCCAGTACAGTCACAGGGGTCCTTTTAAAGCCTCAGAAGTAATCTGGACTGTCTAATTCATGTCCCACGGGGATTTCAGTGGTTCCTGGGTTTAGTCATCAACCTACTTGCTGTAGAGAGGCCTAAGGAAAATGGGATTCACAAGAAGACGTCAGCACTCCCCTAGACCCACTTCTATTCAAAGAAATGTCAGCAACGTTCAAGAAAGTGCAGGGCACTTCCACAGGTCCTCCTTCAATCCCACTTTTGTGACGGTGGGATAAGGTATTTTTCTTTCTAAAACTTGAACTTTCCCACACTGTTTTGTCAATGGTGAACACTATTAAGAGGGTTTCTTACCTCAAACTTTTAGGACATGTTTTAAGCTAGTTACTTAAAGGAAGTTAGTTATATATGTTTTTCCTCACCGAGACAAAAAAATTGCACCTAATGATACCCTGAAAAACTAGTAAAGAATAAAAATCGGGTTTACAAGCAATTCTAAATAAGTGTCACTTCAATATATTTTTATTCCTTTAATGAGCTCATTTTTCAGTGACTTTTCTTATCTGATATTCCTGAAGGGTCCTTGGTATTCCTCGCATTTTTTCCCTTTTGCTTTCAGCTGCTTCGTAGTGCCCTTTCTACTTCAATCTTTCATTGAGATGCTAAGTTGAGTGACATACTTTAATTAGGTGACATTTGTTGCTAAGGAGACATGCTTAGTTAGACTAAATAAGAGGAGGTTACTTTAAAATCCAAATGTACTATAAATGGTAGCTTTATGTGTGGAAGGGGACAAGAGTTTTATCAGCGAGGTCATTTGCATATTTCTCCTGTTATTTTGGAAAGAAACTTACAACAACATTCATTTTTTTGCTGCTCAACATAGCCCCAGTCTTGCCAGTCTGCCACGCTAATGAAATATTTTTCACAATTAAGCATTTAAAGTTGGTAGTGCCTGGCCAGTGCTTTGATTGAAATCCTCTTGGAGTCAATGTTGCATTGGTATATGAAGACATACACTTCTAGCATGCTTATTATGGCTTTTTTATAGTCCTAATTCTAGTAATGATAATAACTAAAATAAGTAAATTGTACATTTTCAGAGTACCTAGTGTGATAAGGTCTTATCTAAATTTCCCCTCTGGTAAAAGGTGTAACAGATGGAGGACATCCAATATTAATTATGGGAACATGTGTATAGGAGTTGGTCACTGCAGTAAGATTAAACCATCAAAGTAGGTTTCACATGTCAACACAAAGTCCACAGGGATATTCATATGTTTCAGTTTGAGCCATTAAGAACCCCCATTAAAATATTTAAAATTGTATAACATAGTCAAAAGTAAGGGACAAAGACTCATATAACAGATATTAATACAAGTATATAAAATAGTGTAGTCAATCAATATGTAGCTGCATGGTTAATCTCCTGCAGAGATTAATGGATTATATACCAAATTCCAGAGAGTTCTAAACCATCCCACAGCTATTCTTCCTGAAGTGGAAATTTATGCATTTTAGAATAGTGCCTCTGATTAAACTGTGGTTCAATTTCTATATCTGAAAGTCCTATAAATCCTTGAAGACCTTTCTATAAGAAAAAGAAGGTTAAAAAATTTGTTTTGAAGTGAGTGAAAATTAAATTAAATTTTCACTAAGGTAAGAGAAAAGTAACTTGCTATCTCACTTCAGTAAGCATTACCAGGAAAGGAAATAAACTTTTTTTGTTGTTATAGCAAAGATAATAGAGATCATTACAGCCATCTTATGCTGCAGGATTTTGTCTTTGGCCTTGCCTTTTTCCTGGATAGCATACTTTACCCAGTCTGGACAAAACTGATTGCAACAAAACAGGAGGAAGAATGAAACTTTTCCAGTCTGAGTCACAAGTGCCTTAAGGAGCTGGTGGTGCCATTGAACTAATCCAGACAAGCATTTTGGGTTAGATGCACACTTACAATAGCAGAATCCATGCAACACATTTACAATTTTTTCCTTGCTACCATGGCGACTACATGTTTAACTATTTGTTAATTATTCCATGCAAAATATATAAAATCTCAGTTCAAAACCACCCTTGAGCATCTCGATGTCAGTCAAAATATACTTAATAATAGAGTCAAATTTTTAAGTGCTTTGCTGATCTAGGTAAGAATATAGTGTCACATATGTTTTTCCACCTGACACCAGCGCAAATAAACCCAACAATGAGGATTACTTGTGAGCAGGGATCTGAAGATCAGACATTTAACCTTTAGAATATGCTCAGTTTCATGGAATCTGTCCTTATAGGAAAAAGTAAGTTTAAAATAGCAATCATATTTTATAATCTTCTTAATGCTGGTGTTTGATGTTTTGATTCTTTTTGCAAAATCATGCACCAGTAGACTTACACATTCTCCCTGGGTCAATCTGAGCCTTTAATTGTCTGCCTTGTGATCAACCACAGGCATCAGCCTACAATGGTGAATTCTGCAGCCTGTAGAAAGGAGGTCCAGCATCTTATCCACTGAGATGATGCCTTCTATCTGAAGACATTTCTAGGGGAATTTATTTCCTACACAAGCACAGATATTTTCTGTGCAAGTGGACAGCCATGAAAATCCCAGAGGTTTTGGTCTGAGTAAGCCACAAATGTCAGCCAATGTAAAGTAAGGATGACAAACACTTTACATTATTGATTAAACATGCACTTACAGATCTGTTTCTACCTGTCCCATTTGCAAAGCTTGTGGGTGGATGCCCTACTTCAGCAGCATGTGGATGAGGTGTGGGTGAGGTGGGAGCAGCTGGAGTCCAGGGCTGGTACTTGGGCCAATTCTGTCACTACTGGTGCCCATTACTGCATTATTTCACCAAAACAGGATATTTTCCAAGAGAAAAATGGGGTGTCCCTTCCTTTAGCTAAGTTTCACAACAGCCAGGACTATTAATCATGAAATCTCGGAAATGGGAGTGGAGATGTCTCCAAGAAGATGAAGGAAATTATCCTGGTTTCCCACATCCTGAAAAATATCTGAGGGAACTGCCCACTCAGAAAAAGACAGGGTAAAGAGTGCATCTACTCTTAATGGCAAATTATATTAATTGTTTTGTAGCAAATTTGAAATGTCATTGAACTCTAATAGAATGAGCAAACGGATTTTACCTTAATAAAGGAGGAAGGTATCTAGATAAAAAATGGTTACCTGTGTCTTGCTGATTCCCCTCAGACATTGCAGTGTGTATCCTTTTATTTGAAAAAGTTTGCAGAAATTGTTACACTGTTAACCCAAACCCGATGTAAATGAAGACAATTGGATAAAATAATAATAGAGAAAAATATAGAACAATATAGAACTCAAAAAAGAAACCAAACCAAACCAAAACCATTATACAACCAAGTCCTTGCTGAGACAAAAAGAACTTGTGTTTGCACAGCACCAAAGAAAATTAACTCTTGATTGATAGTGGATGCTTCAAATACATCAATAAAGCATTTATGCACATGTTAATGCTCTCCTGAATAAGAGCTCTTGTCCAGCAGGTCTCAGTGCTGTTGGCTTCACTATACTTTCTTGAGGTGTATTAGAGCAATGTTAAATGTGCTTGACTTTTTCCAAGATGATGAGAGACAGGGAAAATGAAACTGCCACCATTCCTGTGCCTTCTCTTACTTCTATTTTTCTTTCCCTAAAAAAGAAGGCTTCAGCCTACATATTTCCATATCTATCTTACTAGCTCTCCTAATATACACAATTATATCTCCAAATTTAATTTGATAACACAGTTATGTGCCTGTCCATGTCTTTGGTCTAATTTAATTTAAAACTACCATAGAAAAATACTCAATTTTGAATAAAACTCAGGATTTGACCTCACCCCTCATCCCACATCCAAACCCACCATCCCAGAGAGAGGTTAAAATTATAACAGACAATTCCCCAATATGCCCTTAAGGTCAAGAGATTCAAGTTTCTTCTAAGATCAATACAAATCTTATCCTAAAAGACTCTGATTGAAACTGTACTCTTCTGTTTAAAATTCTGAGTTGTGCATTCAAGTCCCTGAGCAGAGTTTAGTGTTGTGGTTACAGGCAAACAGGGAGATTTCAGACAGCCAGTGCTACTCTAGCTCTCTTGGTGGGAAACACAAGTACGTTCAGAGCCCTCACTCCCAGATGTGTTGACTCTATTGACTTCACTTAGACAATTCCTGCTCTACGCTGGCATTGGCAAGGTCATTACTGAACTCAGGAATCTACAGAGGCAGAAATTTGGTCAAGGTCTTTTCCAGAACCACAGTAAAAGTTAGCATTTATTATACAGGTGTGTCTCAGCTAGATATCTGTGCCTAGAGCACACCACACAAAACACTTACTCTAGGGCCTGCCTTGCCTTCTGTCCCTCTCTATACACACAACTGTGTAAAGGCAATTCTACCAAATATGTGGGTGGAGAGTAATTTGTAACTCTTTCTAATACTTCCCTGTGGTATTCACCCCTCTACCATTAGCATTGGTACAAGGAGATGCCTACAGTACTATTTACTCCTGTAGAGGCTTTTGCTTTTAATTTGCTTTTAACTGCTAACTTTAGGACCAAAAGCTTTTGAAAGTCCAGCTATGAGTGGAATTCAGGTGCTGAATCAGACAACCATATGTGAAGACGGAAATGTGTATAGGTACGCCTAAAAATTTTGCTTGGGTGTCAGAATGGCCAGGACTTTTCTGAAGAGAGCAGCTGAGGGTTTAGGACAGCTAGATTGCTTCCAGCTTGTCACTGACTCCCTTCCTGTGAGTGCCAATATCTCTCTGCTGAATGCAGTACAGAAAAGCCATACAAATACACTGCTCATCTTTCAGTTCTTCTCTCCGACCCAGGCTGGAGATTTATTTTTCTGCAATGCTCACACTCCTTTTTCTTTCTTATGATAAAGTCAGGAGAGAATTGCCACCCACTCTGAATCCTAACATGGTAAACCTGGAAGTTGTGACACAGACATGAACAGCAGGGCTTATTTTCCCATTGAGAAAGAGAAGGATAGATTGTCAGAGAAAGTGCTGTGACTGTGATAAGATTGGATCAAAATAGTGTCCACAGTTTGTCCTTACTTCCATTGAAAAACAGTCCCTGAATAATACTTGGCTGGAAAAAAGACATTAACTGCTGGTAATTGCATGGTTCTGCTTGGCCGGAGCTCTGGTAGAGCTCCCCAAGGCATCTGGTTTAATGTAAGCTGTGGTTCCTCACCCCTGTGAGCACATTTACAGTACATGGATCTGAATACCCCGGAGTCCCATGTCTTTTCTGTGAGGTGAAGTGAACACAAAGGGTATGGAACACACACTTAGGATTGCTTTGGGGATTATTTTGCTTGGATTCGATAAAAGCACAAGAAGAAAGCTTCCCAGGGATCACTGCCCTTTGCTCAGGTGGTGTGTTTAGTTATGTGCTGTCATGCATTTCCAAGTTGTCCTGGAAGAGTCTGGCCAGCTACAACACGATACTTTTGGAAGGTATTTATTTGCAAATTACTACTGTTTAGAATATGTGGGTACATTAACATTTCTCTATAAAATTTTGAATAAATGATGTGTTATTTGAACTAAAGGCCATGTCTTGTAATGATGGTACCTGTCAGATGAAACACATAGAGAATTTCAAAGGAGTGACACATATTAAAGCTGTAAGTTCATTTCTCTCATTCTCTGCAAGTAGTCTGGTTTTGAAGGGTATTTTTAAGAATAAAAAAGTAAATTCTTATGGGGATTTTTAGTATCAAAATAATAGAAACAAGGTCCTGGAAATCTCATTTTAGCTATTAACCAACCCTAGTATAAACTAAATCCTGTTTACCTCTTCTCCTAACATAAAAATTTCCTGTGTGTCTGTATTTGTTTCCTCACATGCCAGAAGTCCCTTCCAACCTTAACTACCCTATGATCCCATGAACTTGATGCCTAACTCACACATGGGTACAGCAAGTATACACAAAGCAGACTGTCCCTCTCCCTGAACAAAGGGACATGCAAAAATCATACCTAATGCAGTACTATATTGACACAAAAAGCAGCAGAAATAAATATTTTCTTTTGAAAAGCTGTCCCAGCACACAGCAGGTCCCTTCTGCGGTGATGCTGACTAAGGCACTCTGTGTGGGACGGTGCTTGTCCTCGACCCTGGGTGACAACTGCCATGCAATCCGCAGGGAACCTGGATGTTTAAAAGTGAGGTATTACAATACTCACTGTTGTAGTCTCCAAATAATTTTTTTAAATATATTTTTGCTTCAGTTTGTTTGCTTTAAATGAAGGCTGAGATCCTGAAAATAAACTGTGGACTGTTTTATGTCTTTCCAGAAGTGAGTCTCTTAGGTGCAGGAAAACACTGTCCTATTGAAAGAGAAAAGGAAATTCTAAGTGTTATTACAAAATCTGGCCATTGGATCCCTAAAGCAAAGGATACAATAGACGAATGGCAGACATAAAAATTCTGTAGTTAACTACAGCTCTTCAAACTGTACAACTCTGAATTTTAAAGATTAATAAACATTAAAAACATCCAGTAAAATAATCAAGCCATGGGATAGAAGCCTGATGGACAAAGGTAGCCAGATCTAGTTCCCACCCTTGTCAAAAACAATAGGAAATCCATTTCAGACATGAAAATAAACTTCTGCAGAATATGTTTGATTCAAGGCCAGAATGAAATATGGTCTCTTCACAAAGATTTGTGTTTGTCAAGTACCTTTTCAAGCAAGGTCTTCTAAGCAGCTAAAAAAGGAACTAAGAGTGCTGCAACACAGAATAATCCATATAAGATAGGAAAATATTTTTCTTCATCCTAGTATCTGAAAATGGAGTAGAGTTGCATTACCTTTGCTTGTTTGATGGCCGCTTTCTTTTTTTTGGCCTGTATTCTTGTGCCAAACCAAAGTTCTAGTTTGACAATATGAAAGGTCTGTGACAATACTGACCTAGGGTACTGCCTTCCCTGGAGTGACAACCATGTTTTAGAGTTTTCAGTGCTTTCATAAACAAAGGTAAATGTGAGGAAAGGAGGAGCTGCTCGAATCTTACACTTCCTTTGTACTGCTCAGTATATCCTTAGAGAGCCTCTGTCATTTCTGCAGATCCTCTATTATGCCTGTGTTTGGGCTTGCCAGAAGGCAGAAGGTAACCATTCTACTGATCCTGGGCACAAAAGGATAGTTTGTCCATTTTCATCAGTAAAGTATGGGTTGTAGTACAAAAGCCTGAGGAAAATAATCAGGATATGAAGGCTATGTTGATTCCTCAGTGAGACACTGTCTCACAATCAAACATGAAGACACAGTCTAAACAGATATTTCTTACATAATTGACCCATGTAGACTTCTTTGACTACCACACTATTTACTTTACAATGCTTTGATTAGTGCACTACTGTTTTCTCACATATGATTCCTGGAATTTTCCTTCATAACACTGCAGTTTCTTCTATAGAGAAATGGGAAAGATATTGTCAGAGAGAGAGGGTTAACTTATTAAAAAAAAAAAAAGAATTTTTGGAAAAATTAATGTAATCTTTGACACTTAGCAAAAAAAACAAAATCTGATTAGGATGTACCATAATGGAAAAATTCCAGGTTCATCAGATTGTTGAAAAATATACTGAAAGGCTGCCTATTTTGCTAGGCACTTATAATAACTTTTTTAAAAATATGCCAAAAATAAGATTAAGAGTGATTCCCCAGAGACTTAATGTAGTCTGGAAATGCATCCAAAACAGGGAGTGTTTTGTCTGCACCCTGCAGGTTAGTACAGATAATTACTTTCTGAAATCAGATTTCACTGCACACTGAAAGCACAGCCTTCCTTTGGAAAGACCCTGCAAACAGAATTACATGTCACTCATAACCAGTGTTCATTTTCTTACTCAGTGAAGCAAAATTCAATCTATTTTATGTCCAAAGACTATCATATTTCTGAGGTACACTTATCTCGTCATCAGTTCCTATTCCATCAATACTGGCATGTGCAGTGGCTTCAATAGTCCATGAGGTGACTGACTATAAGGTGAAATAGTTATTAAGAATATCTCTACATTAGAAAGTTATAGCCTGACTAAATTTCACTAAATTACAGAAATTTAAGTACACCAGAAAGTGGTGTGGAGAAAGAACAGCAATTCTGTCCCAAGTGGACTTTGCCATTTCCGTATCTGAGTACAGTTTGGTTAGAAATTTCTTGTGAAATTGAATAATCAGCAGAAGAGCCACCAAAGCACAAGAAGCCAAGCAGGCAAGAGAGCAGGAAAGAGGCCTGCAGGCAGCCTGTTTGGCTTCTGCCAGAAGCTTTTCCAAATGGCCAACGTCTTTTCCATTCTGACTGGTCAACAGATAGCAGAGGAACTGATGTTGGAACTGAGTATTTCTCTGCCTAGCTCTAATCATAACAGAAATTAGTCTTCCTGGATTAAGAAAAATATTGATTAATTTTAAATGCAGGATGCTGGTATGAACAGTCACCTTGGCTACACTTTCAAAGACAAGGCTTTATTCAGACAAACACTATACATGCGCCTACGTCCCATTTCCATCAACAGTTAAACACATATTTTAAACTGGGTACATTCTTGACTTTTTACAGAGTAGCGGGGAGATACAACAGCAATCCTCATGTTAGGTTTCCGAGACAGCTCCATCACACCTTTAGAAAACTGGAAAGGAAATATTCTGAGTAGAAACTGCTATCATCAGTTCTGTCAGCCTGTGGCACAGCAAAAACAGATGTTGAGAGAAGACTATCAAGTTCCTCATTTGATCCAAGCTCAGCATTTGAGCTGGATTTGCAGACCCCCAGGTGTAACTCCATCCACTGACTCTGGATTGTTCTGGCCCTCAAGACCTGCATTAGTAATACTGAATGAAATGAAAAATGAAACGCTTCTTTCTTCAAATGAAAAAACAAATGCATCTTATAAAATATTGCTGCAGTGAGTTACTACAGAACAACAGAAAAACCGGGAGTTACCATCAAGATTTTCTAGACTGGGAGTACCAATTACTGGAGTTGATCTCAAGTTTTCACTAGCAAGAAGTAGTAGTGTTACCTAAAATAGAGGTCTTCACCTGGGCTATCAAAGGAAACTCAGGGGAAACTTATTTGGCATGCAACTTCACTGTGCACTGCTTTCAATCTCTCCAGACATTTTTTTGCTTTCACTAAAGTCTACATTGTATTTAATCTTGCACAACGTATTTCAAGTTTCTGGAGGTGGGGCTGAGATGCGCAGTATTTGTAATTGCCCATACAAATATAAGCAGTCACAGGGTGTGATTTAAGGAGGTAATAGTTGTGAATATTTTATCTTGCACTGGAAATGGGTTTTTTTCATATGCACTTGGAAACTTGAATAAAGCTTGACTTGAGAAGGGTCTTTCTGCAGCGGTCACAGTTAGAGGGTAGTACTCTTACAGAAAGAACAACATTGTCCCTACTGATTATCTGCCAGGGGCAGAATGCCAGACGGTTGCAGATTGTCCAGTTTCACAATTTGTAAGAAGACCGCATTATATTTTCACTTAAGTATATGCTTTCCAAACTGGTGACATCAGTTATCTGCTACAGCCTGGCCTGCTTCATTGATGTGAGTGTGGAAAAGAAAATTCCACCCTGTACCCAATGAATTACACAAGGAAAATAGGATTCTGTTGTGGGCCACCTCAGAGTATTTTTTTTAAATCCCACCCATTAAGCAATTGTATGAACTGGTAGCAGTCAGTACCCATAGAGTTAAGGCCCTCCTTAAGCCATGTTCAAAATATGTCAGTTAATGGATTCAGCATGAGGAAAGGAAAATCCAGAGTCAGGGAGGATTGTGAGGTTTGCGTCTTGAGTATTTTTATTCTGGACAATTTGTTCACAATTGCAGCGTCTCAAGGCCAAATTATCTGATTTGCTTCCTTCATCTTGCACTATGCAAAGTGAGCATACGCCAGGCAGAGGAATTCACTGCTGTGGAACTCCCACAAGACAGATTCAACAGAAGAGGGTTATTTTATAGGGAGTAAGTAGGAGAAGTTCTTCTCACAGCCAAAGAAACCCCAGTTTTTCAAGTCAAAGTTGCATGGAGCACTTGTTTGGCAAGAGAGTTCGTTGGCATTAAGCCTCTCTCACTTCTGCAGGAAAAGGATGTAAAAGCTACTCTTCCATCAGAAGAATGTGCCATGTCACCTTATATATCCATTTCTTTCCTCTGCATTTATTCATATAGGGTTACCCTTCTTTCTATCCAGAAAGTTAGTACAATGATCATTTTCCTAATCCATCCTACTGTCATTTCTTTCTTGAAATTAAACTGTTTTCCTTCACTCTTTCACATCAGAGGAAAACTTCAGGCTCCTCACTAGTTCCTATATCCACTCCTATTTGACCTATATTGATAGTTGACGTCAATCTTTTACAGTCACTTAACTCCACATATTTCAAATTTCAGACACAGTCTCAAAAACAAAGTAATTTTACTGGTCTTCTTCAAATCCCTACTGAAATCTCTCTTTTGACATGATGGCTGAGAAAACTTTGACAAAAGTTAGGCTACTGTAGGGTTGACACTGCCAAAGCTGCTGAACATACCTGTAACCAGTCTTACCCAAGCCTATCATCTTCTTTTAAAGAGACCATAAATTTGCGGAAGTCACCCCTTTTGACCTTGCCTGACAGTACTAGCCACCTTGTGCTGACAGGACTGTGGTTCCTAGGCACAATGCAGACATCACTTCAAGAGGTATTTTTAGTAAAAGTACTAGGCAGGGGGTTTATAGCTCACTTTCCATTACAGTTGGCCCAGGCATTCAGGAAGTTCCTTTTAGCCATCACATGCTTAAATTTCCACAGCAGTATTACTCATAACTCAGCTTAGTTTTCAGGATAATAATAAACAAATGGCATAAATTAATTAACAAATTAATTAAATAAATGGGGCTGTAGTTTCCTCAAAGTTTTCTAGTTGGAATATTTATAGGTGCATGCAGAGACTGGTTTTCCCTAATCAAAGCCCAGAATGAAAATTTCTTACAGGAAAGAGTACCATTTGGCTAAATACGTGGGGAATTAAAAGATTATCCTACCAAAGTCTTTAAAAAGGGTGTCAGCCACTGATGTAGTCAATACACTTTGAAGAGATTCCAGCAGAACTCTGATATCTTTAGAAAATGATTCATTTTATTCAAATCATACTTCACAAATCTTTTACATAAGAGGTATTAGCACACAAGACATGCCACAAAATGACATCCAAGAAGACAGCCTGTGTGGGTGAAATGGTGCCTTGCTTTTTCTTCTGCTTAGTAAAACAATATGGACACAGACCTCACAGAAAGAAAAATGTCGTGTTCATTGAAAATTTGGTAAAGCTGTGCTGTCTGTTCCTAATATTCCTTTCCTAATATTGAGTTTTCCCACCTCCTAGAAAAAGAATAAAATAACCAATCCATTCCCTGCCAGATTAGAAAACAAGCACCCTGGACTTTGCCAGCCTAGCAAAAAGGACATTCCTTGTCAATTCTCATGCAATCCCTTCAGAACAGGATGCTAAAAAGAAATTGTTCTGTATGGAGGCTACCTTTGAGCTGAAGACAATTCATTTCTGATGTCATATATATTCAATGTGGGAGATTTAAACTGAAAGTAAAAGAGTAGAGTTACAAAATCAACAAGGCTGGAAAACTGCCATCTTCATACCACTGTGGTGAGGACATATGTAGAAAACAGATCCAAGATCCCTCTTTTTCTCATCCAGCTCCAGACAACAAACAAGGAGTAGCAAGCGATGACCAGAGTTATTCACTGGAGTTGAATTCTTGCCTCTGGAGCTTTGTTTTACCTTCTACCTAATTCTTAACTGTTTGGAGGGAGAAGATGAAAAGTAAATGATACTTCAGTATGCAAGCGATTAACTATGACATAATTTTTGGACAGTCACATCATACCCATTTCCTGTCCTATCTTTTAGTTGTCAGGGTGTCTCTGATCACTGACTTTTAAGGGCAGAGCCTGTCTCTCACGGTGTGTTTGCACATAGCCTAGCAATGCAGGCTTCACTTTGGATCAGGGCCTCTAAGTACTACCATCATAAAAATAGCCATTCTCAGAGAAACAAAAATCAAACACAAAACTGCGAGGAGATTAAAAGAACACATGGTTTCCTGGTGACTCATTTTGCACAGTCCTGAACACGTAGTTTTATTTTGCTCTCAAAGGCCAAGACACACATGGTGCCCTCCACAGAAGAGTAAGGATGCCAACACAGAGGAGCAACCTGCAACAGAAGGTCGTCAGGGCAAGCATTTACGACTGGGCTGCTTTTTCTCTCTTTTCCCTTCACCAAGTAGTGCATCACTAAACAAGCATTTCTCCCTGCAAGTTATAAATAGGCACTAGTGCCTTATCATCTTCTTGCTCACTGGGAAAGAATGTGGATCAGCTAAAGAACGAGACACCCAGGAAAGCTGCTGAACAGCAACAACAATTTTTTGTTTAAAAACCTCCCTCTCCCAGAGTCAGAGGGATACATTCTTTGGGAATGAGTTTCTTGACCCGGTAAATGACACAATGCTTTATATACAAAAATATTAGGAGAAGATTATGTCACTGGTAAATATGTGCTGAAATGAGGCCTTTCCCTTTTTTCAAGCCTTTAAAGGAGCTTTCCGACCTTACCAAAACTGTGCAGCCATGCTGCTGCAGGCAGCCAAGTTCACGTAAGAACCAGTCCAAGGGCACCTTCAAAGCCAGCACACTGATGGACCTCTCATATGAACTACAAGGTGTGTCAGACATTACCAACATGGGATCTCAAAGACCGGAAATAATTATCACCCTTCATTCTTGTCTCACAAGGTGAATCTTAAAGTAGCTATAAATCAGGACTCCAGGGAATATGGAGATAATTAGAGAAAGAAAACCTGTCAAGACAAGGCACTGGACGAGGATCAATAAGCTACAGGCCAAGATCCACATAGGTATCTAGGTTCCTACCATTCCATCAGTTTCACGGTGAGCATTGGTGCCTAAAAAGGAGTTACAGTCTTAAATTCTTTCATACATTTTTGCCCTCTGTTTTATTCCCAGGCTTATTCAGCTGACAAAACAATTCACCTCTCAGTGGAGAGTTCACATTTCCTAGCTTGCAAAACATGTGCATAGCCCATATGTATCAAAAGTGCATTTTCACAGATTGAATGTCATGACAAGAAGGATGACAGGATATCCCCAGGCAAAAAAAAAAAAACAAACCAAAATATTTTGGTCAAATAATTGCACATTTGTTCTGCTCTTTTTCTAGGAAGTACTTAATGTTTCAGCAGGTACTTCCAACAAAGCAAGGCACCAGATTTTCCAGTTCAACTGCAGCTATAAGTGATAGATAAGACACGAAACTTTACTTCAGAGGAGGATAAATTAATTTTAATATTATCTCTTTAGGGACACATTCCTTTCATCCCTCTAAACAGTAAGCACCTAACTCAAACTGACCCTGCTTTATTCAGAGGTCCTGGGTAGAATCTTTATCATCCAAGATCTTAGGACCACAATAAAATCAAAATAAATACAATTTTTAAAAAAAACCAAACCACCCAAACCATTGTATATAAAAAAATGTGGCCAGGATTTGACCTTAAAAGGAGTAAAGATGACTAAAAAATGAAAATAATGATAATCCTCTTCAGTTTTGCAGTCCGTTTATGCAGAATAATTTTTCAAAAATTTATTAATTATTTTAAGTTTTAGGAATGTCTTACCTAAAGCATGCACAGAGCCAAAAGACAGTGCTATTTTTACAGTGATATTTCTCAGTTTGTTTTGGCAGGGTAAAACCAATGTATTTGAAAGACTTGTATCCTCTGAGATTACAAACTTTGAGAACACACAGGTCAGACCTTGTCTTCAGGCAAGTTTGGCAGACATCTACTCACAAGACAAAGCTTTCCAGAAGGAAACTTACTACAATAACATATTTGCTATGAATGGAGTATCCAGAACAAAGTAACACTCACCACTGCTCAGGGTTCTGTAAAACAGGCCATTAGTATAGTATTTTCTAGATTACTCCATCGTTTTCAGTGCTTCCTGAGTCAGTTGGTATAGCAATCCATTGCCTTAGACATTAAAACAAATAATGTTGGAGATCTGTTTTCTTCCAGTAATACCACAGAACTCTTTCTGGGTCTCTGTAACTGTACAACTGTAAAAACTGTGTGACTGTAAAAAACTGTTCTGGTTTCAAATTCAGTGCAATTGTAGAGGAAAGGATTATTAAGTGAAAAAGGATCTCTCAATCACAGACAACTGTCCCACATACAAACAAGGTAGATGGCAACAAGAAATGCTCTTCACCATATATGCTGAAGCTGCATCTAGCAGATTTCTTACTTCTAGTAGGAGCCATGGGACTGTGCAGCAGCCTCAGCATGGAGATTAGAAGTACCCGTTGGGACATCATTCCCACCTGCATTTGTAATCAGAAGTCACCTAATCACTCTAGAAGCCACCAAGCCTTCTACAGTGCCTTTCCTTTCACACACTGCTTTATGGTAGTAGGTAAAACTCTGGGTCCACTACATAGTTCAGAGAGTAACAAAGGATGAAGTAGCTTAGTCAGTGTAGCAGCTAGCAGACCTTTGTTTCTAAGAAGCAGAATTCTAATCCTGATTTTACTGTGAACTGTGCTAGAACAACAAAATTTTTGTTTTTATTTTTTTTAATACTAGAAGAGACGTTTTCTAAAATAAACATAGCTGCAGACAGGAATCTGGACAAGGTATGGTAGAATTACACAAGCAGACTGACTTACATCAAGCTTACAGAACTGCTCCCAAAATGTGTACACACCCATTATGCATGAAAGTGCTGGACACTGATCTCCATTTCAATTTAAACCACAGCCAGGGTCTAATTTCCCTTTCTTCACATTTTACATTTTCAAAACCAACTCAGCAAGTTCTCATACTGCCTCACACCTGGGGAGAAAAAAGCCAGAAAGGCAAGAGAACCAGCCAAAGGGAACAGAGGTGTTCCTGGGTTGCTAAACAACTTTGCTCCAAAAGGGGAAAAATAGGCTGACCCAACCCCTAGGTGTTGCCACTCCAGTTCCCACTTACTTTCATACATATAGGATGCTAAGGAGAGAGTTAATACTCTCTGACAGTACAACATGTTGACATGGACATGCTATCTAGTCCTTTACCAGTGAGGATCTAACAGAATATTCTCTTTAATATATCTGGATGTCTTCACATGCATCTCTTCTTGCCCACGTACTAGAGGGTCCTCTGACCAATGATGCCCTTTCCAAGTTCTTAAGCTTGTTATCAATCTCACAAAGTAAGTTTTTGAAATATTATTAGAAGAAAGACTCACACTGTTTCTTTGCTTTTGTTGCTGTTTATTCAATTTCAGAATTTGCTTCTCTTTAAACACACAAATAAATAGGAAATAGCTAGAGATGGGTGCAGCCTTTTGTGTGTCTGCTCCATGGCTCTGAAACAGATATAAACCAGATGTAGTTTGGAAGCTGAGCAATTAGACGTGCAGGAGTAAATTCAAACCAGCATATCAGCTGGTTGCATTAATCAGCTTTAGGTCAGCATAGTATTAATGTAGTCAAAGCTTGCTTTAGATTTGTTTATGTTAGGGGAAAGCTCAACTGGCTTTCTCCTAATACACAGGGGAACCCTCTTCAGAATACTCAGACAGGTTAGAAAGACTTAATCTGAGTTTACCTGTAGTTTAATGCCTCTCCATTTTATCAACGCAGAATATGCCAAAGGGTATCCATGATGTCATTAAATGAAGATTTGGCTATTGCACTTGCCAGCACCAAAGGCAAAAACGGAGCAATTTTTACTTAGTTTAATTAATTACCAATTAGCAGAATTTTTTTATCACTGATCCAGTTATCAGAAAGAAACAGATAATAGGAACAACTAAACACTCAAGTAAACATTTTTTCCTCTCCTTCCTCAGGCTCACCTTAAGTAAAACACCTATCCTCCTTAATTCTTAGTCTCAATTTCCCTTACTCTTGTTGCAGGATACACTCAGTCTGCCCCAGCTCCTGCAGTGAAGCAGTGGGTGGTCCTGGAAGCTGGACTGTGTTCATAACAGCTGCCGCCTGTTGCTCTGTGCTGGTTGGCTTCTTTCTTCTCCGTGGTGCTTCTCACTGGTTTTCTTCAACTGCGCTGGTGCTTCGTACTGGTTTTCCAGGATCACCTCTTCCAATCTCAAGAACAGCCCATTCGGAAATGAAAGAACTCATGAAAGGTGACAGGAGGCCTGAATGGATGAACAAGAATATCCTGATCAACCTCAAACATAAAAAGGGTGCATAAAAGAGGTCAAGGCAGGGAGAGGTGACACAGAAGGAACACAAAGACATTGCTCTACTGTTCAGAGATGGGATTTGGAAAGCCAAAGCCCACCTGAAGTTGATTCTGGTGAGAGACATGAAGGCAATAAGAAAAAGCTATAGAAAATGTGGGCCTGCTGCTGAATAGGACAGCTGTCCTTTGCTGAAAGACACAGAAAAGGACCTGGTGTTCAGGTCTTCTTCACTTTGGTCTGTCTTTACTGGTAAAAACAGTCTTCAGGAATCCCAGGCTCCTGGGATCGGTGGGAAAGTCTACTGCAAGGAAGACTTACCCTTGGAGGATGAGGATCAAATCAGGGAACTTCTAAACAAACTGGACAAGCGTAACTCCACAGCACCTAATGGGATACACTCATGAATGCTGAGGGAGCTATGCAAAGTCACTGCAAGGGTCCTTGCCTTTGACAGATCTTAGTGATCAGGGAAGGTTTCCCATGATTAGAAGAAAGGACATTGCAATTCTATCATCTCTCTATGTGATGTATTCCTCCAGGAGAGTCTTCTCTGTCCTGGGTTTGGTAGACCTTCATTTATTGATTTTATTAAAAAAAAAAAAAAAGAAGAAGCAGCAGCTAATGGGCTGGAGTCCCAGTGATCAGACTCCAATCAGGACCTGAGCTTCAATACAGTTGTGGAATGTTGGAAGACTAAGAATGTAAGAATATTGCCTGCTCTCTGTTGCATAATTGAACCGTATGAACAACAGACTTGCACTCTCTACAAAGAATCAGAGTACGAATTGTCTTTCTTTTCACCAGAATAAAACTAGTTTGAAAAGTCAGTAAATTGTACAAGGTAGGCTGCAGCATCTGTCACCCTTTAATCCCTTCTTATGAATCCTTATGAATCCTTATGAAGTTTCCACTTGAATCATAGATGGAAGAAAAGGAATAAGCATTTACTTGGAAACTTATGTGAACTTTTCAGTAAAAATAGGTTAATTGATCATGAAAAGAATACATGAAATTAAAATAGTTAAGAACTGAGGAAAATCACATTTGTTTCACATAAAATGAAATGAGCAAATGGGGCAGGATGACACTGCTTAACAGTATAAGAAAGCTATTATGACTGACTACCCACATTTAGAAGTGGTAAACACCATAGAGTTAGACAAATTGCATATAACTGCAAGTGATAATGTGACACTGAGCAATGCACAATGTTGGCTACATATCTGGAAAACAACCCTCTTCATCAGAAAATCTGCTGTAGAGCAGCAGATCTAACTCCACCTTAGTTTTCTGTAAGTGTTCCAGTGTCAGGCTAAGGAGAGTTTTGGGTACACTAGTGAATGTAGTGTACAGAAGGATAATCATATTCTTCTTGTTCCTGAGGACTAGGAATATCACTTGTTTAATGTCTGTATAGTTGGTCCCTGTCTCCTGATACTGCATACATCTTCCTACACAATTCCATTCAGCAAGCTGTGTCTCAAAACAAGTTAGGTTCCTTGCCCCAGACTCATCATACTCTGCTAAAACTTTGCAGTACTGCCAGTTCTTTCAGTATGAAACCCAGGGTGATTCAAAGCCATATTAAAAAAAAAAAAAAAAAAATCTGTGAAACATGGTCTTTAAGCTCAGAGAGTTCCTTCCCCTGTTTTCCTTTACTCACCAATGTACTTAGGGAGTGCAACCCATGCTTTCTTTCACTGTCCTTCTCAGTCACTACCTTGCGAGACAGAACTCTCATCCCCCGACCATTTGAATCATCCTCTCTGCATGTTTTATTTGAATTCACTTTGCTGGAGAAAACGTATTAGAAAACGTATTTAACTAGAGGTTAAATTCCCATTGATGCTTTGGACTCATCTCCAGACTATGCTGAAAACATCAGATCTGATAAATCTTAGGATGACGTGTGACTTGTCCTGTCTGTGTTTTGCAGTCATCCTCTGACTGGCTAATACCTTAATCTGCTGTAGCATACACTCTATCCTGATTTCCATCAAATGAACCTCCAGTTTCCAATGGAAAATTTTACTGTGTTCTTCTAGGTGTTTAACTCCAGCACTTTGATGATTCAAATGCAGGACAGAGATCTAAATCACCTAATAAACAGAAACCTGCAGCTGCTATATTTCTCTCCATCTTGAGAATGGTTAGTTCTTCCCTTTTTATGGAGAAAAAGAATGACCTAAACAGAAATACAAAGCGTTGCATGTTTGCATGACCTCACCCTAGTCTTGTCTCTTTGGAAAGTACCCTGCACTTGACATGCATTCCAAGTATACACTGCTTTGCAAATGTTTTTTTCTTCCCTCTCCCCAGAGCTTATTTTAAGCCACTAGTTGCTAAACAAAGGTCACAACCTTACTTTTATGCACAAGCTTGCCAGTATAATTGAAAGTGGGGTCATGACCCCAGAAGTAGGTCTTGACAGACAGATGTTCTGAGATTCAAAACCCCTTCTGACCTCTTTTAACACCATTAAAGTCTCTAGTAGTGTGAAGCACATTATGAATGCAATGGGAGAAGATGAACCTCCACTTACTATCACTTGAGCAGTTCTGATGGACTCTGAAGCTCTCAGCCTGAGCAGTAGCCACATTGCTGGGCTCAAGACATAACTCTCAAGTGTTTGCCCAATGAGCAATTAATAATACAATTTTCTTTGTTTCCATACAGGGTATTTTTAAGCAAGTGCAATGAAAATAATATAGGAAAGCTCTTACACCTCACGAGTCTATTCTAGGCCTCTCTACTTAAGCTGTGAAATTATTCTGACATGCTGATAAAGTTTTTCCAGGCTTCCATTGGGATCATATATATCATTCCTCTCAGATAAATTGCACTCAGTTATTCCTGTGAGCTGAAATAGTTTGGTTTAATTACAGAACTGTTCATGCCCAGATAGCACTCTGGAAAGAATTAAAGGGCAAGCATAGCCATTCTCCATAGAAAAGGGTCAGAAGAAAAATAGATGCAGACAAAGACCTGCTGCTACAAACACTAAGTAGGTCTAGGACTGGCACAAAATGAAGAAATACCTTTTAAGAGTGACTGTGACCAATGATGAAATGTGTGCCAGAGCACTTTGGTCTCACAGTTGTCTGGATAGTCAGTCACCCTTCTCACTTGTGTATCCAAGTCTCCTTCCCAGAGCATGAGATTGCCTTTCTCTCACTTCAAAAGATGGTTGGGGGGCAAAGGACAATATACCCAGATCCTGGAGCTGAGAAGCTCCCTGGAGTAAACCACTTTACACAATGAGGCTGTGTCTGTGGTAGTAAATTACACAGTGCCCAGAACAGTCCTAAGCCGTGGAGTGCAATTGTCTCTACGGTTCCCTGTTAGAGGGCTCCCAGGAACACTTTAGGTCTCTGGCAGCCAGCATCCCCAAAAAATTCCTAGATATGATCTGTGGTCTGAACATTCCCAGGATCATTCCCAGTGGGGACTTTGCATGTAAATCCTCTATTTTGCCATCAGAAAGAATTTGTTAGATTGGAGATAGACTATCAAATCCAGTAAGCTGGTTTAAATTATATATGTAGAGGGTCAATATCACTACCCCTCTGGCTCTGTGCCTTCTGTGCTGGAGCGTGAGGTGTTGCGATCTCTGAAAGGCGTCTCCAAAGCGAAGCCGCTCAGCAGGATCAGCCACACACACTCACACGTGCATGCACGCACAAACGCATGGATAGCTTCAGTAATATGGGTCAACGGCAAAGAGGCAGGAAGGGTCTTTGCACAGATTTCCACAGGAGCTGTTAATCGCTTCCACACCGCGAACGGCTCTAAAGGCAAAGACCCAGAACAGTGGAGAACTCAAGCTTAAGTACGGGGGTGGGGTGAGCACCAGGAACCAATGGTGTGAGGGCATGGGGCGGTACAAAGGCGGGACTAGGGAATGGGGACCAATGGGGGAAAACTAGAGTGGAGAACTTTCTATGGCATGGAACATATAAGGTAGCAAGGGGGTGGAGTGGCCAACAGCCAACTGGGGAAGCCAAACGGGGGTACATTACGGTAGCTGAACAAGGCATTCTGGGAGAGGCTTCTTTTCTCACCTTGAACGCCAGGTCTCTGGCACCAGGGACTCCCTCTGTCTGACTCTTACTGAGAACTTCTCTGTCTCTTGTAGCACAGGCTAACTGGCCACCACAGGTCACAGGTTCCATGACCTTCAGTAAAGTTATTCATGATGTATTATTGTGGTTAGCTTGTTGGGATCCTTACTGTACGAGGACAGTGAAGAGGTTTTCTGAAATACTCTAAGCAGGAACCAAGACTGTGAACTGCTTTCAGTGGACCTGAAGGAGGCAGAAGTATTTACTTTGTTATTTTTGTTGTTGTGTATCTGCTCATCATCAATCCTGTTTGCTGCAGAGCATGGAGACAGAGCCAGCAGTGGTGCTTGGGGAAGGATATGCCAGCCAAAGTCATAAATTCTTGCTGCTGGTGGATCCTCTGTGACAAATGGCATCCACAGTACAGCCCTTTGTCTATTCTGACTGGCAAAGGCAGTAACCATCATGTCCACTGGTCTCAGCCAGAAGTTTAGCAGACTAATGCTTCAATGATCTATACCCTAAAAAGAAAGTTTCCATCATCGTGACTAAAGTCTCCGCTCTGTCAGTACTTCCTTTCGTTCTATCATTTATTTTATTTCTTTCCTGAAGAATAGCTGATGCCCAGTAGATACCTTTTTCTGTCATGATGATGCTACCTGGTTTTCCTTTTTCTCCTTATGAACCACTGACAGGCTTTCTTTCTTTTGATGCTGTATTCTTCTCTTTTAGTTTAGGTCTATTTTGTCTCAGTGGTCCTTCTGAATTTCAAGTAGTTTTGCCACAGTTCCTAATTATTACCCCAAACTTGCCGAAAGAAAACCAACATGCCTCCAGAGGAGTAGTACTCAACATCTTTAAATGATTGTGCAAATCTACGTTCAGGACTTAACAAAAATAAATCATCCTCTGCTCTGATACCATCAGTTCGAGTTGTGGCTCTGAGCCCAAGTGTTTTGCTGATATCCAAACCCCAGAAGACAACAGGTGGGATTGTGCATCAGCAGCCAGGCTGTTGCCATTGCTGTATTTAAACTGCTCTAGACACTGGGCACTTTTGTTAGCACTTTTTCCACTGTGCTTTAGCACATATGCTCAGCTATAGAACAGCTCTTGAACAATGGGAGTCATTTGTATTTGTCTCTGAATTTGCTAAAATCTAGATAACAGTGCATAGTGTGTGCTGCCCCAGGCTTTTTCAGTCAAAATGACTGAAAAAAACCTTTCTCAAATGACACAAGTTTTCACTACAACTTCAATCCCATTAAAATTAAAAAAAAAAAAATTTAAAAAGCTGATTATGGCATAATATGATATAATATTCAGGTCTGGTGGCTACAGGCACACTTGTAATCATATGGGGAGCTCAAACAGTGGGTAACAAAGACAGCACACACCTTTGAGAAGGCCTGAGTGACTATGCAGTGGAATATAGAGATTGGGTCATATGAGAACTAGAACTCTAGGATCCTACCTAGTACATTTTATAAGCCAGACCAGACTCCTAGGGAGATCTGCCACCTCTGTGGCAGAACCTGCTCCCAGCTTCTGGTCACACCTGCCTCCCAGAGGCAGCATGGGACCCCAGCTCTGCTGTGGCTTTGCATGTGCACTCACTCCCCAGCCCAGATCTTTGGGATCCAAAGCTTTGCACAAGGGTCCCAAGTATTAGAGTCACTCTGATGGCAACAGACCAAAAAGTCTGCTTTGTAAGAAGGGAAAAGTTTAGTAAAGTTTTTTTTTTTCCCCTAGCCAGCCTGGAGACCCCATGAACTCTCCCCACTGCCCACAGAGCTGCCTGCACCACTAGCAAGGAGCAGCCAACCCAATTAGTCCCTTCCCTTTCAAAAAAGACACAGGCTCTTGAGCCATGCCAGATGCGAGACACTGGGCCCTGTAAGAGCTGGAGCATAGACAGGTCCAAGATGGCTTGCTTCCTTTTAATTACTTACAGTTATAAATCTGAGCGTATAAACTCTGCAAGGCTAAACAATATCTTCTCCCATGACTTATTAAAGTTGAATGGCATGCAGCCTTGTTCTTTTGCCATGCTGTTTCACAGAGCTCCATTTCAGACCGGTTGGCGAAAACTCACTTTAAGATGAAAAGCTTTTGGAAAGAGAACAACACATTCTGAGCACATAACAAGTACTCTGAGGCAAGAAAGGCTTTCTCTTATTTTTAAAGATAAGCTCATTAGGGATTGGGCCTGTGTTTTTTGTAAGCGATGTTGCAATGGCAACAAAGCTGGCTCCTTAATCGCTCTAGGTGGAACAGACTCACCTTCTCACATCTCCTGCATGCTTCTCTCCCCACCCAGATACTCTGTTCCTCTTACCTTCCAACCCACTGAAAAATCTGCAGGCTGTGCATCCTCCCTCATTCTGCCTAGGAGAGTTGTGTCTGACTGGCTGATGATTGTGGGCCACTTTTAGTTTCTCTCACTGAGTGTATGGTGGTCTTCTGCTCAAGCAAAGAAGCAAGTAAAACATGTTCTAGAAGCTGTTTGCAGCTGTGTCTTATTTCTCTTCAGCTGTGCTTCTCATAATGTCTGCTTCCACTGCTTGCTAGTACTGAAGCATTCTGGTTCACAAAAAGCAAAATCATTAATAAAAATCTGACCATTTTTGTAATCTGTCTACTGGATTTCCTTCTTTTCCTGCAGGAGGATAACAATTATTGTCCTTTTCTCCAAGGCCATTTAAAACTCCACACTTTTTGCATCACAAGTCACAGTTTTAGTGTTTTCCCACTTCAGGTTAATCACTCTCCCTTCCCCAAACCACTTTTTAAAATCCACAATTTTCATCTTCTTCAGACTTCTCAAGTTTGCCATTTTTATCAAACCCTAGGGAAGAACAAGGAGATCATGGCAACTTCACAAGGATGTGTAAAGCAGAATCAAATCACCTTTGGCCCCTTTAGAGAAATAGGTACAAGAGACCATTATGTGAAACATGTTGTCCCTCCTTGTTTTCCTGCTTTGCCTCAAAGGTGCACAGTTTTGAGAGCCTGTCTGTTCCAGCACTTCTGGGTAGATCCCAGCATGAATACTGGAGGCTTTTCTCCAGCAGCAGTATTTTCTGTGAATTATTTCACCTTGTTCTCCTGTTTCCATGCTGAATGACAAAGGTAACACTGTTATGGTCTGCATTATATTTGTACCTACTTATTTGTTACTTCTATATTTTCCACTGAACAGAGGACAGGGAGGGCGGGGTTCCCCCTTTTAATTAGTAAATAAAAAAGAAATGACAGAGTAATTTGACTGCTTTGTCTTCTTTCTCTCAGACTGAGGACTAGGTTTCATTTTGAAAAACTCAAGTTGTTTTTGTCATTAAACTCACAAAATATATGAGGAGCCAATTGTTTTCTTGACCTCAGTGTCTGAGATGTAGCTTTTCAAAACTCTTCTTCAGCTGTATCATCACAACTTTTTCACAGGCTGTGAATATATAGAGTATTATTAGGGGAAAATACTGGCTGTGTTGTCGAAAAGGATATTAACTTTGGGCCCAAAAGGGACATTGACTGTGACATCATAAGAAAAATATACTTAAACGTTGTGTTCCAAGCAGGAAAAATCAAGAGGTCTTGGCTTGAACTGATGGTAAATGCTGCCTTGCTGAAGTAATTTGCTTTTGTCCATGCTACTGTTAATTACGTGTATATATATGTGTGTCTATATGAATGTTCCCATGAGAAAAAACATCTTTTTTTTCTGATGACGAAGTGGTAGCATCGTATTTCACTCTGGATTAAAATATTTTACATTATCCAGATCAAAGTAAAAATTTCAATAACAACTGACAAATTATTTTCTTCAGTTGGGCAGAAGAGAATGAAAAGAAAAACGAAAAAGGGAAGAAAAAAGCCGCAGAGACAATTAAAAGTAGAAGAGGAGCAGGAGGCAGCCAAAACAGAGCACAGATTTTATCAGATGGGCATACAGAGAAGCTGGCTGGCATGACAGTGCATCAGGAGCTGGAGAACAAAAACGATGCTGTGAACACTCTGCTTTGCTTTGATGCAGTGACCAGCCTCATACCTAAGATGAGAAAAGACACTGTGTACAAGTGCCACACCATTTTATGAGCACTTGACATATGACATTAATCATTTTTCTTCACTAGAAGCAGCTTGCCAAGTATTGTTCTCTCTTCTGGGAGTGCACTCGATGAGCACTGCACCTACCTAACAGAGACTGAAAGCTGGCCTAGGGTTTCACTTTGAAGGTATTTTGCAGGAGCTTTCCTGTCATAATGCATTCATTTCTATGGGATTCAAAATCTTTAGCTCTTTAGGAGCTACATGGGGACACAGGTATGTGGGGGTCACTCCCTGCAGTTCAAGTGTCCTGCTTCCAACAGGCTCCATCTACCATCAATCTGGGAAAAGATGGAAACCACCCAGACAACTGCATAAGGCTCTCATGGTGGGAAATGCCTTCCTGGTTCCTGTGGAGATCAGCGTGTTCTGAAGCATGAGATTTGATTACCTTACTCCAGATCATAAAACTTTTAATGCTATTAGAAAGCCTTTAGACTCTTAGGCATTTTCTCAAAATACAGCTACCATGTCTAGCTTGATGACCCCCTATAGAACAGGCCATGTGCCTGGTATTTCCTTGTACTAATCACCAATCATTAATATCATCACATGAGCCCTGGACATAACCATATGCCCCTTTTCAAGAAGGAAAGGGCCACCTGGTCTTAGGTTCCACCAGAAAAGTTCAGTCCCAAATTCAGGGCTAATAGGACAACTTGCTTACTAGAAAGGTCTATTCCTCCACTTCCTATGAGCAGCTGTACACACACGCACCACTCGAGAACCCAGATCTTCCCTTGTAGTAGCCTCAGAGGAAGCACACACCTGTCATGTGTGCAAAGTGGGTCACCAGCTTGACCATTAGCATTTTGCCCAGAGGCTTATGCTCAGCCTTGTGCTACACCTGCTGTTTGGCCCAGGGGCTTGGGTAAACAAAAGCCCCGTGAAGTAACCATGGTTTGGAGAACCTCAGGTCTGAGCTATTTTGGGAGGAAACAAAAAAGAGAGAAAGGCAAAGTAAGGTAGTTTGTACTGTTAGTACTGTAGGGTAAGCATGTGATCCTCTGTAGTAAAACTGACAGGCAAAAAATGTTATGTCATTTGCTTGATCTGCAACAGAACCACAGATGACTCCAAATAGTCTAGGGCAAAGTTGGTTTTTTTTTTGTCTCTAGCCCCACCTCCTGCAAATCATTCAGCTGTGAAGAGTTCTTACCTTCCCCTAGAAGAGACAAAATGCTCTTCTTTAGACCTGTTGATACCCAAAGGTTTGCTGGAAGTGAGGGCCCTGCATCTCACCTGAACAGATATCCCTGGTAGCAACACTAGCAGAATCCTCGCTGACTTAAATGAAACTAGGACTTCATTCCCTGGCTTTAAAAAAGCTTCAAGTTCTGCAATTTCTCTACAATAAGACCTGTGATTCTCAGAAAGCTTAGCTCTAGGGTTACCCTCTAGGCAGTTTTCTACCACTATCTCAACAGGTTTTACAGGCAGTATAGTCAGATGGATTATACCAAACCCAGCTGGGGCAACTCACACGGTGGCCCTGCGAGCAGACTCCTTTCTACCTTCATGCAGCTCTTTAACAGTACAACGGTGTGCAGAAGGCTGTGATCTTCCCTTCCCACAGGGATAAGGGGACATACATACAAAGATATTTGTATATCCAAAGTCATCAAAAGATATGACAACAAAAATAATTACTTTCATGTTGAATACCTGTGTATTCAGTGTGGCACAGAAGAGCTGAGGGAAGAAAAGCAATGAGCTCTACCATATAGCAATGGTCTCCTTCCTCTCTGTTTAGGCATACAGCTGAGTAGGGATTGAAAGCCTTACACTTGCCAGAAAGAACATGTCATATCTGTAAAGTTGTGCTGCTAGGTGTCAACATATAAATATATTTGAAATAATAAAAGGACAGCTGAATATATATTGCTCTATGTAAATATCTCACAGTTTCAGAAAAAGTATAAATAATTAAGATTAAAATGACCAGCATTACATGCTGATCCATTGGTATCAGACTGAGAGGGAAAAACTCCATCTCACAAAATGACTGGGATTAGGATGAGGGAAGGATTGTTCTTCTAAGTGTTATTGTTGTTCTTCTTTATGTTATCAAATCTTAATTTGATTTGAATTTTGTGTTAAAATAAAGGCAAGAACTCAAAATTAAATTAAGCTAGAATAGCAAGTTTTGCCCAATGTTAAGATGACATCACCTGTTTTTACAGGATTTCTACCTGAAAGCACTTTTCACCCATGACTTGGATAATGGAGATTGACTCAGCTACAAAACTGCGATCTGGATTTTTTAATCTCCTTTTGTCTTCAAATTTTAAGAAAATTTGTAGCAAGACTTGTTTTGACACAACCAATTTAAACAGCTGCAGTTGTTTGTGAGTCCTTGAATGAATCTGCACTAGAACATTTTCCCTGACATGACACCAGACAAATTTTAATCTGCCTCCAGTCTTTGGAGAGGCCACTCTGAACCTTTTAGGCCTCAATCAGTTGTCACTAGTCTCAGTGTAGAATTATGACTTTCAGAAACATGTATCTATTCCCATGCAGTTGTTCTCTGTAGGAACCAAAGAGGTGCACTTTTTCTTTCTGACTTTTTTTTTTTCTGACAACATCTTATTTATGCAGTTTCTATATTAAACTGGGGCAATCTGTCAGAAAGCAATATCTGCTAAGAGGAGATCTGGCAAAAGCCAAATTAGAAACATTTCTTATGCCTATGTAATAATCGGTTTTCCACTGAATTAGAGAATAAAGTACAGGATAAGCAGGGAAATTATAATACTTTAAAATAAGCATCTTATGAGGATTCTGTGACTTGAATTCCTTGCTATACATATAGAGTGAACCAATTGATTGTTAAAGGCATGTTTATTGAGGATTAATCTTCATGTAAAGGATGCATGCTTCCTAAGCCTCAGAAAATCTGTTTTTAATGTTCAACTGGCATAAAACAAACCAAGAATAATGAACTCTTAAAATCTATACTGCAAGTATATTGGAGACATTTGTTTTAACTATCACTGAAATATTTCTTAGCTAATGGTATCAACATTTTATTTCAGAAATATAGAAATAATCACAAGCTCTCATTTTTATTGCTTTTCACTGAAGAAGGCATAACTTGAATAATTAAGTATGCCATTTTAGATTAATACCTTCTGTTTCTTAGAAGACGAAAAAGGGTTCCTCCTCACATTTGCATTCATTAAAACCCGTAAGTATTGTCTCCTGTTCATGCCAGCATTCTAATGACTTCTTAAAGTTAACAACATTAAGGCTTGAGAAGAAAATCATTGATTAAAATAACTGTTCTCATAAGTTTTCTTAACTGCAGTAGCTCACTAAAAACTTTGCAGGTGACATTGGTGGGTAGGAAACAGGCATCACTCTGAAGCTGCCACCACTGCAAAAGAGTTCATTGCTGCACTGCACTAACAAAACTGAAAATTACTTTTTTAAGGCAAGAAACTGAAGATTAACTTGTCCTCTTGAAATATTGACTCTCTTTCCAGAGGATGTTGCGGAGCTTGGGTCAAGGTGTGGGAAATTTTGTGCCGGTTCTGTTATGCCGCTCACACTCTGTTGGTGCTGGCCTCTACAGCACTTACCTTCAGCCCCAGATCACAGACAACAGGTACCACAACAGCAGTGCACTTATATTACATAATTGCAAGCTGATCTTTGTGCTGGTTCACTCAAAAAGACCCCTGACCACAGTGCTTGGGTATGTTTTGTTATTTGCAAAAGCCCACTGTCTTAACTCTGACTACAGGCAATCCTTTCCTTTCCTATCTGTATGGGCCCAGGATTGAGACTTTATTTATAACTTTCTTGATAGATTTGGATAGGTTCTTGACAAGAAGAAAATAAAATAATTATTTAAATGAACTGTTTCTTATTCTGACGTATTTTAAATTGTATCTCATATCAGTAGACTGTAAATCCCACAAAACAAACAAAACCTGTCAGAAAACTATCACTGGGGAATTCTTGGGGCAATAAATACACTTCCAGAGGCATGTCACATAATGTTAACAGTTACTTTATTAGTTTGTGCTAACTAGTGTGTTGATTCTTTTTTTTTTTTAAGATTCTGCAGCTCTCTGCTTCCTGAGAAACAATAAAGCCTTGGATTACTCAACAGGAAGCCCTATTTTTTCAGAAGAATTTATTATTTCAACCATTCTTTTACACTTATTCTTCTGGAAAACCTAAGAGAGAGGAGCAATTTCTCCCAAAAATTTTCAAGGGTTTGTTCATCTGTTCCTGATGAAGAAATCCTCTTCTGCAGTTCCACAGCATTTGTTCCTGTGTTCAGACTGAGCTTCCTCATTACGAGAATAAACAAATAGGGAAAAGCAAGTCCTCTTGTCATATATCTTAATGATCTGTTTCAAAAGCCTCAGTTTAAAAAGAAGTGTAGCCCCCATGACAGCAAATATCCAGGAACTTCACAATCTGAATTTACATAAACTCATGCTAAAGAAATCCTATGCTTCACGTTTGACAGATGTGAAATTGAAGCATAGAATTTGAGGAAAACGAAGTCTGTTGTGGCTCTGGGGCTCAGTGATTTGTCAAAGATAACACATGAAGTATGTGACAGAGATTTTAATTTAGGTTTCCTAAATTTATGGCTATCATCCTGACCATCCTCCTACCTTTTTCCTCTCATCAGTAATATCACCACGGTGATCTTTACCAAGCATCAAACACATATTTTGAGAGGAAGTGGGAGGTAGTTGCTAATGCTAAAAAGAAAGTCTGTGTTTTAGAAAGAAAACAAGCCCTGTACTTGCCAGCTGGCATCCACAGTTAGAAAATGAGCTTTGCTTTCTGTTCTGGGTCCAATTATAAATGCTATTTCTTGTGGACTTGTGCAAAGTACGCATAGAGAAGAACTGCCACAAGTTGGGCAATAAAGTAACCAAGCAGCCAACACCACTGACCTTTGAACACCCTGAGAATTGCTTTCTCTAGGAAAATGTCTGAGGAAGTTTGAGGACTTTGCCACTGCTGTCAGTTCTCTCCTTTTTCTCTGTGCAAAAAGGAGGCTTACCCTTGCTTTGCTCCTGGTCTTGTGACCTAACTGAGAGACAAACCCTCCTCACCTAAGTGGCACCATGACTGGTCTTCAGAACAAAAAGCTTTCTGCATAAAACATCCATATTAACTTTATAACACAAAATTGCTGTGGAGAAACATCCTGAGATTGGAAATTGTGCTTATGAAGCAGCCTCACATTCCTGTGCATCTCTGGCATGCCATAACCCTACGCAGTCTGCTGCCTTCAGCAAAACAAGGCTTTTTTTTTAAAAAAGGCCCTTAGCCATGACTGCAGTTGAGGTTCTGTTGTTTTGAAGTGACATTAGGCATGGGCTGCATCCATTCACAGGACACAGGAGAGTACGTCCTCTTCATTCTCTCCTCCAGAAAGAAGCAAAGCATGTGAGAAGGTAAAACTGTACAGGCACCAATGACAAATACAGTAAAGAGGCAAGTCTGTTGTAAAACTGTATTGCTTCTCAGCAGTGGAATTAAACAGTGAGATAAGTCTGAGGAAAGTAATTCTCTGAAACTTATCAGGAAGTGGTTGTTGGGTTTTTTGTTGTCACACAGAGATGACTTTGCCAGCACCGTGAGAATTTAAGGGAACTCAGTGTCCCCATTTGGGCTGAAAATGGCCATAACAAACAACTGGAGGGTGCTGATAGCATATTATCCTACATGCATTCTTCACAATATCCTTGCACTGCTCATTTTAAAAGAAGAAAAACATTTCCTGCCTGGATACATTACAGCAGAGGGCAAATGTTCTGGAATGACCTGAGACAAAGGCAGGGTTTTTGTTTTCTTTTCTTTTGTTTTAATGAGACTCGGAGAAGAATAATGGTTCAGGATACCAACAAATAGCCCAGTTGGGCTTTTTCTCTGGTTCTCAGAAGGAAGAAAAACAACCTCCCTGGACTGCAGACATTTTTCCTTATATTTGTCTTACATCTCAACCAGGAAGGTCTGCTAATAATGGGAGGCTGGTATTGCTTGTGTTAGACTGTACGTAAAAAGTCTTTCAAGTATTCAGATTTCTTCTTTATATTAAAGGTGATGCAGCTGCTTTTTCTCAAGATGTTTCTCTTGCATAGCTGTAGTTGCAGCAGCAATGATAATGACTTTTAGTAGCCAGGCGTAGAGCTGACTTATTCATCAGCACTGAAACAAACACAAAAAGGGAAAAATAACCCTTATACTCAGAATCTCTTTTCTAATACTTTTTAATAATTTCACAGATGAAATTAACTGGCATTTGTAAATGCATTAGTTATTCAACTAAAGCATTTTAAAATATCTATAATAACATATTAAGTCATTAAAGTCAGAATCAGAGAAAGACAAGATTTGGAGAATCTGATGCATTTTCCCATCAGAAGCAAGATATCTGGCTTTGAAATTTGACTAGTGTTTTCATTATTTTTGCTCATCTGGCTTGCAGAGAACCCTTAACACCACTGTTTAGTGGAATAGGATCCACGGCCAATGTTTTGATTGCATTCAAAAATAATTTCTTGTGTAACAGAAGAATATATACAAAGATATTCAACTCCTGCTTCTCAGCCCGACCTTCTGTAGGGTATAATATCAACATTCACAAGAAGTTTCCACTTTCCTCAGCTCTTAGTTCAAAGGAGAAGTAAAAGCAAGAGGCACATGTGGATGATTCTGCTTTCCCACCACTGAAAATCAGGACTAGATCCAGAAAGATCAAGTGAGCTGTACTATCAAACATTACCATAAGTGGGAACACAAGTGATATGCAATACTGCGGTAACTGTTGGCAGACAGACTTCTGCCCTCTTGTGTATTTGTTCTTGTCATTTCAACCATCTGCCTAGTACCTTTTCACATGCTGAATTTTATAGTTATGCTAGCCCCTGTTTATTTCTTTTTCTCTGGTGACACCCACTCTCAGACATTTTCTTTGAAGTTCTCCTGATAAGGTTAGGAAATCTTGGTAGATCATGAACTTTGAATAGGGTTTTAATGTTGAAAGAAGACTAACATTAACTCCTTCTTTAGGCCAAAATTGCAATCTTTGCTATAAATCTCTGGATTATTTCATTTTAAAAGTCTTGATAAACAAATTTGAACTCTAACAATATTTCTTATATTTCTCTTTTCAACTCTCCACTTAAATTTTCAGGAGTCTCTTTGTTCTTCACCTTTTTTTAGCACAGAGAGCAGCTAGCAAAGTGCTCATTATTAGCAACAGCTAATATATTGTGTGTAACTGGCAGCTTTAGGTATGCCCCCTCTTTCTTATAAATGGAGCTGGTAACATGCAGCATTATCTCTTCCCTCAGGCCTTTTTGCATCATCACATCTCTAATAAACTTGACTATGAATATACTTGAATATGCATACTTATTAATATACATGCTAATAATGGAGTAGGACTCATATCACATAACCATCACAAAGTTATGGCGTCTGGTCAAGTCACTTCCTCTGGATCCTTCTGTAGCTAGGGGAGAGAAACCATTACTTCTAGATACTAGTCTTTCCACCTTCAGATCAGTGAACTGAATTTCCTCTCTTCAACTAGAGCCCTACCCTAGAGAGATAGCATGGACTAGATGTCAGGTTTCAAGTGGCAGTGTCTAAATGAGGTGAATATGAATTCTGGTCACAGGAGATGAGGTCCCTAAGCACACACTAAATGGAAAAGTATAAGACAAGAAATAGTGTTTTCAAGTCAAGAGATGATAAATTTCACTCCAAATTCTTATCATACTATTTGAAAATGCTAATGTGATAAGACTAAGGGCAGCAGAAGTTTCATTAAAGCTTCTTTTTCCCAATGTGGACAGGTAAGATTCTGAATTTATTGTGAACACATAAAGTCACTCGTATAATGACCTATATTCAAGTGAAGATGAAGCACAAGAAGATTCCTCAAAAGATCACGAGCCCTAAAAAATTTACACAGAAGCTAAGTTAGACTGGTATAATTGGTTTGGCAAGCCAGTGAAGAGGGGCTATTTTTCCCTTTTTACAAATACAATGCAGAAAAAAAACCCACAAGGAAGAAGATTTAAATGAAAGCACAGCACTGACAGAAGACTAGATGGCAACACAGGGACTGCAGACACACTTAAGCTGGTTGTCAGATTGGCACTCTGGGAGCAGTGCAGCAGCGTGTCTTTGTGGATGTGTGATTAACTCTCGGCTTTATGTGTGACCCCAGGAGAGAGGTTGAGAGCCCTCCATTCAACAGAAATAGAGAGTGCCAGGTCTTTTGAAAGAGGTATAGCAGATGCCTCCATTTGCATAGGACTCAAGACCCTCTTTGGTACCGACACAACACATATCACTGCTAAAACCAGATTTCTTAAAATGGTTAAAGGAGTGGAAAAAATACTGCTCGTCCTTCTCCATCCACTCTATGCTTCCTTCTTTTTAAAGTGAACATTTTGCTAACTTTTTCTACATGTCATTTTAATATATGAACAAATGTCTCAGAAAAGTACTTTAAAAATATTAACAGTTATTTTAGTTTTCAATTTAAATCAAATATCACTCTTTCAATATAGGAAAAGACACTTTCACAACAACCTTCTGCTCAAACTACTGTTAGGAAGGTTATAACCCCTTGAAAAAGATGTGTGAAACTGAAAATACTGGCAGTCATTTCAGCAGCAGATCCCCACTCTATAATCTGCTATAAGAAGGATTTGGAAATAATTATACATATGACATCAGCTATCACTTTCTTCAAGAGCTTAAAATTTTTTCTACTAATTTTTTTCATAATCTTACCAATGCTGTAAAAAACGTTGTTGCATCTCTAAATGTGGGCCAGATTAGGCAGTCAAAAAGAAATTAGATTACCAGTACTTTAAACAGAACTTGCTGGTGCAAGTAAGGACTTTTTGGATGTAGCCAGTGCTATAGAATCTGACCCAGTATTAATAGACACTAGTGAAATGGTCTTCAGTTACAACCTCATGCTCAATATAGAATAAACAGGACCAATGAGGAATGGTTTGAAGTACACAAATGCTCTGGAGAAGTGTTTATTCTGTACCAGTACCCCATTACCAAAACTGCATTTGGTACTAGTAGATATTTTACCCTTCAAGTGATCACTGAAAGGGAAGAGACATTAGAGAGAATTACAAACTCTTTTACCAAAAGGAAAAGGCATTTTGAGACAGATCTCAATCCAGCCAAAAACATTTGCTCGCTAAAGGCTGTAGGTCTAAATAAAAATAATCCTGTAAGGGAGCAGGAGTGGTAAGGCTGGAGATAAATAAACACAGATAAATAAAACAAAACTAAGTTTTGGAAGTACAGGTATTGTTGCAACACTAAATTTTTCTGGCTGTGCTCAAAAGCTTAGATCTCTAGTTTCCTTCTACTAGGCCTCAGCAGAGCTGGGCACCTGAGAATTGAACACCAAACCACATGCACTCCATCACTCACAGCTGCCTAGAGAAAGTCGGATGGGACAGGCTGAGCTTTGGTACCTGCCTCCCTCAAAATTTTGGTTAATTCCCGAAGAAGGGTGAGTCACTTTATGCAAACATTGGGTAAAATATAGAAACTGCCCTGCAGCCTGCTAACCCTTAAGTGTCGTGTTCCCTCTCCCTCTCTTCCTGGCCCAGTGAGTGTTGGATACCTCATTGCATAAGGTTTCCTCTTTAACAGAAGCTGTGGAAAACAAATTTTCCAAAAGCCAGATGATTAAGAAATTCTTCAAGGACATCTGAAAGCAGACATCCCACAGATTGGGCAATTCTATTAGGATTTAATAACTTGTTGAGAACTAGGGCAGGACAAATCTTACCCTAAATGTCCATTAAAGTATAAGCTATGACTTAAAATCAGAAATGGACATCACACTCCTGATACAGAACGAGTTGGTGTCCAATCTTCTGAAGCTCAGAGATAACTAGATTTGAAGTGCTTTAAATTAGCTTCTTGTTTGTTTGTTTTTATAAACAGTGGTCTCTACTCAGGGATCAGGAAAAGTAACAGCACAGCACTTTGAGCCCGCTCACGCCCATTCACCACAGGAACAGGTCAATATTTTGTTCTTTTTATAAGACACTTCTTATATTATGTCTTTTTGTATCTGGAACCCAGTAACAGATACTACTTCAGGTATTCCCTTTGAATAGCTTGCATCCGTAGAAGGGCCAAAAGCAAACAAGCAACAGACCCTCACTGCCAACTTGGCCTCAGTGCTGGGGGCCAACCTGCTGGAAAGCAGCTGTGGTGAAGAACCTGGGGCTGTCCATTAGCCAGCAGTATGCCCATCTGGCCAAGAAGGCCAACAGAACCTTGGGGTGCCTTAGGACAACCATTGCCAGCAGGATGAGGGAGGTGATTCTGCCCCTCAGCCCTGTTGAGGCCACATCTGGACTGCTGTCCCTCCTATTAAAATGAATAAAAAATATATCCTGTTCTGGGCTATTGACCCATCTCATGGTAGGGCACTTCTGTGACTTGGAAAGCATTACACCCCACCGGTTTTGTGGTAATATCTGGCTCTCATGGAGATGTGGTTTCTACCCACTCATCTTTCTTTGGACTGCTGTATGCATGTTAAAGGACATTATTACAGAAAAAATATGATAACATCCTGGACAAACTGCAGCTAGAAGCTTAAAAAATCCTGGGAAGGGATACAGCCTAACTTGTTCCTGTGGCTCACACTTTCCCAGATGCAGTTTCTTAGAAGATTTGATGCTATGTGGATCACACTTTTCCATGGCCTACCCCTATCCTGCATTAAGCAAACAAACAAACAGAGAAAGCACCTAGACCTGCCTTGAGAACTGGGGTTGAAGAAGAAAGCAAAATTTTTTGACAAAAAATTTGGTAACAAATTAACAGAAAAAAATTAAATATTAAAATATTCCATACCTCACTGAAAACAGAAGTGTTTACCATCGTGCTGGGGGGCTTTATGCTCTTATTTCCCTCTTTAGGCAGAGTTCTCTGGTCAAAACACATTTTCCAGGGCACAACACAGCCTCCTTACCTGGAGAGGAGATCTGGTTCATTACAACAGGAGAGGTCAACACAGGAGTGTGCCTTTTCATCAGAAAATTTGAACACAAACTTACAAGTATACTTCTGTCCTAAAACTAATTTGTTCTGACTGCTAGCATTCTACTTTTCCATAGCTAGCAATATGTAGAATAATAGATAAACAGACAGGCATGTAGACAGGCAGACAGACAGGCAGATTTTCTACCAAAGGCAAGCATGTTCTCACGTACTGTTTTTGAAAAGAGAGTTTTCAAATATCTACTAAAAAGACTGATTCTGACAGAATAACCAAAGGTTGAAATCAGCAGCAATTAAAAGTCAAATTGCAATGCACAGAATCCTAACAGCTCTGTGGTTCTGGCCACATCTGTCTCTTTATGATGAAATTAGGAAATGCACTGTAAGCCCAAGACACGGTTCTGCAAGGCTAAGAGGAAGCTGGGTGCTGTTTGCCACAGAAGTAGCAGACGTGCCTGAATTCATAGTTCTCAATTTGATACGGAAAAGTCTTGCTACGGAAAAGTTTTTCTGATCCACAGCAACAATAAAACAAATGGTGTGCCACATGCCATTCTCCTTGGCTAACTACACTGATAGTTGGGTCCTCTTGTGACATTTTCACAGGATAGGTTTGAACACTATATTATATTGTTATCATGTCTGTACAGTTTTTAGATCAGAAATGGCTGGACAGCTTGGAGGGGAGAAACAAGTAGTCATTTAACCTGTACCCCTTTAGAAAATGAAGCCCTTGCAAGATTCAGCTTATTATTCCTGGATATTTGATGCAGGCAACCTCTGAAGTGATGTAAAATCAATTATGTGGAAAGAAGAGATAATTTCGCTTCAGAGCTCATACTCTCAACTAATGGGAATAAGTCCTTTTTCTCTTGTCTCTTTAATTCTTATTTTGAAAATGTAATTATTGTCTGGGAAATCTGACTCCCATTAGTCACCTGCCAAGTAATGACTCACATCTGTGTACAAGATGTTCCCAGCTCTTGTGGATGTATTTTTATCTATTTGCAAAATCTATCACATCAGACACTTTCTAAATGCACAAAAAGAAAGGGAAAAGGGCCCCCAGCATAACCAAAGGGTCAAGTTCTCTGGGTTCTTTCCCCCTTACTTGCTCCTGCTTGCATCTTTCCACTCTTCTTTTGACAGAACTGCTCAATATGGTTCAGAAGAAATCAAGGACTCTCAAGCACCACTAAGCCATGTGGCAAATCCCTGGTTTTGATAAGATGTTGATGAATTAGTCTACAGTGAATATATGGTATCTTGATAACAAGCTGGCTAAAATGACTTAGTTCCTGTTCCTGAATTACCAGGTTAGAGCATTTCTCTAGTGATGGCAGCAATCAAACGTAGTAACAGTCATGGTGTCAGCCTTGCATGGATGTCCTTTTCCAGCACACTCAATGATATTTGGGCACTCCTGAAATTAATTTGGGCTCTTTCACATATGTGTGTGCACATGTGTGTGTGTGTACATACTGACTGAGAAGAAGGGAGAAAGAGAGACTTGCTGCTTTACAGTTTGTATGGCTCCTGAAAAGGCTTTACTGCTAATAAACACTAAGCATCACTTATAAGCAATCACCTAGACTGGCATTGCACTCGAATTTGGTTCAATGTCCCACCAAGACACTTAATATTGGGGGGATACCCTAAGGGGACGAGGAGCACTGCAGGTAATCACTGTCAGGTGCAGATGGAGCAGGTCAGTCATTGCACCCAGAACCTTGACATCTAACAGCAGGTAACAGTCAAGCAACCTCTCTTAAACACCAGGCTAGTGCATCAGTAATTTAGGAAAGAAATTCCTGTAGGAGCTTGCAATTTGTTTCCTGTTAGTCTTTTGCTGACTTCCTGTGGGTTGGTTTTGAGGTATAGCACTCAAGGAAGCCTGAAGTCACACTGTCAGGACTTGCAGCTAGTGAGCTGCAAAAGACCCTGGAATTTTTGTAAGCTGGAAATAGCTGGAAACTTGTTTAAGACAGTCTGGGACAGCACCCCCGATCTCCCTGAAGTGAATTGGTACCCATCTTGTTGTTCATCAGAAATGTGATGGGTTAGTCGTGACTGTGTTGAAAAAGCAATTGCTATGTAAATAAGACTGTCCAGATCACTTTAAGAATACAGCCCTTGGTCCTCAATATCCCTCTTCAAAATGTTACAGACCAACAGGATGAACACAAGTGCTGTTTAAAAAAAGACCAAAAGTCCCTTCTGCTAAGTTCTCAAACACATAAGTCCTGTAGGTTTGATGTTTCAAGGTGGCTCAAAGGAGATTTCTTTAGAGTAATGCAGTATGGTAGCAGAGATGGGGTGTACTCTGATAGGTAGGTTTGCTCACAAGGAGAGATAGATGTACCCATTTCCCTGGCATTCTTCCTTGTCCTGTGGCCAACTGTGACTGAGGAAAAGTACAAGACAAGCACAGAGGGATGTATTCATCTGGAAGAAATGGCTGCTGTTTCCTAGGTATAGGTCAGCATAGCCTAACTTTCTCAGTGAGTATTTGGTTTTGAAATTCAGACTTCTTAAATGATTCAAAGGATGGAATGTTGAAAGCAGAAAAAGATGGAAAAATCAGAGAAAACAAAATCTGATGTCTCTTGAACAGCAACTTGAGATTCTGGCTGTTACTTCATCCACTGATTCCATTTGGCAGAAGTCAACCATATAATGACTCCACAGCACACACATCTGCTTCAGAGCACCATCGGATTGCTCTCACGGTGTGTTTCCACTGAATGCAGAATGTATTCTTTGCTCTCTTCTATCCTGATCACCTTCAGCCATAGCTATTTCTTTAGGAGAAGTACAGAAAATACTCAAAAGTCGTTCCTGCCAATGAACAAAACAAATTCCCATTAAGTAAAGAGTGATGTACGGACTTCGCTTCCACAAAACCAAACCACTTTGTTTAAGCAGCTGTATCTGAAAGGGGTGTATGCTAGAACTGGGCAAGAAAAAAAAGGTTAAATGTGAAATTTTCCACCGTAAATAATGTCACAGGTACAAAGCTCCAGTGAGGGAGCTTTGTGAGACTGACAAAGCTTATCAACTGACATAATGATGCCTGCAACTATGTATCATTATAATGACAGCAATGGTATTATTTGTTGGGGTTTTCCTAGATTCCTGGGTATGACTGACATGACCTCAGGGAACTACTCCAAGATGTCAATAATAGTCCTGTTGCCTTCTGGAACAGCTTGAAGTTACCATGAAAGTCTTGCAGTACCAATTGTCAGCAGTCCCAGCCTTATCATACTGGCCAGCCAGCTTTCAGCAGCAGCTGCAGGGGCAACATGGCCAGAGCTGCTCCTGTATGCCTTGAAGATAAAAAAAGAACACCCTATCTGACTCACTGAGTTAATATCTATCAGCTCTGCCAACACTGTGTTCAGTGTCTGGGAAGCTGATATAGTAAATTTCTGCCCATATTGGTAATGGCAGTGATTCACTGAAGGACTTGGAAAGATGTTTAAGATCATGTAACAGGCTTAGGATTTCTCTATCTGGCAAAAGAAATAGGGATTTAAACTACCATAAATTGTCCCTGAAATCTTTCTTTTGCTTTGGTTTTCTTTTCCAATTTTAGTTGGATTTCTGTTCTCGATCANCTTTTTTTTTTTTATTTTTTTCATGTTCTATTTTTGTCTTCCCTCAAAAGTTTGTGGGTGAGGAGCCCAGGAGTAACTGTTACAGCTCACACATAAGATTCATGTGCATCTTCATCATATTTTGCAGATAATTCTTTTCTCTTGTTGCAAGTGAAACGTTTGTGTTTCAAAAGCCAACTTTAGAAAAATAGACTGAGTTAAAGGAAACATATTGATTATACCAGAGTGTACTACCTTGTATTTTAACCTGTTGATACTGATTATTGCTGTGAGCCCAAAGTTTGGCCAACATGACTGTACAGAAAGTTTGGACCCTGAAGTTTCCATATGACCTACCTAAACCTATTCCTCTTCCTGAGAATTCATATCAGTTTGCTAATGACTGATTAAACACACCAGAAAATTACTGATATGTAGAAATATGGTCTTAAATGTGAAGGAACTAGAACAGAAACTCTAAAGTATTAAGGGTGAA
Organism: Dicrurus megarhynchus; assembly: GCA_013399195.1. Taxonomy (NCBI): domain Eukaryota; kingdom Metazoa; phylum Chordata; class Aves; order Passeriformes; family Dicruridae; genus Dicrurus; species Dicrurus megarhynchus. Next base: position 3,037,205 of record VXAD01000394.1, on the reverse strand, counting down.
GGTCATGGGAAAAGAAGTTGCAAGGTTCAGAATAACAAACAAATGCGGTGTTTTTATTTTGGATGGGCCTGTGGGAAGGAAGGAGTCTGAAGGGTAGAGGACAATGGAGTTGAACTGAAATTGAATTTAAGTGCCCCAGGGAGGTAGCAGAACAGCTTCACTGAGCAGCTGCCACAGAATTAGTAGAAACTGAATTCCTACAACTCACCTTGGGAAAGCTGGACTTCCAGGGAGGGAAACCTATCCTTTACTGGTCATTTCTCCCCCTGGCCTCCCCACCCCCAGGAATAGCTCTGGATATCAAGTATGGTATGATATTGAGATACGTGGAGGTGCAGGGATGAGTCATCAGTGAAGTCTATCTAGCATTCATTAACTTCCACTAACTTTGTTAGTTCTATCTTCAGCAGAACCTCTGAAGAGAGTACCATATTTGGCAGGGCCTAAAGAAAATCCTTGCTTATTCCGGTGCAAATCAGCACAGGTTGAATTTTTCTGGTTTAGGTGAGACTGGAGACTCTGCCTAGGATTCATTTTCTTCAAGTGAAAACCCAAAAATAAATGTTCATAAGGGCCTAGTAATGGGGGAAGGAGGGATTGGTTGTTTTTTTGGTTGGTTGGGTTTTTGGTAAAAATTACGCAGAAAGAACCGAAACAAAGTATGCAGCTCAGTTCATTCGAGGTGGCGTAAGAGCAACAGACGAGACCAATGCCTCACAACAACATACCAGCTTGGACACTACTCAGTACATAGCATTCTTCAAATATTGAAGCAGAACAGCGTTTAGAACCTGAGTTTGCTCAAAAACACAGGAATGAGAAAAATACTAAAAGAAAATAGTTGGCTACCACTTACATGGTTTCTGTTTCCTTGGAGTTGGGAGAAAATATGTTACTAGAAGCAGTAATTAGTGAAATTATAGAAAGGGACAAACTGAGGTCTAGGTTAGTTAGATGTACCTATTGCCCACCAGCTGTAAGAAAAAAAAGGTGCACTTTTCTGTTTTGGTTTTGTTGGTTTTTTTTTGCAAAAAAGACCCTGTGGCTTCACTGAGGAACTAGAAAACCCCCTCATGTTGGCATATCCATGGCATATGGCGCTCCATGTTTTTTTCCCATGTATCTTACCTTGACTTTTGGCCATGTAATCAAACCTTGTAAACCTAAAAAAAAAACCAAACAAAAACCTAAAGATCTGTGGGATAACAAAATGTAGTACCAAATAATATTTGAGGCTGATGTGGTAGAAGAAGAAAATGGATCAACAAATTGTGAATTATAGCTTTGACACTAATGGGGGAAAATGCTGTAACACACTTCGCACCCTCAAATATTTGCTGTTTTTCTGTCTTTGCGTGGGGCCCAGTTCTTCAGCTTCTGTATGCACCTACTCGTTATAGTTCAACAGCATCAAATGCCAGTGTAGAATGACATTGACCAGTTCCCTTTTAAGTATCTTTACATGGAAGTGAGAATATTTGCACATTAACTGAAGGCGAATCATTGAACTTCCTTAGTGAAAAGAGAAAACTTTGGTCACATTTTGCTTTTTTGACTTTTTTTATTTTTCTTTTTTGGGGGGGTAGGGGGATGGGAGGGAGATTAAAAACATTTTATTTGGCCTGAAGTAAAAGTGCGTACTTCACACATATTTCTAACCAACCCCCAAAAACAGTCTCTGGCTTTGAACGTGTTGAACAGGAAGCCATTTAGTGTTGGAATGCTTGCTTTGCTGGTCCAAGAAATACACATACTTATTACTCCTGGGCTATCTAAAAAGTTTGAGGGTGAAAAAGTTTAATTTATATGTAGAAACTTGTTTCCTGTTTTGTTTTTTCCCCTTGTGTGCCAAGTCTGTTTTTTAAACTCTGTGATAGGAAACACATTTCCCTTTTTCTCCCTTTCGTCTCACTTTATTTACCCAGCTGTATAATTCACTTCAATTTATAGCTCATACTCTTACCTGGCTTAAAGTCCAAAGACACAGTCAGAGAGAGGAAAAGATGGATGTTGTGTTTTCACGGTTACTGAGGAAAGGGAAGAATCTGGGTGGATGTGAAGCTGCCTTTATATCAATATCAAGGGAGTGGTGGTGGGAGACTTTTCTTTCAGGATGTGCCACAGTGTATGTTGAAGAAAGGTGAGGAAAAGGGCACAAGGAAAGCTGTGCCAAGTGTAGAGCGTCCACGATTATTGAATCAAGTTAGGCATGTTTTAAGTCTACTTACTTTCTCTGAATGAGATACCCACCTCAGCAATTTTGCTCACTTTGGAACTACTTATATGTAAAAGCAGAAGCAGCTAAAAATAAAATTAATTAAAACAAAACAAAACAAAAAACAATAATAATAATAGTAGTAATAATAATAATAATAGAAGTAGTAGTAGTAGTAGTAAAAAGACTAAAAGACCGGTTCACAGATCTTGGGTGTGCCTAATACACATATGTATTTATGCATGGACTCTGCAAAGGAATTGGCTCCCCGAAGAGGAAGAAAAGCCTTCCTGAACAAGAGCCGTAAGACTTTAAAATAAAATTTTGCACATAAACTAAGACTTCTACAATTAAAAAAAAACTGGGGAGTGCCTGTAGAACTGGTTTTTATTATCATTAATTTAGCGTCATTTTTTGGACCAGACTTTTAGTAAATGGATGATTTTTTTTCTGTGGAGGTAAAGTGATGGCTAACAAAATCCATTGTGCTCGTAAGTATATGTGTCTATCACAGCTAAGGAGAACTGCCAGGCACACTACTTTATTTACTATACTATTTAAATTTATAAGACTGTAACAGCCTTATGAACAGTTTGAGGCTTTTTTTTCTTGTCCTAGTATTTCAATATTGCCCAATATACCAAAAAACCCCGAATTCCAAGCTAGTAAGCAGAACAAATGCACCAAGAAGAAATCTGATGTGATTCCCCTTGTGTGCTCTCCTAGGAGTGAGGTGATGTAAAAAAAACTACTTGTCTCTTTTACACTGCTCTTCCTACAGAGGTCAAATGCTGTATGTTAATAGCCTCAGATTAAACTTCAGTGTAAATGCATATGATTTCTTCTGTATGTGCAACAGATCCTTCACTTCCTTATACCTCTATTGCTAAGAAAACAGTCAATAAAATAGTGAGAGCACCCACCAAATCTGCCCAAACCAAACCCCTTTCATTCAAGTCTGGGTGGCTGGGACAGACCAGCTGGCAAGCACCATTACCTGCAGAGGAACTCGCTGCTGCTGTGAGCCCTCACAGGCTGCCACACCCCATCGCTTCCGCATGGGCTGCTAGAAGGCCACGCACAGGACTGAAGAGATTTCACTTGGCATTTGTCCACATTTCTGCCAATATTCCTGGCCAGACTGCCTGCCACACCCCAGCTGGTGCTGAAGGAGGATTGTCAAATCTTTCTGGAAAGCAGAAATTCTTGAAAAAGACCATTGCATTTGTAGCACATTTTCCAATTTCACATAGGTTGCTTCCTATAGTTGGTGGCATATCCCAGATGGTGGCATGCTGAGGAGGCTCTGCTGTGTGCCAGCCACAGCAGGTCTATAGTTCAAGATCTTTCATCTCCCTGGTCCACGTCTTTTCCTGAAGAGAAGATTCAACAACAGCAAGAATAATTGTTCCTCATTTCTGCCAGAATGGCACAATCCTTCCTACAGTGTCTCTGAAGCAAAGCCTCATGCTGGTTCGAGGAACTGTTCTGCCTCTTCTCTCTCCAAGAATCTGGGATATGGGAAGGAAGGAGGGCTGAGCCTTCAGTGCATATCACCCTGCTCAAGGAGAAAAGATGCTGCATTTAACACTCAAGTGTTCGGATGCCAAATGTTCTGCAAGGGACTCACCCAACTGCTGGACAGCAAAAAAAGGAAGCTTTCCTTGGTCTGTCACAATACTTGCAAAACAAAGTTAAATTATGACTTTTTCTGACTAAATAATATAAAAATGAGGCACTTAGTGCACCATTTCAAAGGCTGACTGCTAACCACCAGCAATAAATATATTTCAATGGTAACTGAATGCAGGAATTATAGTAGAGCAAATCTCTATTTGGGGCCTGGCTGAGGCATATTACAATGAAGAATAGGCAGAAGTAGAATGGGCTTCTTTTATCCAACTGCTGTGCTTTTCATCCATCATCCGTTTTATTGTCTGAATAGATTGTAAATATTTTTTCTTCTAAGATCTTGCTAATTCTTCTGCGGATCCTTTAAAATTCCTCTGTTTCTTCCCTGGTTTAGGAACTCTCAATTTTATCTCTGTAGCAATAGCTACAGCCACATTACTACAGACTTTCCCTCATGGAGCAGTCCTATACCAGGTGGCACAGAGTGAGTCACATCCATACTACTCAGGGCTGTGCTGTGGAGCACTTCACCTAACGTCTCCTCTGGAGTCCATAGGAAGCCCCCACGGCCTAAGACATAATTATTTTATGTTGTGACCTTTCAGAACATTCCAGCCTGCTGCAGTGGTGTCTTTGTAGCATGATGTGCAAGTAATGCACACCATGGAGCATGTTGTGACTTAGTGAGAGGGTAGTCAAGAGAACAAATTTGCTAGAATGACATAGAAAAACTGCATAGAGCTGAACAGGCCTAACTAGTGTTTTCTGAAAATAAATTATCCCCAAAATAATTAGTGGATGTCATCATTTTTCCAAAGGGCAGCTTAAACCTCTAGTTTCCGTGGAACAAAATGAATAGAAATCAAGAGTCTGGAAACAGGCTTAGCACCTGAGTTACAGTGTAGACATATCCATAACCTCTGGCATTTCTAACTAACACCTAGCTCTCTCAACTCCTGTTCCTAATTAGCTGTAGGTGATCATGCAAATGACAACTGAACACATCCCTGTCTGCTGAAGGGCTCTGCATGATTTCTGAAAGTTTCCAAAAGGTTGAATGGTTCAGAATGTTCTGTATTCCTTCTTACCAACACAAAAATGAAAACTAATGGGCTTTTTTCATAACTTTTTTCCATATCCTAAAAAAATAGTTGATCAGAATTTGGTGTGCCAATGACCTCCTTCCATTAGTTTTTTTTTTATCCCAGTAGGGTCATTCCAATCTTGGTCGCTACTGTGCAAGCAAGTGTAGGTACCTGCTCTGTTTAGAGGGAGTTGAGAGTCCAGGAGCAATGTTCTGACAGGCCTTCAGCTGTCTCTGCCACTCTAGCTTTGGCCTGACACTTTCAAAACTTCAAGTGCCTGACTCTATTCTCAGCAAAGTTAGTAGTAACTGTCCCACTGTTTTCTATATGTTCTTAATCTGTGTCAAAGCACACACTTCATACGGAAGTGGGTTGTGAAAAAAACTATTTAGAGAAATAGTGCCCAAAAAGAAGTTTCTGGAGATCCCTTAAATCAGCCTCATGAAGGATGTATTAAAACTTGAAGGTAAGTTTTCCCTGACTGCAATGCAAGTGGAAGAAGGCAGTCACACAGGGCTTTTGGAAATCACTTAGCAGCAGCTCAGGTGTAAAGCCTAAACACATACTCAGGAGTAGGCATTTGCTGATAAAGCCTAGAGAACTAAAATCTTTAGTTAATGGTTATGAGTTTTCCTTGCTGATATTAGAAAACTTACTGATAAGGATGTAAAAAACCTGGCAAACACTTTGCAAACTTCCTAGGCCAAATAGTTCAAACTAAGCAGAGACCTCATCATCTTCTGTATTCTGTTGGTAGTAGCCTAAGGAATGGTGCCTTTATACCCATTTTTATGAAAGTCTGCTAATGTAGCAATGCATAAACTTATATCCTGTCTAATCCGTGAATCCTGGCACACAGGATCTGTGACTCTTATCTAACAAACCCGTGACAGGATCCTGCCACTTCCAGAATCTGTGACTCTTATCTAACAAACCTGAGTAGTAGTGGCCCACTGAAAAATAAAATACACCTTTCCAAACCCTTTCCAGTGGGCCTTCCTTCAAGTTGAATATATAGTACCAGTAGGAAACACAGAAGAATGTTCTCATTCTGCATAGCTCTCAGTGACTGGAAGTCTTCTTCAGCCTTATATATACTGTATAAACAATGATACAGCTTATATTTCCATTTTTGAGTTAGGCAGAAATGGAATGCCCGAGTTCTACTGGCACTTAATGGGAATCATGTGCAATTTCTCAAATGCATTTTATTATTTCCTGCCAATATTGTGGGAAGTGTAAGCAACTAAAGGATTCCAGGTCATTCACTTCAGCTTTCTCAAATCCCAGAGCAAACTTTATTGATTCTACTAAAATTATCTTCACTTTTCAAATCTTGCTTTATCTGTATGTTTGGCAATTCCCTCACTAGTCTATTAATAAAAAAAAAAAAATTACACCATTACCATAAATATATTAGGATGTCTACAAGAAAAATAGACTTTTGTTAATCCTGTGTCTATGGAGATGAGCCTAATGGAACTTTTTGCATTACCCCTTCATCAGTTGTAATTTACTTTGAAGATTAGAAATGGAAACATTTACATTTTATAGGTAGTAGATTCTGGGTAAAAGAAAGTGACTTTTGCATTGAATCAAAGAATTAAGAGCCATTTCCATTAAATTTGGATGAACTGTCAAAAAATAATCCTGAGGAAATTTAAGAACCAAAAGATGTCATTCCCTCTGCCTCCTCAAACACTGGAGGTTGATATTTTTCAACTTCAATTTATCAGGAGTCACCTTTCTACCATATATGATAATGAGGTCACGTTTTTAGTGAAGATTTTATGTTTTGGGTGAGTGAGCAAGAATACACATGTTCATGTGGACAATTTCATACATGTAGTGTCAGGCTGTGTTTCTGTCTGAATCAGGATGTATTTTATGAATAGTTTTATCTCTAGAAAATGTTATCTGAGTGGTTTTGTGCCTTTCTAGGACCTAACCCACTCTCTTAAGAAACTCTAGTTGTGAATCCAAGAAACCAGTTCCTTTCTGTGAAACCTTTGACTGCTTCCTGTTAGTAGTATTTTGGGAAATGGAACTCGATAAACATTTTCATTTTCTCTGTGTTTTGCATGTTTATACATATCTGCAAATATGTGTATATCAAGGACTTCATTGTTTATTAAGAAAAAAAATCAACCGATCCATGTATTAATTATCTTGTTTATCCCTACTGCTTTTTGACTTGTTATCCTGGTGGGACTTGGGTTTCTTTACTGTTTTATTTATAGTTTATGTAAACATCACAATTTTCATTGTATTTGCACCAACTCTGCAGAAGTCCTGTAAGTCCCAAAATAAATAGTTTTCTGTGTGTTGTCAAAGCACCATTTAAAGCTAGGCTGGCATGTAAAAGTGGTTCACATTTACTGTCTCTCAGTGACTTCCCATCACTTTTCCTCAGTTTAAAAGCAAAAGGTGGTTTTAGCTGTCAGGTCATTGAGTTGTTTCTCGGTTTGAGAATAAGGTGGAGTCCTTCCTGGCTCATGTATCATCACCTCTAAACCAGTCCTAGTTGCAGTAAGACATTAATGCAGAGAACCAGGGAGATCTTGAGAAGCCCAAGCATGAGGAAAGCACCACAAGGCGACAATTATTTATAACAATGAGGTATGTTAGTTGTGGCTGGGTAAGCGGCAGTGCACAGGGATAAGATTACTCTAGCTTCTACTTATCGACCATACTCATAACCCATGGGATTGAAAGAAACATTTAATGATATTTAATGATATTTTACCTGTAAATGCATTCAACTTTTTTAAGACAGAAGGAGATTAAAAGCATGGCCTATACAAGCATTTTCAGAGAAACAATTCAATAGACAGAACTCAGTCTAGCCATAAATACATTGGTCTGAGAGAAGGGCTCCTCTCCTTCATGAGTGTCTACTACTATACAATTAATTATTCATGATAACACAGCTCACCATTATTTTCTGTTCACTAATATATATTCCATTAGGCATCACTACTTTTGTCTTTGTTCATCTAAGAGGTCTGCCTTTTAATGCCTTGAGATTTCCTGACCAATGCTGAGGTGAAGAAGGGCAAAGTAGTTGAAGAAAAAATTAAAGGTCTGTGCTTATTCTTAGAGTCAGTACTGCCCAAAGCTTGCCTCACTTCCTAAAATGTTAAGTTGGTCTTTTTTTACAAGTGTTTTGGACTTCTGCTCTTCCAGATCTGGGATAGACAGGGAAATAAATGCCAATATTACAAAATAAAAGCTAAAAATGGGGTAGCAGCAACTGGGACCAGAAATATTGGACATCTGTCCTAGAATTCTTATGTTCAAATCACTTCCTCTCCAGTTTTGAGGTATCAAGACATTTGACTTGCTTTGATAAGGTCTGAATAAGAGGCTGGGCTCTCCAGCATGTGTCTGAAATGAAAATGAAGTTCCCAACTTCACTAGTTCAATTTAAATGTTATAGGAAGACTGTTCTAAAAGCTCCAGTAGCCATCCGCTGTATAAAACACTGATTATTTGAAATCTCATAATCAGTCAACTTTTTGTTAAACAGTGGAATAAAACCTGAATGTGAAAAAAGAATCTCATTAACGCAGTCCCTGTACCTACTCTGGGAGCAGCTACTGAAATCTAGGGAATACATTAGGAGGAAAAGATCTGCCCAGAACATAAGGGGGATAGACTGATGCTTCGCTAGGAGTCTTCCTAGTGACCTTACTGAATTTTGGATCAGCCCCTAAGATGCCAGATTATGTGTACTTTGGAAAAGGAATGCTATATAAATGCATGTGTACACTGTGCCTTAGGATCTGCAAAAGTACAGATCAAAAATATAAGACAAATGTGACGGTAATTAAGTCATATGAAACTAATATATTTTCCAGCTGCAGTTAAGAGCTGCTAAGCAAATGGTGGTTACATATTTTCATCTTTCTGACAGGGAAATGCAAGTATTTTATAGCTGTTGGAAGACAGTCTTTATAAACCACATTGTCAAAGTATGAGCAATCAGTTTTTACTTTAATTTTCCCAAGGTTCTGTCTTTTCACAGTAACTTTATAATGGTTCTTTGGACAGAAAAAAAAGGGAAAATAGTTTAGACTGCTCAGCTAATAATGATAGCTTAGACATGAAATAATACTTTATAATTATAGAAACAGAATGCAGTTCCTATGTTAACTTACTTTGTGGAGTCAACAAAAATATCAGCACTAAGTTCAAGGAAATTAACTGAAGCCAGCATTTTGAAAAACTGTTTTTTATAAATCAATCTTTAGTTCTTATTATTTGCTAGTTCATGATAAGTCTAATACAGCTCCCTATTACTACTGTTGTTTCAAACATCATCTTTCGGGAACTTATTTTCTGTTAGTTAAAATTGTGTCAAAATGAAGACTTGCATATGGCATATCATCCTCAAGACTAATGTTTCTGAAATATTTCAGCCAAATCTATAGGGATATTCCTGGGAATGTGCACAAAAATAGAGATTTGGTGCTTTGTTTTCCTGGCCAGATTCATTTCACAACTTGGTCATGTTCTAGCTGGAAGTGGCTATGACTGCCCAACTCAGTGCTGCGGGCATGTACTAAGCACACTAAGATATTGCTTACAGCATTGCTTCCTCAGAAGACAGGCACAGATTGCTCAGATGGCAACATGTCTCCATCCTAACTTAGGCGACATTTAATTCCTTTTGTGCATCTGAGATGTGGATAAAGATGTGCAATAAACAAATACCAAATTGTTTCTTCTTTAGTGAGCAGCAATCAATCTGTGTCTCAAATGGAACAGGATCCCTCTTGCATGACAGCATGTGAATGTGCGCTGCATCAAAATGTGGACATGACAAAGTGCTGAACTTAAAAGGAGTGTCTGGATACTTCTTGGCATGGCCTCAACTTTGCATCTTTTGCACAATAACAAATTGTCACGTTGGTGTTTCTGGGGTGGATGATGTAACTAATTCGCTTCCTTGTTTAATCTTCTTTGTGTTATTTTGCTTTGAACCATTGGAAAGTCCATAGTTTTTCCATAATTAGTCTATAGAACATGAAACGAAAGTGAATTGTCAGCAATGTAAGTCCTTTCTTTGAATGCAGTGAGGGCAGCAACCTTTCTGTCAGATTGAGTAAAAAGTAGGCAAATCATCTTTCCCTTGCACTGTTGTAAGTTAGCTCAACAGCTTGAAGTTATTCCCAAAGACTTACTGAAATGTGAGTCATGTGTTGAACACCTGAAGATACAACTAGGTCTGATTATCAGTCTGTCTCTGTTCTGAGTAAAAACTTATTAATATCAGCATCGAGTCTGTTGAACAAGCTGCAAAAGGGTTCTAGGACACATCTCTCCTCTCAGGAAGAGCTCCAAGACCTTCGTTAGAACTCTAGGAACTGCAGGAACTGCATCAGGTATAAAAAGACATTTTACATCCAGCAGGTCCTGTGTTACTCTGTTACAGTCCATGAATTGTCACTTTATAATTGTCAAGCAATTTCGATAACTTGAGTCATTTAGAAAGAAAAATATTCCAGAAAATGCTTGTTTTCTTTTCCCCACATACAGCAAACTGTACTGATGTTAGAGTCATGAATGTCCTGCAAAGACAAGTTGTCTTCAGCATGCAGTGAGTCTCTGACACACCAACATTAGCAGAAAGGTGATCCGGCTGTTGCATTTCACACTTTTTGTTAGACTTCAGTTTTAAAAACAGCCCTCTACTCTTTATTTCTTCTCCCAATTAAAGTCTTGCACTAGGAAAATGTGATGACTCACCTACTTCTTCCCTTTTGCTACAGTAAGATAAAAGAGGTTGGCAAGCAGCTGCAGAGCAAGATGAAGTCAAGAGGAGAAGCCCATTCACCCATCCTATCACAAGAAGCATCTAGCAACTGCTGTCTCTGCAGACCTTTTCTTCAGGTGACTCAATCTCTCAAATTGACTGTGATCCTGGAAAAAGGGCTCATGCCAAATAACCATCCAGATAATGCTGCAAATTCCAAGCTAATCAGAGAAATTGCCTATTCACTTGAACAACAGTCACAGGCCTGGGAGGCGCCAGTCTCCAACTGCAGTCATGCCTTGGCTCATTAGTCCTATGTGCCCTCGAAACTAAACTGTCAAAGGGGTGTTGAGTGCACAAAGACTGGGCAGCATCTGAATTAAATTCCTGCGCAGAACCAAAAATAGAACACTTTGAGCCCCTTCTCTGTTGTGAGGAAAAAAATTCCTGGACAAAAAAAAAATGCTTTTCTTGGTATTATTTAATGTGTTTTTCTGTCTAAAAAGCTAAAGATTTTTGGCCTCAAGGGGTGCTAGCCTGTTACCTTAGAGACTGTTTCTTTTAGAGGCAGTGGAGTGGCAGAGGGCATGCCTTTGTTGCTTACCTTGGCAACCATGAATTGCTAAATGCTGTTCCCATGAATGCAAGCCTTTCACTGCCATTAGTGCCTGCCCACAGGTATAAACATTCCTTCATGAAAAGGTCCAGGGGAATGTACACTACCTCGATAAAAATCAAGATGACAAACAAAAGCATATTATATAACACAGCAGTTATATAAAATTAGATTTTAAAACAAGATGTGTCTTTAATGACATTGATCCTGGATGCGGTCAAATTTCCTGTTCCATTTATATTCCCTACAGTCATACCAAGCGGTGGCAGTGGGGAAGGGAGGAAAGCGAGAAAGCTTGACAGGATATTCTTGTTTCTGTAATTGCAAAATGGAAGACCACTCCGTCTGTACTCAGAATAAACCTGCTGGACAGTTTCAGATGAATAGTATGACTCCAGCAGTCTCCCTCCCTGGCAGCAGGGCAGATAGAGGCAGGAGGAAAGCAGAGGTTGCCGGGGCTGGGCAATGGCACTAGATCCCCTCTGCTACCAGGAATTCTTTATGGTCTAGCTGGGCAAACACTACAGGCAACATTCTCAACATGTTTACCTGTATAAAGGCCTTGTGCTGCAAAAACAAGAGATTTGTTGTATTCTTCCTGTAAATGAGCCTGTTGAGTGTGGAGGAATTAAGTTCTAAACTTAATTCTCCCCTCCCTCCCCGCTCTATGGTCTCCATTTTGTAGACTGATTTTTTAAAAAACACCAAGGTTTTCATTCCATTATCAAGTCAATTCACTTTCTCAGATCTGATAGTCAATACTTCTAACAAAACCTTGGCCCATCTGGATTTTTAGATTGTAATGTGGCATATTTAGAAGGAGAACAATCTCTTGGGAAAAGAGATCCACTACAAGATATGTCTCTTGATGTGTGTCAACGGGGAGCTAGAAAGCAACTCTTGGCTCATGTAGACTGAAAAGCTCAGACTGCAGCAAGGGGACTATGGTCTTGAACTGTCATACAAGAGCAACTTTGTACAATGAGATTGGGGTACAGTCCTACAGCAGGTTTGTTGGGCCAGGGGAAGACCTCTCTTGCCTCGAGAAAATCCTTGTGGTAATGGTGCTTGGCACTTCCCATGTAACCCTCCCTGAGTGGGCTGGCCTTGTATCCACCATGCCAGGACACCTGGCAGTCAAATGAGCTCTTGAAAGCTGAGCCAAATGCAAGGGCAATATTACAGACCTTCAGCTGATGGCCATATAGCTGTACCCAGTTAGCCAGGTGTGCACACAGACAGACAGATGGCTGCCCCTGAAACATTCACATGCACCCAGGAGAAGACAGTGGAACAGCAGCTCTTAGAATATCATGTGGTAAAGCACATTCATGATCCAAACCCCTGCAGAACCCTATTAAAGCCAGAAGAAAGACTAAGTTATCTGTGTTGCCCCCATTTGCACAAAGGGGAAATGCTCATTGCTAAAAAAAAAGTCAGCATGGCCAGCAGGTCAAGGGAGGTGATTCTGCCCCTCTGCTCCATTCTGGTGACACTTCATCTGGAGTTCTGCATCCAGCTCTGGAGTCCTTTGCAAATGGAAAGACATTGACTCAAGCCCAGAGGGAGACCACAAAGATGATCAGAGGGCTGGAGTACCTCTCCTATGAAGGCAGTTGGGGCTGCTCAGCTCTGGGGAGACCTGGCTGCAACCTTCCAGTACCTAAAGGGGGTCTACAGGGACAGACCTTTTAGCAGTCCTGTGGGGATAGGACAATGCGTAATGATTTTAAACTAAAAGAGGGTGGATTCAGACCATATATGAGGAAGAAATTCTCTTATGATGAGGGTGGCAAAACACTGGAACCAACAGATTTCCCAGAGAGGTGGTGGTTGCCCCATCCCTGGAAACATGCAAGGTCAGACTGGATGGGGCTCTGAGCAACATAATCTAGCTGAAATTGTCTCTGCTTGTGGCAGGGGGTTTGGAACTAGACGACCTTTAAAGGTCCCTTCCAACCCAAACTATTCTACAATTCTATAAAAACATGCAGAACATTTCAGCCGGCATTAGCAAGGGCCACACACCAGGCAAGCACACAAAGGGACAGCTGTGATCAGAAGAACCTGGCCTGTTGGCCATGCTCTGCCCTTCCTGGCTCCCAGAAGGGGAGCTGGAGACCAAGCAGAGAGAACATGCAGAACAGGAGACCCAAGCCTGACCTGGAAACCTGAGTGGCCTTTTCTCTTACTCCTGAAACCTACGGGTTTGACTTTTCTCTCTCAAAAGAAGAAATGTTACACTGACAGGAAAAATATTTACAGATGTCACTTTTTAAGATACCTCTTTCTTTCCCCTCTCGAGCTTCACTCCAGTGATCCTCAATCTTTTCTAGTAAAGCAGCTACACTTTTATTTCCCTTTGCCCTCATGTTGTAGCACTGTCAGAAGGTGAAGAATGTGGTAGAGGCCTAATGGAGTTGACCAGCCATCCCTGAAGGTCCTGCCTCAGCATCTCCCCTCACTCTCCAACCTTCCTATTTCCCCTCATGAGGTCTGATGGGTGCAACTGAGCCGTGGATGCTTGCAGCACTCAACAAATCAGTATCCATATCTGCTGTGGTACAAGCTTCATGCCTGCTGATCAGCTACTGCTATAACTTTGGGCCTGTTCTGGTGTCACTGGGGGAGCAGCTTTGTGCTTCTTTCTGGTAATCACACTGCTGGTCACACCATCACTGTTGCCTTGCAGGAATGGGGTCTTTACAGATTTATACCATGTTCTTCTGTTCCAAACACACCTTTGTTGACATTTCCACTCCTAGTGCAACATCAAGAGAATGAGGAACCTTCTGGTTTGTTGCAATGGGCAGTGCCCACGGGCTTCACAGCCTTAGGGGTATGGTGAAGGTCTAAATACCTCACTGTTAGAGATTTCCTATAGAAAGGAAACCAAAAAACTTGCAGAGTACAGAACTCACTCCTGCTAGATTTCAAATTTTATGAAAGATTACCAGCCTCTGTCTCTATGTATGTAAAAATACAACCAAACAAAAAACAAGGCAAGTTCACCAGGAAAAAATAAGCATTAAAAAGGACAAAAATTCTTTTCAGGAGCACTAAATCCAAAAACAACAACAAAAAATGAAATCTCTCCTTGGTTTCTTGATCAAAACAACCTTCTGTCATGAAACAAATAGTATTGCTTTCCAGGTGTTTGTCAAGCAAAAGCCAATTGTAATTATGGGACATTTCTATAATCCACAAGTAAGAAAAACTGAAAAGACATTTGATATATGATACATGAAGCAATTGTAAAGCAATGCACCTGTGAAATCCATTAGGGCAAGCATCTTACAAGGAATGCTAAAACACTGGGAACTTGCAGAGGAAGTTCAGCAAGCTTCTAAGCTTTACAAACTTAGAATGTTTGCTGTGTAGAGTTATGGTGCATTGCAAAAAAACCCAAAAATATTTCTTCATGATATTTTTTGCCTTGTTTTTCCTCATCATCTAAGTACACGAAAATGTTCCAAGAAGCAGGATATTTGCTCTTCTCAGATCACAGTAGCAGAATATATGTGCGAATTGAAGAGATTAAGCAAAACAAGTCATAAACAATTCTGAACTCAATATGCACTTCACAAAAATATACTCTTACAGTTCTATGTTCAAAAACTGTTGCTTGAGTTGGTTTCTGAAGTTCTTACTGTATTGAGGTAATATAAGTTCTAGCATGTCCTTCAGGGAAAATGAAAAAGAAGGAAGGAAAACGACCAGGAGGGCTGGAGTATCTGTAAGCATCCACCATCTGTCAGCTGGTAGCAAGCAGACTTTGAGATTTAGAGGCAATTAAATTAGAATTCTGTTTCCTTTTAAAGTATGGATGGTTCAGACTTGGAGCCCCTTCCTTCCTCTACCCCAAAGGAACCCTCACCTCACTCCCTTGCCAGACTCTGTTATGGAAGTGCAGGCCAATGGCTGCCGCTGTTTCTTTCCTGGCATGGACCAACAATAACCATTTACATCAATGAAACATAAGTCTGGGAGCATAATGGCATCACATATCAATCAAAACAAGCCAGATACTAAACAAACCTGTAGACTGGTAGGGGAATAAAGACAGGATCAAAGGCTACAGTTCTCACTTCAGTGAGAGCTTTTCCACTGCTTCCCACTTGTGCCATTACTGCTCAACCAAATGACAACAGACGACTGCATTTCACAGCTACCAAAGAAAGTTCCACTATAGGAAACGCACAGAATAAGGTCAAATACTTCATTATTTTAGTTTTCCAGCAGCCATGTCAGGTCACATTTAGATTTGTTCAACTGAATTTCCTGCATCTGAGCTGGAAATTCTTGACATATTCATCAGTTCCTCCATAATGACAGCTCCCAGAAGAAATTATTCTTGCCTTACCTTGCTTTCCTTCTCTTCCCAGAAAAACTCTCCTCCTTCTCAAAGACTTTGGTGTGGTTTGGTCACCAAGTTCTGTCACTCCAAGTTATGGAGGGTGGCTTTCCCCAAGCCCACCCTGACCTCAGCCCCTGTGCAGGCAGCCAGCACGTGGGCCTGGAATGCAGCACAGCCCCAGCCTTGACCCAAGAACATTTACAGGATCACTGGGTCTGGTATCCCTCCCAGTGACATCTAGAGTATGTCCAGGGTGAAATCAAATAAACTGGTATCATTTCAGGGGAAGCAAGTAGCAGTGGTTTTGGTTCACTACATTTGGTAGTGAACCAGATGTGTTCATGTGAATGTGTTAAAGGGCGAGAGTTGCAAGGAAAAGGACCATGCAAATTAAGGGATATTTTTTTCTGTAACATAGGGGAATCAAAGAAAAGCTAAAATTAGTATTCTAACACTAGCTTCACAGGTCCCAGTTCTGCCATTACTGAATGAATGTGCTGAAATGTGAGGGGAAAAAGGACTTACTTCTGTCAGCGAGCTCTGAAACGCTCTGATTATGAGGGAGTAGCAGAAAAGTTCCCTGGCATTATCTAGTGATCATGTATTAGGCTATTTCAACTCACACCTGAACTCATACCTACTGTGAGCACACCAAGAGAGGAGCCCTTTTCTCTCCTTCTCCCCATTTTGCCTGTGGGTTAGATTGTGCTGATCATTCTCTTCCTCTACTTACAGCAAACACACTCAAATTCACCCACCAATGTAACTTCTGTCATAAAACAATGGTCACAGTTTGAAGGTACCAGTACACGTGGTCCACAGTGACCCTCTTATACTGCTGTACCAAAGTCACCATCAAATATTCCTCATTTAAGAGCAACCACAGTTGATTATGTTGCTTGTTTATGTCATAACTTATTGTACTACCTAGTCACGGTTAAAAATATTTTCATCTGGAAGGTTTGGACTAACAAGTATTTTGGATGGTAAATTCCACAAGAATATGCTCCTAATTTTTATTTATCTGGTGTCTTACTTCAATCACTGCCTTTATAGTGAAGTCACTGTTGGGATGGTGGACAGCAAATATTTAACAGCAGTTGATAATGCTATGCAAAAGTGTAGGGAACAAACTGAGGAGGAACACCATATCCAATTGAAGTGGCAGAGGAATGCGGTAGGCAGAATTTAATTACTTGTGTGAGAATTTGCCTAGGAAACAGAAGCAAATGCCTCTGCTCCTTTGAAAAATGTACTTTTTAGCATATAAAGATCTAAGTCTCTTTGCTAGGTGAACACTGTATTGTTAGAGTTCTGGCAAAAAAGTGAAAAAACCCCACCAAGTACAACAGACTAAATGGTTCCTGAATGTTCATTAATTTTAATCTGATATAAGAAAAAAAGTGCCCTAACTGCCTAAGAAAAGCAAAAAGGAAATCGAGAGAAAATATGGCTAGTTTTGAGCTTCAGATTTCTGAACTTCTAGAAGCCAGGGCCAGAGACAGAAAGAATCAGGGGTATTTCTGATGCAGGAAATGCTAAACTTCATATAAATGCCTTTTTTTTCATAGGATTTAAGACCTGGGGCTAGACTTACATTTGGAAACTGGTTGAAAATGACTAGGCTTACATTTGAAAATGGTAATTTGAATTTGAATGGTAATTTGAATGGCAATTCATTATGGTTTTGATGAGAGCTCTCAAATATTTTTAAAAATAGCCTGGGATCTTTTGGATGCTTTTAAGTTCTGCAAGGAAGATCTGAAGTCCATACTCATTATTTGTAAGAGCATAAGTCTACATCCAGAAAGTGATCCAAAGGTGGGATGCAGGAATATGTTTAGAAAAACAGCACCCAACCTGGTGATGCTGGGCCCTTACCAGGCACTGTGCAGGAGGTGGCTACAGGGAATCCACTCTGCACTGCTGAGAATGGCTCCAAGCAGAGAGCTCTCCAGCAACAAACAGGGAAACCCTGAGGACAGGCACAGATATTTAACTCCGCCCTCAAGGCACCATTTGTTGTACTCAGAGTTATCAGAAGGTGCCTTCCCCTCTTCAAATCAAAGTCTCGGTCTGTAGGAAAACTGCCTAAATTACAACACGAAGCAGAGGTGTCCAGCCATGCTTTGGAAAAATGACCTCAGGACAGTCTACAGGGGCCTTGTTGACATTTGTGGTTCCATGGGAAGTGGCTGACTGCTACTCACTTTGGTCCCCCAAAACTGGGGGAAATCCTCTTTCTTTGGCAAGCCCCCAAACCAGTCACTAACAGGCATGTGCCCTCCTGCCTTGCTCAGACATCCTGTGAAACAGAAGGACAGATGCTCTCAGACAAAGTGAGTGCAAGTGGCAACTTAAACACTATGCATAGAGGAAGAAAAGGGGTAGCTTTTCACATTACCCTTAATCCCCTGGGCCCTGGAACCAGCACAGATGGAAAAGCTGATTAGTTGAAGCATAGCACCATGCAGAGGAAGCAATATTCCCTTTCATCCAAAAGCTAACTTGGGTGAGCAGGGTCTACATATGTGCTGTAGTCAAAGAGAGAGGTGATAGGGATACTTATCACTGCTTCAGTCACTGCTCTCTGTCATCAGTTTGTTATGATATCTGACTTTCCACAGGTGATAAAAATGGGGTATTCTGGTATCTATGCGGGTTGAAGACAAACATTATACACTGAAACAGCTGCAGGAAGAAAGAACAGAAGAGACTGGGGAGAAAAACTTCAAATACAAAATTCAATTTAGTAACATATCATGTTTTAGGCCAGCCTCCCTTCACAATGTTCCACAAAAACAGTCTTAATAGAGACATTTACAAGCGTGGAGTATAGATTTGGAAGAAGTCAAGACTTCTTTTATTCCAGGAAATTCAGAGAAAATTTCCATGCAAACATACACACTCGTGCAATCACAAAATCTCCTTGAGTGTAACTTTAAGAGACGCAGCAGCATTGCTTGTTGGATCAGCCAGAACCACTTCAGTTTGACTGAAGAGAGAAAAAACAACAACAGTAAAACCACTGGGTTCAACAATTTGGGCCAAGTCCTAAAAATAGAACTGCTTTCTTATGGAAAGAAATAAAAAAATAGAAAAAAATCCAAAACAAAACAAAACAAACCACCCTCCAGAAGACCTGAACTGTTCTCAAAATTGTCTGAATTTGGTGCCAAGCACACAGGGGCAGCCTAATACTTAAGAGGTTCCCTGTGCCAGCTCTGAATCCCTCCAGTAACTAGAGACTGTATATCCAAGACTGGGAAGTGACTATGGAAAAAAACCCATGTTTTCTAGTGGGCAAGCTGTCCAGACATTTTAACCCTTGCTTGAATACTTGCCTTGAGGCCTCATGATGCATAGTCTTTCCTCACCAGGCTGCTCCAGCTGCCAGTGCTTGCAGCCTGCATGGCACTGCAGTGGGACCAGTCATGGGCACCCATGCTCCAGCAGTGCCTGGGGTGAAACAGCAGTTTTGTTTCATGTGAGGAAAGGGTTCAGCCCTGATGGAGAGACACAGCTCCAGCCTTTCCTGCTGCCCAGACCAGCTGCCTTTGGTGCTGTACATCTGCAAGAAGGGCTCAGCCCCAGGTTCCAGCCAGAGGGTCCTTGCACAGGCTCACCCCCACCATGCCCACTGTGCAAAGAGCAACCCCGCTGCTGCCTCCTAGCAGGGAACAGGGCATCACTGGCAGAGAATGCACAAAAAATCCCTACTGTGAATGAGTTGCCTGAAATTACCATCTTGGAGCAAGTCCTTGCTGTGCTGTACAAACTCAGAAGTGTGTCTGTGCTGTACTGAAAAGGCACAGGGGAATGTGCTGTTTCTTTCATGCAAAACAACTGAAGAGGAAAGGCAGTTTTCTGTTTGCCTGCCTGCACCTTTCAGAATGGGAAAAACACAACAAATAATGTTAAGAAAATAAGTAACAAAGCAGCTTACATTTATCCCCTGTGAGACTCCCTATTATCTTACTAAGAACCAGGCAGAAACACAGCATCCCATGATTTTGCTTTCATGCTTTGCCCAATCTCAAAATGTATGGCACTAAGAGAATGTATCCCCTTCAGGGACAGAATAAAGGAATAAACACTTTCTGCACATTATACTGGCAAGAAATACACATCTTCTTTATTCACAAAGAAAGGCAGGATTCTAGATTTTCACAAATCACCTGAGAGCTTCATGCTAAAAAACCTGAAATGTCATTACCGACATCTGGCAAGAGAGTTCTCAAGGGTTATCAAACCTTTCTCTCCAGATCAGTGGCCTAATAGCTGTTTGTCCAGAACACCTGAAGATGCTGCTTGAACAGACTCTGGGAGGACAACTCCACCACCTCCCTCTGAAATGCTCCTCAGACCCTGCTGCTCCTTTGAGGCATTTCACTGGTATTCCAAGGCAATCTTTGTATTACTGATTTTTACTTTTGCCTATGGTATAAAAAATTACTTTTAGTAAGTGTATAAAAGATTTTTAGTAGTAGAATTTAGCTAATCCTCATCAGTTTAATTGTTGTTAAACAGGTTCCAGTGTAGCTCCATCAGTTTTCACATAAACTCCAGACTCAGTCCTTGTTTCAGTTTCCTGAAAACCTTTGCTAGAATGGCAAGATAAGCTACTTTCTTCCTTTCTACATGGCTGAAATTGGCATAAGGACCAAGAGAGGCCGGGACATTTAAGGAAGAAAGGTCACTTTTCATGCAAGAAGGGTTTTTAAGAAGCCAGAATCACAGCTGAATTTTCATATGCCAACTACAAGAAATATAATATGAGAGAAACAGAAATGCTATTTTGGGTCAAATAAGTATCATATTCTGAATAATCCTTTTATTAGCAGGCTGCCCTTTCCTGCCTCATCTTTCTTGCCAGCAGTTACAGACCTCAGGCTCATACATTTCCATCAATGCTGTGAGAAGGGCATTTATCAACTTCCTGTCCCTCAAAAAATATAAGTAAATCTGAAATTGAACTTACCAAGAAGCACATCACAAAGCACAGAGCAGCAGCTCTCCAAGTTGTTTAAAAATGTGCTTTCAAGGAGAAGGTCAATATTTTTAATATGATATTTATCTTCTTTCTAAATGTCTGACCCAAATAAGTAATCAAAGAGAATGAAAGCCTACAGCAATCAGTTTGAATTTCGTCATGTGATTCTGGCCTGGTGCGTGAGAAAACACTCTTTCAACTTAACAAGCAAAGTGTGCATAGGAAATATTATTCCAAGCATTTAATGGAGTTGCATAACTCTTGTGTGCTTGGTAAAGATAGCAAAACAGTCAAGAAACATTTTTTCAATAAAAAATGCCCTTTTATTTTAAAAAATAAAAGTTGCTTATGCTTTTTACAGACATTTAGTGTCAAAGTGCATCTAATAAACATTTATCAGGGCTCTTCAGGTAACTCTTCAGGTAACTTTAACTCATTGAGAATAGTTTCCTCTTAACATGATAAAATGAGAATTTAAAATTTTTTTGTGCAAAAAATTTCTTTCCAAACAGCTATCATGAATACTTTCACTTACACTTACTGTGTGGTTAAATTGTTTATTCAAGAGTCTGAGTCATTAGTGTATTTTCTCCCACCCTGGTTTTTTTTTTAAGTTTAACCCCCCTAAGTATAAGTTTTAAAGCTTTGATATGATTTGGACCAGTAACAGAAGCTTGGCTTGGAACCGAAGCTATGGCTGTACTAGGCATGGCTCCGATGCCGAGGCCAACTGAGTGAGTCCAGGAGCATTTTTAATTACAGCACCACCCTATGCATTTATGATTATTTAAGTGTACTTGACCCCACCAGTTGTCTAATCCTTCCTTTTAACTTCTCCACGGTCTATTAAACATCCCCATTTACAAGACTCTCTGCTGGAATCAAACCCTTGGTGGCTGCAATGTCTGCCTTCCCTGCTTACAGCGTTCTGACAGCCCTTAACATATTCCAGTCCGGATTTGACCTTTCAAGGGAACGTGTCTAAATCGAGTCAATCTCATTGACAAAGATCAAACCACTACTTAAAATGTCTCGTGGCTGGATTTCCTTCCCAGCAGACCCACAACTCCAAGCTGAAGTAAACATGAAAGGCTGCATGCAGCTGCAAGCAGTATTAGGTAGGAGAACAGTGCAAGCCTCACATGATCTGAGCAGTAAGTGTTCCTGTGGCAGCAGTACAGGGAGAAGGGAGGGGAAATGGGCAACAGGCTCCTGACCCTTGAGTAAATCCGTGCCTAGAAAGCGTGATGGGGATACTCGTCCATGCACGACAGGAATACTCACTCACTGCAAACTACACATGCACAACCATGATACAGTCAGCACTTGATAAATTACCTCTCTGAGAAGAAATGAAAGATTTTATGCTATTTCCCTTCTTTGTGGTGTTGCTTGACTCAGTTGTACTTATGGCTCAGGACTTTTCACAAACACCATCTGGAAAGCCAACTTTTCTACAAGTCCAGGCAATCCTGCAGTACAACATACACTATAGGTATTTTGCATGGAGAAAAGAATTGCTGCTCTCAAGTACATAGAGTAATTTATGAATGCTGTCCTTAAGGTGATTACCAGCTGATATCAAACTAGAACAGAGAATACAATTCCTACTGTTTTCCACTGAGAAGTCACAGTGTAGACAAAACCACTGTTTTTGCAGGAAGACGAAGAGGCTAAGCAAAGAGCTATAGCATCTACAGTTTTATCTGTGATTTCATTATTTACTTTCAATCAGGTATTTCATTTTCCTTTCAAGTTATAATCTTTTTTGGACAAGTACTCTAGCAAGGAGTGAGAATAAAGGTCTTGATTTCAATTTCTTGAAAAGGCTATTTTGCCATTAATATACTGGGAACCAGTCAACAATTATGTTTCTTCAGGGCCCACAGAAACAGAACTGGTACAGAAAAAAAAAGGGTTGAACTAATTCTTTCAATGCCAATGTAAAAGAAAGTCATGTTCTTGCCAGACAAGTTCTTTAGGTCAAGTACAGCCAGAAGGTGCACTTTGAAAAAGATAATGTATTTTCCAGATAATCATGTTCTTTGGAAAGAATTCCATGCTCCTAGAAATTGGTCTGTGAAGTTTATTTTCTGGCTATATGGGTGGAGGAACACAGATCCAGGAAATATATTTACAATTCTCAGTGGATTAGAAAAGTTAACGCCTGTCTCACACAACTCTTTAAACTTTCCTCGATCCTCTCCTTAGCTTCCTACCAATCATTTCCCCACTATGTCCTATAGTAACTCTGACCTCACTGAATGCAAATTTCTTTATCTATATCACGTTCTTAAAGAAATGCATTCAAAACCTTCTTCTAATGAGACCAAACACCCAGGAAAACAAAACCAGAGGGTTTGATAAGATCTCACTCTGTCATTGTGAGAGGTTGGGACAACTAAGAAAAAAGATACTTCTTATTGTTCCAGTAATGGAAGGAGAAGTCAGTTAAATTGGAGGTCTCAGAAAGCAATCCACACAGATTACTTCAGATTTTGTTCTTATAAAGCAAAAATGAAACAAAGAAATTAATAACATCCCAACTATCCTGGGGTAAATAGGTGAATAATTGTTCTGTACTATATCTTAGGAGTGAGAAAACCACTATCTCATTTCAAAACTGTTTACGTAGGGAAGAGCAACTGACGTCATCTACTTAGACATTTGACACTGTCCTGCACAGCATCCTTGTCTCTCAACTGGAGAGACATGAATTTGACATATGAACCACTCAATGGATAAGGAATGGTCTGCATAGTCACAGTATGAGAGCTGTGGTCAACGGCGCGATGTCCCAGTGGAGACCAGTGAGGAGTGGCCTTCCTCAGGGCTGGCATAGGGACCAGCACTGACATCTTTGTCAGTGACATGGGCAGCAGGGTCAAGGCACCCTCAGCAAGTTTGCCAATGACACCAAGCTGCGTGGTGCAGTCAACAGGCTGGAGGAAAGGGATCCCTCCAGAGGGGCCTGGGCAAGCTTGAGAGGTGGGACTGTGCAAAGGCCAAGTGTAAGGTCCTGCAGGAGGGTCAGGACAATCCCAAGCACAAATATAGACTGGGCAGACAATTGTTTGAGAGCAGCCCTGCAGAGAAGGACTTGGGGGTGCTGGTAGATGAAACGCTGGACACAGGCCATCAATGTGCACTCACAGCCCAGAAAGCCAACTGCATCCTGAGCTGTATTAAAAGCAGCACGGCCAGCAGGTCACGGGAGGGGATTCTGCCCCTCTACTCTGCCCTTGTGAGATCCCAGCTGGAGTGCTGCATCCAGCTCTGGGACCCCTAACATAAGAAGGATGTGGACTTCTTGGAGTGAGTCCAGAGGAGGGCCATAAAGATGATCAGAGGTCTGGAGCAAATCTCCTGTGAAGACAGGCTAAGAGAGTTGAGGCTGTTTACCTTGGAGAAAAGAAAGGTCCAGGGAGACCTGACAGCAGTCTTCCAGTACAAAGGCATCCTCCAAGAGAACTTGAGAGAGATGTTTTAGAAGAGGCATGTAGTGACAGGACAAGGTTAATGGCTATAAACTGACAAAGGGAAGGTTTAGTTTAGTTATTAGGAAGAAATCCTTCATTGTGAGGGTGGTGAGACACTGGAAAAGGTTGCCCAAAAAAATTGCCGTTGCCCCATTTCTGGAAGTGTTCAAGGCCAGGTTGGACAAGCTGCCTGGTCTAGTGGAAGGTGACCCTGCCCATGGCAGAAGGGTTGGAATGAGATGATCTTTAGGCTCCCTTCCAACCCAAATCATTCAACAATTCTGTGATACGTAGGTATATATAGTAACCACTGGTATTGTATATTCCCTAAGAAATGTTTCCTAGTTTACATATTACACAATGGACTGAAGAGTTTTAATAATACCCTCCCAACTTTGTACTTGTTCTCCTCCCTGCCAGGAGGAGAAACCCTGTGGCATTCCAATTCCACTCTGCAGCTGAGCATTCTCAATACACACTGTCTATTTCTTGTCCTGAGATAACAAAACCAATTTGTTAGTTTGGTTGTTAATTCAGGGGCAGAAGAGTAGAGCTTCAGGCCTTCTTTGTAGTTCTCAGTCCCTTAACCTATGTTTTGTTTTCTTCCAAATATACTGTGGAGTTGGGAATTTGTAGTAGAGCTAAGAAATTATTCTAGAATTTGCTTTCCCATTTAAAAGATATTTAAATTGAGGTATCTGTCTAGAAATTATTACTTAGAGAATAAAGTTTCTTGATAAATCCTGTGTTGCACTTGGTGCAATACCCTCAGTCACTGTGCCCGAGGAAAATGAGAGTATTCCCGGGGATTCCACATTTCAACAATGTCTTTCTAGCCTTCTATAAGATGGCACAGGGTTTAATGAGAGTTAGCACTTCCCCTTCCCACATGATTAAACTGATGATATCTCTCTATAAGCACACATATAAACCCCCTGGAACTGCATATTATGAAACATTTGAGGCAAAATTTCTGATAACTGTAGTGTGAGAAAATTATGCTCTAAAAATAAAATGCAGAATAGGATTAATGGTATCTAAGACACTTAATAGCTCAGAATCTAGGCAGACATGAAGCAACACACAGATTTCTTTGAACCAAGTATGACTAAGTCTTTGACTGATTTAAGCATTTGATGTGTATCTCATAATTCCAAGAACACAGCAAGCCTTTTGCTGCTTGGATGTTTTAAGTGGTGAATCTTGTATGCCAGGTAAGCATCTGCTTTCATTATGGTTGTTCTGGTTCCTAAGAAACAAAGCACTCTGGCTTTAAATGTTTCCTCTAGTTCCTTTCCAATTCTATTAATAAAAATTTTGGAATATATTTCATTTGAATAAAAATATCACATACATTTTTTCTGCAACTTCTTCCTAGGAGAATTATTTTTGCTTTTGCAAAAGTAAAATATTTCTATATCACAGTACTAACACAAACTGTCAACATAACCAGTCAATCTCTGACCTCGCCTTCTGCTGTCATAAACAGGACCACAATAATGTACAACTCCACTACTGAGCTGATCTTCAGGTATTTCAATAATTCTTTACTGGGCTCCTGGATAAGAAAGAAATAATAATTAACACACACCACAAGAGATGCTTTAATTGCTTTGACAGTTAGACCCACTGAGGGTGAAGTTTTCTGACTTGAACTTACACGTCTTATCTGAGCTTGCTTTCTCCCATCCGAAGAATGAAGAATCTTCATGAATATGTGAAGCAAGGCCTTCATTGTTTCAAGTTTCCTTAATTCCTCCTGTAGATCTCACCTCTTATAATAAAATGTTCATGGAAAGCTCTATTCAAACCCTTTCTGTTCTTCTTAATAAATGAGCATTCAGGTAACTGATTGTAGTGGAAAATGGAAATTACATAGAACAGTGCAAAAGATTACTATTTTCTATTTAGATTAATATTATACGTATTCCTTGAAAAAAAGTATATTGTAAAACTTCCAGGTTCTTTGGCCAGTTCAATTTGCTGTCATTGAACTCTCTGATGATATTATTTGCCTAGGTCTTCTCTCCTTCTGGTCTTTTCATTCTGTTTTGAGGGCCTGTGCTGTTTTGCTCCAATAATGTTCTTCTCTGAGGAACTCAGTTTTACCACAGCTGCTGAAATACAAAGCAAGACAACCAAAAAGTTGTCTTGGTCCCTTCATATTTTCATCCCATTCTGCTAATTTTCTCTTCAAGACTCTCCCCCTGTATCAAAACAACTGAACTCTTCTCTTTTCCATGTCACAGACCCCAAGCAAAACCCCTTTTCCTTGTCCCTAAATCCCTTCTTTCTTTTGATAAAATGTTCCCCTTGAGCCTCCTGTCTATCTGCTCAGCACTGAGACTGGCACAAAAAGTTGCCTTCTGCTCACCTCTGTGGTGTCTCCTGCTCTAGCACAAGTCCTACACAGCTCCAGTAGTGTCTTCCCACAAAGATGCTCAGTTTAACCCTCTGGCCAGAAAAAATCCCTGGTATATTACCCAGTATTTTACCTTCAGGGCTCAATTTCAGCACAACAGGCACAGAGGAATCACCAGTCCTGCCTGAAGGAGGAACCTCCAATAGTCACATTTTTACTGGAACTTTCTTGCATTTTGCAAGTGTTTTTTAAACAAGTTCCCTATTTTTATGTCTGTCTAGGTTTCAAGTTTAGGATTTTGCTGAAATAAACTAGATCAAATTAATGAAGAATTTGCTACCATGTGTCTCACAGTCATTCTCAAAAAACAAAACAAAAAAGCCCGGCAACTTTTGTCAGCATGTTTTCTGTAGACATAAGAAAGTAATTTGGACTAGGTGATTCACTGTTTGTTCCTTTCCAGATGTAGTGTTCACTATGAAAAAATAAAGGCCTTTGTTTTAAACGCCCTGCAAAACAACAGTAGCTGTTTTCACAGACTAAATTCTCTACTCCTTAAGAAATATTGGTAAAGGAATCAAATTACCGAGACTCTCCTCAGCTTCTTGTATCACGTGCACAAAACTTCACTAAGTTCAAAGCACACCATTTAATTACAGAACATTATTTAAAATTAAGCACATGCAAGAAGGAGCTCAACTGACTAAGTCTGCAGAAGTTTTAAAGAAGAACCCTGCTTTGACAGGGACTGCCTCTATCTTTCCTAATTATTGCTAAGCAATTTATCACTGCAGCTTGTAAGGTAAAAGCAGAACATTAAGTCAAAACATGATCATATTACATTTACAAATCTCAGGTATCACCCTGACTTTCTTATTTCCTTGGAGCAGGTTTCACAGGACCTTGGTGCTTTCTGGTAATCCTGATATAACTATAGCTGACTTCAGAAGTGGCCCTAACTGGGACAGCTTTTCACAGAAGACCTTGGCAGGAAGAATACAACACCAAAACATCCAAAAAAAGGTTTCTCACTTTATGTGGGGTTGTTACATGAGACTTTCTTCTGGGATGGGATACAGATCTAAAGCAGCCTGGTTCTTAATATCCAGGTTAATCATCAAGAACAGTACAAACAATGGTGTTTAAATTGAGTAAACGGCAATTTTGAGTCATACTGTTGCTCCCCTCTAACATGCTGTATGCTGTGGCCGAACCATCCAACATCTGGACTGTGAATATAATGCTGCCAAAGCTGTACTTGGTGGTTGCCAAACTGTTGAGTCCACGTGTGGCTTCACAGCTTGATATCCAGGGAGCCCAACTATGATTCAAATTCTGAAAAATCACCAGGTCCATGGTTGCAATATGATTCAGCAGTTTGGAGACGAGCCTTCTTAAGTTAAAAAAAAGAAAACAGCAGCAAAAAAAGCCACAGCTGGCCATATATGGCATACAACTCCTAGCAAAGAAACAAACTTCTTGAACACCTTCCCAACAGAGCTCCATAACTTGACTGGATGGTACAAAACATGGCATATCACAAGCATCGGGCTAAATCCTGCTCCCCTAACAACTGTGTAAACTCAGATGAACTCCTCAAGTTTCAGCAATACACAGCCTGTTTAAACATGAATTTACAGAAGTTCCTCAACATGCCTCTTGCTGGCGCTCTTCAAGATAAGTTTGAAGTCATTAACCAGGTAGAGAGCAGCATCCTTATGGAAGAATGCCTCCAGTGGTATTCCAGGAATTTAGCTACAGAGGTAGATTCATTTCCTACCACACAGATATACTTGATTTGTAAATTAATTAAGCACTGTGAATTGACCAGAAACAAAACCCAGGTTCTGCACACACACAGAATGCACTAGGAACCTCAGTCTTACACCAATTGCACTGTGTACTCCAGGATCATTTACACACAAATAAAAGATGACCATATCTTGCCAAAATGAGGTGTGTGCTGGCCTGGTACATGGAAGAGCCCAGCTGCTGATTCACTTTGCAAAGCCTATTTCTCAAACTTGTCTCCTTGCCTTCTAGCAGATATAAATAGCTAAAACATTGCTTTTTTTCTTCATTTATTGATTGTTTGGGTGGACCAGTACTGCAACAAGGCATGACAGTCCTCAACCCCCATCCTGTGCTGCTCAGCCCTGCCTGGTCAGACAGATGAGACACCGTCCTTCCATGTGTACTGCCCTCATTTCTTCTCGTGATGATGCTTACTCTTCCCTTGCCAAGTAGAATAGCTTGACTAATATTCTCTACTCCCTGAAAAATACATGCTCAGTCATTCGGGAAATTAAAAAAAAAAAAAAAAGGTGAAATAAATGCTGCTCCAATTGAAGTTGAGTGATTTGTTCAACACTACAAAATGTTGCTCTAGGAAAGCTTCCTTTTAATATACTGAGACAAATGGAGTCCCCTTTTTTCTCATTCCCTTCTCTTTAATAGTAATTGAATGAAGTGGAGATTGTGAGGTAAAACCAAGCACATCTGGGTCAATTAGCATGGAAAGTCAATTCTTTAAAACCTGATGGATGCCTCTGGGAATCGCGCACTTCACAGCACGAATCTCAGTGCAGCGCTGCACTCTCAGCAACTCAACTCAATTAAGCCATTACGTGGCTCTTTAAATCTGGGGATCTGGGGAAATTGGTTAATTGTCTGCTTGTCATAGCTCCTCCTCAGGGAGCATGTAAATGTCTTCTGTTTCTCCTATAGATGTGTGGTGCACGTAAGAACAATCCATTTTAGCTGACTTATTCAAAGCTTATTTCTCCCGTGGGAAAATTAAACTTCCACCTCAAACACAGAACAAAGCGCTCCAGTGGAAACAAACTATGCCATCAATGTGAAATAGGTTTTCAATGACTACAGTCAAGTTTATATTTCCTTTTCCTTACAAGGCTCAACTATTTCTCCCTGCTTTCACTTGTTCCTAACTTTCACAACCAAACTCCTCAGGCCTATGATAGTTTCACCATTCTCTGCAGCTATGGGCAGCTTTGACACACCCTTGCACTTACCTAATGCACCATAAGTCACCCGCTGACTTTACAGTCAGCAGAGCCCAAGCAAGCCATCTAAACATTTATGAAGTGCTTAACTCCATGGACAGAGCTGAGCGCCTCTGGAGGATAACTCATCCCACACCCAGATAGTTGGGCAGAATGGCAGATATGGGGATGTCCTGACTGAGAGCTGTTCTGGATTCACCAAACCAAGGGATCTACTAAAGAGCTCTTGAACAGCCAGCCTAAGGCAGACATTCCACTTTTAGACAACAAAATTAGTGAGCTTAATCCCACCTACATCTCCCCACTGCTGTGACTGACAACCACTCAGGAAAGACAGACTGCTGTCCCTGTTTCACCACACCACATCAGTGAGTTCCTCCTCATGCACACACAAGCAGCTGCTTTCACTCTTCTTTTGCTCCATGTTTCAGACTGCTGAACACCCAAAATCTCTAGCTGGCCTCAGCGGGAGACGGTTGCTGGGTGCTCAGGATTGTGGAAACAAGTCATCCCATTTAGCCCCTAAATAAGGATTTAGAAGGCTAACTTTAGTTTCAGATTTTTTTTTAAACTTGGAATGGTATTAAAATCCATCCATGGGGCGAGTTAATTTTTTACCATCAAAGAGTAGTAAAACAACTTCTCCAAGGTCATACAGCAGGATGACTAGGATTAGAATGCCACAAATTCCATGTGCTATAACCAGAAAATTATTCTGTTTCCTAAATGTAACATAATTGGGATACAGTCTGATAAATGGAGACTGAGTAAGCCACACTAAATCTACTGATGTGTTCTGCAACGTCTGGATGCATCCTCAACCCTAGCTATGAAAGGAAATGTAATTATGGTAATGAGAAAGTGCAGTCCACCCATCATTTGGGTTACCACACACATACGTAACCGATTCCAAATATAGAACTGCAGCAATGTCTCCTACACTCTTATCTCCCATTGGATCCCTTTTCCTTAAGTTACACACTTGCCATCTTTTCCTCGGACAGGAGAACCAATCTATTTTGGTGTATGCACGGCAGCTGAAGGGCTATCACGTCCGTCAGGACACGGGGAACAGCTGCTGGACGTTCACCAGAGAGCTGCCTCTGGGGGCAGACACCTTCCCTTGCCCACAGAGATGTAACCAGTGTTTGCTCAGGCGCAATGCTGGGGACGAAGGAGGGAAGCTAAGCCTGAGGAAGAATGTTCAAGGAGGAGAGGAAGATCAAGAAGCCAGAGAATTTTATAAAGCACCCTTGTGTTTTGAGACCTATGCCAATTTTAAAAATTAGGTATATGGCTCTTAGTGCAGTCTAAGCCATGAATGCAAGGCAGTGTAGAGATTCAGAAGCCTTATTTAAACATCCCAGTTTGGCTCCAGAGAAGCAGAACAGCATAGCACACAGTCCAGGCTAACTTACACAGCTCTGCCATGGCAGTTTAGACCAGTCAGAGCCTCAGGTCTATAAAGGTCTCTGTACAGCGGTGTGCTCGGCATGCATCACTCACTTGGCTTACATCATCTGGAAGACGTGTCTTCACGGGTGGTGCAATGTGTGTGTGTAACTTAAAAATTTCAGCTGTGGCTCCAGAGTACGTGCAAGGGATCCTGACGACAAACATTCTGGCTCTCCTGCCTGTCTGCAATCCAGGGACATAATGCCAGACACTTTTCCTCGTGTGGTGGACCGGCATGTACTTATTTTTGTGCACCTCAGCTTGCCTTGGTTACAAAAAAGAGAGGAAATATTTTATTAATTTTCATCTCCTAAACCAGAGAGTGGCAGATAGCTAGACTTCTAGTTCCATCAAGTTTCTGCAGGAAAAGGAGAAATGGGTCATTGTCAGGTGTTTATAAAGGTATTCAGAGGTATCTAAAGCTGAAAAAGTGTTCTGTGTCTAACTTGAAAATATTGGTATCTTTAGGCTGTCATGCCTAGATGTTTCCCATGAGTTACAGGAGTATAATCAGATATAGCAGAGGCAGCAGGAAGAATTAGAGAAATGGATTGTGACCTTCACATCCCCACACGAGGCTTCTTGGAAGTGCCTTGTGCTAAGCAACAGCATGCCACAGCAAAGTAATCCCAGAATACGGCAGGGGCAGCCAGTCCCAGTGCGTTGGTCACAGCTCCACCAGCATTCAGTGCTTTTGGACACAGTCACACATCAGGGCTTCACGTTGAAGGGACTCTCTGTCCACTTTCCACCCACAATGTAAGCAACACCACAGCTCTGTTCTCAGTGAAAATAACACTAAACGTACGTGCATCTGGACCAATTGTCAGGGAGTTGTAGATTCAAGATACTTTAATTTCCTTCTTAGAAAACAAAGGAGGAGAAAAATGAGCAAACTGCCTGTTATACCCTCTGTCTTTCTTATTGCCTGGAATGAACAAAGATGGTGCCTGATAAGACATGGATGGAAGAAGAAAAATAGGGAATGACTAGAGCAATTCCAGTAAATTCAATCCAACCAACTGAACAGCAACTTGAAGGCTTTCTGGATGCTCCACAACTCACATGCAAGAGTTCCTCCAGTCCACTTTCTGCTACAAATGTATCTGCATCCCAAAGTTAATACAGAAAGAGGCCAGTAGCAGCTGAATTGCTTCCTGAGATAAAGTAGCATGGACTCTACAGTTGAATATGCACCATATACATGTTGAGGAAGGGACTGAATATTGAATGGCAACTGCATGTACCATAGCCAGTGCCTGACTGCCCTGCATGTCCTTTGCTGTAGGCTGCTATCCTAGTTCAGAGTATGTGAGATGCTGCTACCACGTTTATGTTGGCTTCACTTTGATGCAAGTGACTACATGAAATGTCACACACACGCGCACAGGCACAAGCACACCCCAAAGACAGGCCTTCTTCCAGGGCTGTCAGCAGCACCTTTAAAAAGTTGTATATGCACC
>VXAD01000394.1:2616514-3004720 GCA_013399195.1 Dicrurus megarhynchus | reverse complement strand
AAAAAAAAAAAAAAAGAAGCCATTTTGAAGAACTAATTTTTCTTACCTTTCTTCAGAAAGAGCTCTAGCACCCTCCAACACTCAGGGCAGCACAAAACCTGGTATGTTCGTCTTGCTATTTCAAGCACATACACACACATGAACATACATACACACACCCATGCAGACCCAAAACTCTCTCCCCAGGAACATGGCCTTCCCTTTTCAGGTACATACCAGTAGGAATGCGTACACTGAAGAAACAGAGGCAGAAAAATCATGTTTTTTACACAGCTGTTTATTCTGCTTGCAGGAGTTCCTTTTCCAGCCACAGGCAAGGGCGGAATCCAGAGAAGCCAAAGGCAGTTGAGGCGGGATGTAAATGAGACCACACCTTCCAGACACACTCCAATCATAAGGGAAGAGCATGGATGTAAATAAAACCACACCTTTGCTGGACCAGCCTTCTCTTCTTACGTAAAACAGTTTCCATGTAAATAAGGCCACTCCCTCGGATGAGCTGCCTATTTCCATTTGTGATGAGAAGCATGTAGGCAAGGCCAAGCCCTTTCACAAGCTCTTAAGTAAAACTTTGAGAGAATTTTAAGTTTTACCCTTCTCTGGCTCAGAGAAGACTAGTGCCTTCTTTGGAAAGCACTTTATTGCTCAGAGTGGGATCTGATGAGCCAGCACGTATCTTTGCTCAGTCTTCCTGTCAGGCACTGAAGACTGCTTTATGAACAAACTGCTCACAGAACATGGATACACATTTTAACATGCAACTTTTACCTTGCACTGATAAGTCTTTACACTGACATTAGATGGGTGCCTTCCTTTCAGCTGGGCAGAATTTGAAAATACAACAATGGAAATAGTGAGATCCTTCTGCATTTTCTCCATTTTCTCTTATATCCTTCTTTCCACATGCACATCCAAATCTGATTTCGAGATTTCCAACCCAGATCAAATGCAAGAGGCTTGTCCCAAAAGGTAAAGAACTAAACTGCAGCCAGGCTTCAGCATAACTTTTTCCAGATGTCAGAGCTCACTATAATCATCATCAATTTTGGTTTGGGTCAACAAGCAACATAAGTGTCAGTAAAACCTTAGTATCACTGAGAGCTTTAGCTACTTGGAAACACTTCAGATGTCTAGGTTAGGAAGACAAACAACTTGAAGGCATTCTGAGGGAAAAAAACACAGTTCTCATCTATACTCCTCACATGAAGAAAGTCCTGGAGGAATGAAAAAGGCAGACTCAGTTTCCTAGAACAAGATACATGAGACAGAGTGAAAGTGCTTACAATGGCACACTTCAGCCAAAAAGGTGGTTTTTAAAAAAATTGGGAAATGGTGTACTGCATTCCCACAGAAATGGTGGAAACACAGATGTTGTCCAAGTTTAGGAAAACAAAACTGTCCACATTTTTGATGTTTGCACCAAAGGAAAAAATGCTGCTTTGAACATTTGATGGAAGACTACTAGAGGAAATCAATATTATCATGGCTCCCACCAGTCATACAAGAGGCCAGGATCTGTCAACATTTTCCTTATAAATCCATCTTTCAAGAGAGTCTAAATAGGCTTTAAATAACTGTAGTTGGGACTAAAATCTGGATTGTGGGATCCCTGGAAACAAATCTGCATCTGGTTGTTTACAAAATTCTAGTCTAGAGAGACCGTGAGAGCAGAAGAGAGAAAACATTTGGTGGTTAAAGGTGTTTGTGCTGCTAATCAGTGATCAGCAACCAAATAGGATGTTTGGAATCTGTGCTGATGAACACCCAGAACTCTGCATGCACATTTAGCCATCTCCTCCGTCATTTTCTTCTTAAACATACAGCTGCCACACAACACAGGCTGTCTTGTGATATATCTGGAGCTCACAGTTCCAGAGACATCCTGGACAAAACTCAGCAAGAACCACAGCAGGAAAAGAAAGATTCACAAGCAATCTTGATTTTTAGAAAAGAATTATTTCATGCCCAGGCTTAAAACTAAGCTATGTCTAAAACACAATTATTATAATAGTTCAATGAACCAGCTCATTAGGCTTAAAGAGTAGCACTCAAACGAAACCATATATGCAGTTTTCCTCGTCTGAGCCAGTCCCCCAAAAGTGCCTACCTATCCTACAGCTGTACACTTTAATGAGAGACAGCAAGGAAGTCAAATGAAAAATGGAGTCATAGGACAGGTCTGATTTAGCAGAATTTTTATTTAATGGACTGAGTATACCACTTTCCATCCACTACTCCTGCCTCACTGCACTGTTTGGTGGCCCTAGCCCTCTCACACACTTGTAGCACATTCCAGCTATTTGCTTATACAGCTTCCTTCAACTAACATAGCTGTAAAAATGAAGAAAGTCAATGGTGAAGTCCATTAATGTTTTGCTTTACCAGGCTAACTAGGTGTTGAGCAGAACAGCAATGGGTCCTGGTGCAAAACCCACCATGGTGTGCTCTTTCAGTAACTCCTCCATATGTTTTTCTGCTCTACAGTTTGTTGAACTTCCCCCTCAGCATTTTACTTTCTTGTTATTTCTGCTCCAGTTTATGCCATGCAACTCTTCTTCCTCAGTCTTCCTTTCAACTGCAACACCCCTAAAGTAAACCACCTTACCTGCACTCTGAGGAAATATCCATCCCAGGTTATCTGTTCTCCCCTATTTTACCAGATTTTACAAGCTCTTTTGCACAAACCTGCTCTTAATCTGTGCAGCACAATTGGCAAAATCTGGGCCCAAGAATGGTCTCTTCACACAGCAGCTGTGTTTTACTGTGCATTCCTGCAACACTGCACACAACTGGTATCCTTTGCACATTAGTTTACTATTAAAAATGTCTTACCCCCATCAATTATGTCTCAAACCTATTAGTTCAACAAATTATATAAATCTCTTACATTTTAATTAGCTTATTACCTAGATCTTTTAGGAAGATGGTCTCTTAAACTCTTAGGCTTACCACAGAATTATTTTGTGAACCAAATCTATATAACAGTATCTGAGAGAAACCTTGAAACAAAATATTACAAGAGCGAAACTGCAGTTGGTGAGAGACCAATAAACACACTGTAAATTCTGTGGGTTTTCACAAGAAACACTGAGTCGTGAATGACTATTCCAGAAATGGAAAAATAGAGAGTCTCTTGACATCCAAACAGGGTGAGCAGGCAGTTGTCCAACAAACAAATCAGAAGTGGAAAGAGAAAAAAATGTCTTTTTGGATCCAAATAATTTCAAAAATGAAAACAGGGATTAAAAAACAAGAATTAAAACATGGGAAGCTGAAGTCTATTCCCATATTTTATTGCGCCACTTGAAAGAAAGCTAAATGCAGGCTCTGTCCTGATGAGAAGCAACATCCTCTGTTTTTCTGCCAATTTTAGATAAGACTCGCTGTCAAAAATGGGGTTTAAAATAGGATGGGATTTAAATCGTTGCACAGATAGGGAGGTCATTCTGCTTCTTCTTCTTCTTTCATTAAATGCAGGGGTGACTTTCCTAACCTGTGTACGATGGAGGTGGCAGACCAGGTAGATAAGGCTCTCCCCTCAGCTCTTCCCCATGCCACTCTGCAAAGCAGGGAGTCCACAAGGGCAGCTGCTGGTAACACTGACAACTGCTGATTGCTACTGCCTGTGGCTGTGAAAGGCAGGAAAACCCCTAAAGGAATAACCTGCAGCAGCCCTCTGCCCTGCAGGCACTAGCAACGCAGCCCACACTAGAGCCCTCTGAAAATGTCTCTGGCACATCACCCTTTTGGGCCATGCTTGAGGGCTTGTGGCAGAAACCCAAATACTACTAGTTTGGAGAGCTGTTCAGCGTTAGAACACTTAGATTAAACTCAAGAAACACAAAATGGTCCTGAAGCAGCTGTGAGGGGAGATAAGGTCCTTGTGTGCGAGTGCCATCAGAGAACAGTTTGGTACTCTCAGGCCTCCAAAGAAGATCCTACCAGACTCAATCCCTGCAGCTGTGCCTCAGAAACTCACTCCCCCTGCAACTCCAGCAGAGAAAAAGCATGACAAACAACTACTGTTTCTTTACAGGTAGCAAAGCTTCCACCCACACTCCCAACTAAACTGCACACTCAAGCACAGGACTCATGTGAAAGCACAGAAAATGCAGAATGATGGCTGAAGGTCTCCAAGGCAACCACCAGTGATTGATCCCTACCTGCTGGACTCACTGGCCTGTACCCAACACTGACCCTTTGAACTACCTAACCCAAGGCTCTGTACTGCAGACACTCACAATGGGATTTGGTTTAGGAACAACTACAGTGACAGAAAATGGTAAAACTGTGTTACCAAATTTGCTTTTACATAATAGGCTTTCATGAGTCTAAATAAATCATAGAATATTTTTAAGTGTTCCCTGATGTGGGCCAGAAAATGTTTTTTCTGCTCTTTGAAGAACACTGGTTTCCAAACATGTCTGCAGCCCTGCTTACAGTGATAGACATTAAAAAAATGTCACTCAAAGTGAAAATTTTAAAAGTGTTTTTGAGGAAAATCAAGACCAGTAGGTCATTGACACAAAGAGGATTTGAAATCAATTCCCCCAACATTTCTCCCTTCCAAAATCAAACCAAATCATTGACATGTTTCAGAACAAAAGAAATCAGATTTTTTTCTCAGCTTCATTTTGCTGAAAATCAACACAAGAAATGCACAGGGTCTATTTCATCAGGATTTCTCTTTCTAATGAAAACAAATTTCAATCAAAGCTCCCCAATTGTCCTAAAAATTTAAGGAGAAAAGACTAGAAATGTTCCTGGTGTCTTTGTCTCTCAGTTGAGAAAATGATAGGCTCTATAAACTGCATAAGACAAACGAACAGATAGGCAAGCAGAAGCTCACAATTTTGAAGACACGCCAAAAAATAGTCCTGGAATACTGAAGGGGATTTTCATAGCTTGTCTGTAGTTCTGACTGGTTCCCCAGTTGGAAAACAAATATCTAATTGCCTTATATACTCTTAAAAAAAAAACAAAACAAAACAACCCTGTCATCATTTTAAAGTGTGTTGATCATAGTTTATTTTTAGATCTGACAAACCACAGAAACATCTCCAAAAATATTCTAAAGAAACACAGCGACCTTTCCAGCTTGGAAAGCAGAGCTGTTTTAACAACATCCTCCAAGCTATGGTACAGGCTAAACAAATCCCTAAGACCCCCCCAAAGGCCTTCCCAAAAGTCTTCCACATTCACCTTTACATTGGTTTATGAAAACTTGTCACCTAGGCTAGCAATGGTAGTCTTAACTATCAGCTCATACTCAGAAGCAGACCAAGGAGTCACCTACTGAGGAGAGCATTGCTCTGAAGACAGAAAAGGATGCTCGTGGGAATGTGGACTGCAGTGGTGAAGACTGACAGCCAGCTTCATGTCTGTGCTCGAGAGGACACAGTTCACTGAAGACACAGGCAAAAGGAGGAAAGGTGGTGAAAAGGCACTGGGACTCAATCGGGGAAAATTATGGTCAGGAAACAGAGAAAGCTTCCAAAATGAACAGGGATTTGATGCACAAATGATGCAAACGTAAGTGAATGCTTTGCAAGGTGCAAAAGGCAGAGGCAGGCAAGGAAGAAAGTTTTACCCCTCATGCTCTGGGGATGACATGTTACAGCTGGTCAGGCAGAGTGTCACCACTGCCCCATGGTCAATCTGCTGAAGCTGTCTACAGCTGGGTGCTGTATTACACCTAACAATTATCTCATCCCCTACACTTACTTACAAATCCAAAACTTCCTTCCAAGCAAGAGCAGTCATCACGCAAGAGGATCACCCTGGGTCTATTTTCACCAGAAGTATCCCAGTATCAATTCTTCACAAAAATTCTGGGCACTCTACTGTCTTAACCTTGGGAGGTTTTTTCTCTCCAGCTTTCCTGTTATTCCCATCTTAATTCTCCCCATGAATTGGTTCACTTATTCTAGGATTATCAAATATGTTTTAACTCCTGCAACTATGTTCCTGCTTAGCTTCATCGGTAAATATCTGTGGAAGAGAACTTCTTGTTACCTTGGTGCTTTTTTTTGTTTTCATATTAATTTTTTTTTAATGATTAAATAATGAGAATGTACTGTTCTGTGTTGGCCTGAAGCAAAAGCAGGAAAAATTAAGGAACTTTGAGTGAAAACATAACTTTGGCAAGATTTGATCTGGTGGCCTTCAAGAAATAAAAATTAGACACCTCATCTATTCAACTAATTTGACGTGAAATACGTGTTTTTCTTGCCACAATTATATAATAAAATGTCAAAAGTGCACAAGGAATCAGCTCTGGACACAATGTAAAATCAAGCCTCTGCAGGAACAAACCTGTCACCTCTAGCAGCAGAAACACACTATTCCTTTTCAATTAGAAGCATGATTCAATTACACTACAGCGACTATGTTGTCCATTCATCCTAAACCATGATGAAGAGTCAAAACAGAAGGGCTGACACATCAAGTAGAAGTGTTGGACTCAAAAAGGATTGCTGTAATTTCCCTCAAACTTACTTACTCTCTTTTTCTTTTCTTTCCTGAAAAGAATAAAGTGATGAAAATGGAAAACCTGTAGAAACTGGAATTACAAAGCACCTAATGCTGGTTTTGCTCTTGGGTTTGTCTTTGTACATGTATTGATTCTTCAAATGTTACAAAACACACACCATGTCCAGAATTAATATCTTGACACTGTGCTTTGTAAAAGCACTATGACAGGGTCTAGGTTTCGTGACTCTGTGATACTGACTCTGGTCAGTGTTCTCCAGGGTTTTATTATTTTAAGAGTCAGGGTGAGTGCAGTAAACTGTGGTACAAGCTTCACTATGCTTCTGACTTTAATCCCTTCTATAACTAAGGAAAAAAATTAAAAGTTGCTCTGAATTTATTTCATTTTATTGTTTCCTGTTTGCATTTTTATGTTTGGTTAACTTTCTGAATTTGCAACAACCACCCTAATTAAAAACAAGAAACCTGAGGTTTAGGCACAAGTTTGGAAAACGTATATATATTTTCTTAATCTTAGATGTTTATTGTTGAGCAAAACCAGCATTGCATTCCTTGAGAATTTCATTATACTTAACAAAGTTCCACTCAAACCTAGGCACATTACCTCCCAAAAGCATAAACAAATTCCTTATGTCTTACCTGGAAATTGGACCAATAATTCTCTCTTTTTTGTGTCTGTTAAGAACAAGGTTGTGGAGCAGGCACTGAATTTATCAATATGCTAAACACAAACAATGTGGATTTCACCCAGGCTCCTTTTGATGATAGTTCAAAAGTCCAGGAATAACAGATATACAAAATGTACAAAAAATGTTACCCAAAGAATGGTTTTCCTTCCCAACCTATTTTTGCCATTAAAACCAAAAGCAAAGACTTGCCTGCCATATTCTCCCCTGTATTCTAAAATAACACATTTAGCATGTATTACTGTTATTTCTCATGATAGGTTACAGAAGCATAAATATATTTCTCCTTTAATTCTTCCTTCATTCTCACTTACTCTACCTCGTTACAGATCTGTCACTCAGATCTTGAGGACTTATAAAAGAAAATGTGCCTGATTCACTCCTTTCAGTTGTTTTCCTGATCATTAACAAGTTCCTGAAAATTATTTTGTTCTTTCCCAAAAATTGTTCACTAAGTTGTGCAGTGATAAAACTCCCTAACACAGACTCAAAAAGCAAGAAACTTGTAGTGTCTCCACTGTGCCCCTTAATGCAGCTTGTTCCTGAGTGCAGCAGGGCAAGAGAAAACAAGGACTGGCTTCCAAAGGTGTGGCAAACAGGAGCACCCAGACTTTGCTGCAGAAACCTCTCTCTTCTTCTGGAAAATGAGTTTTCCCGTGGTTGAACTGACCTGAGCATGGTTTCTTGGTGGTGAAATGCTGTAAAGGCAGTGGGAAGGAAGCTGCCAAGCCCACCTCATCCTTGGCTGCTTCATCTACACCACTCTCCTCACACACCATTTTCTCCACTTCCTCCGTTCCACCCCACTCCACCGCAACCCATCCCACACAAACACGTGTGCATCTCTCTCTTCAGCCCTCTTTAGCCTTTCCCACTCAGCACCTTGGCTGGTTTTCTCTGGGGACACACTCAAATACGGCACATGGGTGAGAAGCTAACAGGAGTGATAAGTCCCTTTCCACCCTCTTGTATTACTCCAAAATCCCAGCCCACTCCTTCAACTCCTGCCCTTACAACCCCATCTCTGCCCACACCCCTCCTCTGCAAAACTGTACCAAACCCACTGGCAGGGCAGGATGGTGGCTGACAGCTGCGCTACTGCTTCAGACTGCATTGCAAGAGCAGTTGTGCTCACACAGGGCACAAGAGAGCAAGCCCGCAGCCAGGACCAAGGCACAAGGAACACATCTCCCTTCTTCCCCATCCTGGATGCAAAGGACCCATAGAGAGTCCAGTTACTCATCATGAAGCAGACAGGGTGGATTTCACCAACACTAACAGTCCCACAAAAACAACGCTTTTCTATCAAGTTGGCAAAACTTTTCCTCAGTGTGTCCTCTGCCTTGCCTCTGCCTAGCATTATTTCTTCATTAGCCAATAGCTCTAATGTGGGAAAAGCCTTTTGTCAGACGGGCAGGGATTTTGCAAGTACTTTACCACTCCCACATGTCATCTTCCCTCCTGAGGCAGGAAAACAATTCAGTCACATTCTCCTTACATCTGGACAGAAAAGCTGGTAGGAATGAATAACAAAAACAGCGTGGTTTTTTGCAAAGCAGTGAACCATTCAGCTTGTCCCAGCTGCAGAAACCTTCCAGTTCCTTTCTCCAACCAACCCTTTCATTCCTAGAACATCCATTCCTCTTTTGCCCCTGCTTTTCTCACCGTGAGAGACTGGCCAGGGTACACTCGAATACAGCACTTGCCTCGGTGGCTTCTTGGGCAGCACAGTCCTTTCCAAACTTCTACTCCCCCCTGTGGCAGCTTGATGGCAAAAAAGAAATAGAGAGTGCACTTCCCAAGTCCCATACTCCACCGTCACTCTTTGCAAGCCCTTGATCAAGAAAAATAAAGATGTGTGAAGGCCTGGGTGAGGTATCACTGAATTTAAGAAGGTAAAACAGGAAAACTGTTCCCAGGGAATTTGAAAATCAACCCTCTGTATCTTGTGAGTGGTATAAGGAGGCTAGTTCATATATGGTTTTAAAACTCACCTGAAATTTTTATTACAGATTTTGTAACTAACAGAGAAACGCTGTTCAGGACAGATTTAAGATTTTCAAATACCTTGCAAAGCTTAGGCAATAAAAAAAGGCAGTTGATGAACTGTTTTTTCATCCCATGTCATAATTGAATCTTAAATAATCATACAGATCTACCATGCTATTAAGGTTAGACTTTTCCACAAGATCCATCCTGGATAACTTCCTCACAAGAAATGCACCACAAATAACTTCTTAGGCTCAATCTTCACAAAGACCACATTGTCCAAAATGGTCAAAACAAACACCATACAGTAAAAATCTAACCTTGATTTCTATTTAAAACCCTTTAATAAAAGGGTTATAAATGGAGTAATATGCTCAGAAACACTTGCTGTTAGTGAGAGTCCTACCACTTTTACAACATCATGCTTATTACTTAAAAGCCACCCATCAATAAGACATCTCTAGCAACACAGTTGTAAACTCTAGACCTGAGACCATTGATGTTTAAAACAATTAGGTTTCCTCAATTAGTTCCTGCAGGAAATCAAAATATTTTAAACATGACCCCACTTCCCTAACAATGCACATCTCTTGGAGTATCTGCTTTTCTCGTCTCCATGTGAAAAATGGTCTGACAGAGAATTTCCCACCAACACCAGAGGGATTAGCAGTCTAAGATGTTTTTCAGACCTGGCCCAGTAGTTGCTAAATTTCACACACATCCATGGGTCAATAAGGAAGCCACCTTGGCTGTTGTAGGTTACATCCTAGTTTCCCTGTTTGCGTCACTTGTACAGATGTATTTACACAGGTCACATACCACACATCACTTGCTGAAAAAACAGACAGCCAAGCTGGCAGCTGAACCATGGGGAACCATTTTCCTGAAAAATCATACAATCTCCAAAATCAGGTGCCAATGCGTTGAGGACATTATGTTCCTTTGCGGGTCAGCCAATGCAGCATGCTTATTAAGTCCTCCAGAGGCATTACAGACCTACACAAGAAGCCAATTCCTCCACTTTCTCTGGAAGGACTGTGCTAACAGAAAAGCCCACTACACCAAGGTCAGTGAACTGAGGTTGCATCAAAAATGGGGGGGACATTTCTCTCTTTTCTTTTCTCCCCAAAGAAACCACTCTATTTGTCACCCACGCATGTACAAGTATTGACCCTATCCTATGAGACAACATGGAAAATGTATCCCACAGGATTCTCCCCAGGCCTCTACTCCACAGCACCTACAATATAAATTAAGAGATCACCTAGTTAATGGCAAATCAAACTGCATTTGTTAAGGGAAGTCCCTAATTTGGTCAAATCTTAATTAAACATCGATGGCTCAGCTTGGGGGGAAAAAAACCCACAAACCCTCAAAAGTTACACAGAGAGCTCCTGAAAAAAGCAAGTTGAAAAACTGAAAACAAGATCACATGCATTGTAGACTAAGCAGATCTGATTCATTCCTGCCCACATAATCCACGACAGAGTGGGAGGAAGTGTTCGTCCAGCTGTTTTCCACGTGGTTCCTCTGAGAATCTCAAAAGGATTTCTGGTGTATGTTCTGAGTCAGTCCCTGGCCACATTTCCTCTCCAGCCAGCAACACTAACTTTTTATGAATTGTTAACCATTTATGTGACAATTGTCAAAGGAGTGGTTAGTGACTCACTGCAGTCCTACACCAGCTGACTTACTATGGCAAGAGGTTGCGAACCTCAGTCAAATCGGAGAAATAAACAAGTGAAAGCCTCCTCCCTCCTTACTCACCTTTGTGAGCTGCGGAAGGGCTCTACATTTCCCCACAAAAACCCAGGACACAGCCAGCCTCCTCACAGATGTAATGAATGCTGCTCCTACAGTGGTTTTAAGACCAGATCTATGGCAAAGTTTTCAGAATGAAACCAGATAGACTGAATCTGAGGCTCAGTAGGTAAAGGACATTTGTCTTCACACTACTTATAATCTCACTTTCATACAAAGAGTCTTACATGTTCTTTGAATACCCATTTAGATTATTCTACTTCCAGTAATCAATTTGCTGGTTTAAGACCACACACATTCACAAAAACTCCAGTTGCTTTTTAAGAATAAAGCCAAGTGCTTA
Source organism: Dicrurus megarhynchus (assembly GCA_013399195.1). NCBI lineage: Eukaryota > Metazoa > Chordata > Aves > Passeriformes > Dicruridae > Dicrurus > Dicrurus megarhynchus. The sequence continues at coordinate 2,993,449 of VXAD01000394.1, read as the reverse complement.
AAGCAGCATTCTGAGTGACTCTAGAAGTAACAAAATACTGCACACGTTAACACATAAAGAATGACATTACGGAAAACAACAAAACTCAGGTCTGCAAATGGGAACTGCATCTGATGATTTTGCTTTAGCCCAATGGACTTGGACTTTTCAAGTCCCAGAATTTTGATGGCCAACAGTGCATTTAGTGAACTGCCCCACCGATGCTAGCAGAGAATCTGAACCAGTATCTTGAGGAATTTGGACTAGGTCCACCAGTTCAGCAGCAAACATTTCTATAGGCCCTAAGCCACCCACTGCCCCTCCCCGCCTTCTTATTCTGGTTCACTGTGGAGAAGAGCTAATGGTTCTCATTAGTAAAATTAGCTGACGTGAATTGTCACGCCTCCAAGGTGAAAGGCTTCGTATCAGTCTAACCAAGCAGTACAAATCGCACAACATGGATAAGTTGCTTGACAGATCCTGGGAAATGTAGTCTTTGCTTTGCCTTTGTTGATTCATGAGCTCACACATCTCCCCAGGAAAGAGTAAAAGTTCAGCAAGTGGTCTACTTCGGAGCCCTTCCTATGCCTACAGATATGTAGAATAAGCCACCATATAACTTCTAAGAAAGAGAAATACCGGGCAACCACATTCACGATGGAATGAATCTCTTTATTTTTATTCTGTGTCTATTTCTGAGCTAGCAGAGTAAGTCTTTCTTGGAATCTGCATTTTAAGCAAAAGCCTACTAACGTAACTTTAACCAGACCTCTCAGAATTTTGAGATATATTTATTACAATTTTAAAGAAAGGAACTAATTGGCACACTAAACCTGAGGCAAGCCAGAAATGTCTGAAGCCAGCTACAAGCCTATCATGATGATAAACAGCTCAGGGTCCAGATGTCCATATATGGCAAGACTTCCTATAAGACTGACAGTACTGTATGTGCATTGCGTATGGTTGTTGGATCAGATTCACATTCCTCGGGTATGTTTCTCTGGGAGCTTTTGATTTCCGCTTTGAGGCCTGGCTCAGACCTCCAATTGCTCTTATAAAAAAATATCTGTGACAGAAAGTTGAAAATGTGCAAGATTCTTTCTTTAAGTACACAAACACTCCAAGTCTAGCCACTTTCCTGTAGTCTTGCCAGGTTTTCACTATGTCTGATACCTGATCAAGTGACTTTCTGGGGGGAAGCAGGAAAAAAAAAAAAAAAGAAGGAAAAACACAAGAGAGGAATGTAGCAATCCACACCTGTACATTTTACAAGACTTCACCAACTGAAGCTGATGTAGACACACACATACCGTATATAGCTGTGTAAACAAGTCTGCAAGGCCAGTGTAGTGAATTCCTAGTTTCAGCAGAAAAAATATACTATCTTAAAAGCATGTGCTGTATAAACACCTGCATGGAAGTCAAAATTAGTGCATTTTAACCATTTATGCATCAATGCCAAGATGTACTTCTCCAACCTGTGGCCTACTCAAGAGACACCTGGATGTGGCATTCGGAGATATAGTTTAGGGGTGATTATGGTGGTGTCACACTGCAGGTTGGACTAAGTGATCTTGAAGGTCTCTTCCAACCCTGAGGATTCTTGGACTGTCATCAGAAAGGATAAGGTGAAGACTGACTGGAGTCTGAAAGAACTGCCTTTGCTTCCAGGTTCCCCTCGCCCCTGTGCATACATACGCACGCACAAAGGAGGTACCCATTGTGACACATCTAACAACACAGAAACCAAGATGACCGAAAGGCACTCCTATGGACTCTGATTCTTACCCACCTGCATGTGCTGGTACAACTTGTAATTTAGTGGGCTAATGCCTGATCCACCGTGGTGCAAGACCAGAATTAGTTCTGAATTCAAACACCTATTCAAGTAGTTTTTCTCAGGGCAGCAAGTGTATGGGGCTTGCTGTACTTGGCCTGCAGTGGGAGGACTTAGGACAGATTTATCCTATAATTTTGGATTTCCTGGCTTTCTGGTAGTTTGTTACTTTTAAACATACTTTTTCTGTCAGTGAGATTCTTAGGTTTTGTTTAATAAAATTGTATCTCTGAAAAAACCTCTTACATGGAAAGTTATAAAACATGTCTAGAGCCTCTCTCTCTCTCTGATGTTCTCCTACCATATTTAGGCATTTAAAAAAGGCATTCTGTTTACCTGGTTACATTTGCATTTTGGTATGCATGTCATACATAGTTTGGTACACATACTATTTACCCAGCACTGAGGCCACTGGAGTCCTTCAAGTAAATACAGATTTTAGGAGACCTCATGGTTTTGGGAACATATATTATTCACCATAACTGTTCCTCTGGGATTTATTTTTTCTTTCAGACCCAATCTCATTTCTTTTAATGGAGAATTTCAAGTAGAAGAAATGACATCCAAATGCCTTTACCAGACATAGTACAATGCTGGCAGAATATAAGTAACAGTTTTACAGTACAATGGTCCTACTGGGGCATTACATGGAAGACCTTCTTTTCCCCTCATGAATCCTGTGCATACATATTGCTGCATCATAGCATGGAAGTATGCCTAGACATGGAGGGATGGAAAGAAGTGGGGGGCGAGGGGGAATGGTAGTGGGGGAAAGCCTGCATACAAAAGATGAGATCTCTTAAGGTAACTACCAGATTTCAGATTGCTTAATGTGATGCATTAAGCTGATCTCTCTTACTAAACACTAACATACTTCCACAGGTCAAAAGCCAAAACATTGGCATTCCTTGCGTTAAGCAGAGGTCAAACAACATGACATCACTGAATATTCAAATCATACAGAGGAGGTGGGGGAAGAGCCATCCTCCTGGTTAAAAAAAAACAAAAAAAAAAACAACAAGAAGAATCATAGCAGTTATCTGCAATGACTTAATCCAAGCCACAATGCTTAGGTCTTGGGTTCAGTCAAATACAAACCACAGTGTTAAGGTTTTGGCTGAGTGCAGCGGCGTGCCATTCTCTTCTAGTTGTAATCCTGGGGCGGACCATCAGACAGGTTGGGAAGCAGGGATGTGCGAGGAACGTGTTGCTCAGAAATGACAGCTGCACACAGGGGCGGGAAAATAATAGCCACTTCTTCCATGCTTCAGACTCCACTCGCTGTGCCAAGTATTTCAGAGTAAATAGGCACTCTCTCTATTCATAGAGAGCATCTATTAGGGAAGGAACACATTACAAATATTCAGTATGATTCAGTGTTACACAGAGTCAATTTATACCCGGTAGTGTAATTATACCTTTTTTCGGTGGTACCAAAGCGCCGGGACCGTTCGCCGCCGGACACCGAGTACCCCGCGCCACCCCCGATCCACCCGCCCCGCATCCCCTGTGCCCGGGGGAGAGACGGGGGGCGAGCGGGGAGCACAGGGGAAGGGAAATAGCGNATGCGCGGAATGTCGCTGTTTGTCCGCGGCCCCATTCAGCCCATTGGCGAGGCCGCGCCGCCGCCGCCTATAAAGGGGCGTCCGTGCCGGCACTCGGCAGTCACACAGCCACTCTCCCGCCGCAGTCGGACGGAGCGGAGCGGAGGAGAGCGGAGCCGCGCAGCACTCAGCAGCCACCCTCCGGCACAGCGCCCGCCGCAGCCCCGTCCGCGCCACCGAGGAGATCCGCCCTGCGGGAAGCTCTCGGCTCAGCTCGGCTCACCTCGCTACCCGGCAGCCCGACGCCGCTGCCTGCCCGACGCCGCCGCCTCGCCGCCCACAAGCCGCTGACCGCTGCAGGATGGTCCCCAACACCTTCGCCCCGTTCGCCGTAGCCCTGCTGCTCACTCTCCTCAGCCCGGTAAGTGCTGCCGCCCGCGGCGCCGCCGAGCCTGCCCCGTCCTGGCGGTCCCGGCGGCGGCTCTGACGCCCTCCCCTCTGTCTCTCTCTCTCCGGCACTTGCAGGAGGCTCAGGGCCAGGAGTGCAGCGGGCAGTGCCAGTGCGGCGCAGGGCCTGGCCCCACCTGCCCCGCCGGCGTCTCCCTGGTGCTCGACGGCTGCGGCTGCTGCCGCGTCTGCGCCAAGCAGCTGGGAGAGCTCTGCACCGAGCGCGACCCCTGTGACCACCACAAGGGGCTCTTCTGCGATTTCGGCTCCCCCGCCAACCGCAGAATCGGCGTCTGCACCGGTGAGTGGGGGCCGGGGCTGCCGCCCGCCGCGGGGACAGGGACAGGGTCCCGCCGGGCAGGGAGCGGGGGAAGTGGGAACCTCCGAGACTCCCGCCCGCCCGACTCACGCTCTGCCTCCTGCCCCTCGCAGCTCGGGACGGCGCCCCGTGCGTGTTCAGCGGCATGGTGTACCGGAGCGGAGAGTCCTTCCAGAGCAGCTGCAAGTACCAGTGCACCTGCCTGGACGGCGCGGTGGGTTGCGTGCCCCTCTGCAGCATGGACGTCCGCCTGCCCAGCCCCGACTGCCCCTACCCGCGCCGGGTGAAGCTCCCTGGAAAGTGCTGCGAGGAGTGGGTCTGCGATGAGGCCAAAGAGCAGACTGCCGTGGGACCTGCACTCGCTGGTGAGTGGGGGGCTCTCTGCAGATGGCAGCCAGGGGAAAGGGGCACCCTGCTTGGAGGCTGAAGGCAGTGGGCTGGGTGGACACAGGGCAGAGTCTGGAGGGCTGCTGTTAGTGGAATCACCCCACAGATTTAGTGTAGCTGCCTGAATTTCTCAGGAAAAGGAAGGAGCATTTAGAGGGCTGAGGTCAGGCAGTGGTCTCATTTTGGTTTTCTGTCTCCTGCAGCTTACAGACTGGAAGACACTTATGGTCCAGACCCAACAATGATGCGTGCCAACTGCCTGGTGCAGACCACGGAATGGAGTGCTTGCTCCAAGACCTGTGGCATGGGTATCTCTACCAGGGTCACCAATGATAATGCCTTCTGCAGACTGGAGAAACAGAGTAGACTCTGCATGGTCAGACCTTGTGAAGCAGACCTGGAGGAGAACATCAAGGTGAATACTGTTATCTTTATGTATGCTGTACTAGGATGCTTCCATCCACTATCAAAACGACAGCGACCAAAAGTGCAGTCTTGACAGGTAGTCATTTTCAAGTACTTTACTTTGAAATTTGAGTTTCACCCTAGTGGTCATCACTATGTACAATCAAATGTCCTTAGTTTTCTCTCATGCTGTATTATGGCACTGTACAAGACAATCTTGCCTAATGATAATACAGTAAGGATTATCATGTCTGCTCACCCTTAACTTGCAAGCTTAGTGTGCTGTGTGAAAGCCTACCTTCTAAACATCTTGTATTCACTTCTATCTTAACAGAAAGGCAAAAAGTGCATTCGCACCCCCAAAATCTCCAAGCCCATCAAGTTTGAGCTGTCTGGCTGCACCAGCGTGAAGACCTACAGAGCTAAGTTCTGTGGTGTCTGCACTGACGGGCGCTGCTGCACACCCCACAGAACAGCCACCCTGCCTGTGGAGTTCAAGTGCCCTGATGGGGAGATCATGAAAAGAAAAATGATGTTCATCAAGACCTGCGCGTGCCACTACAACTGCCCTGGAGACAATGACATCTTTGAGTCTCTGTACTACAGAAAGATGTATGGAGACATGGCATAAAGCCAGAAGGAGACGCTAAGTAGATTCTCAACTTGAACTGATTTGCATCTCATTTTGTAAACATGATTCAATAGCACAAGGTATTTAAATCAGTTTGGGTTTTTTTTAATTTCAACAAACTGCTCCATGTGACTTAAGACAATTTTTCTACTGACCCCAGATGGTGGTTTGAAGAAGAACATAGAATGGACAGTGGGACCACAGCAAGACACAGCTTCAGAACATGTTGTTCCTGAGGTGGTGTGATGGGGTTAAGGGAAATAGGCAGGAAAAGCAGATTCAAGCAAATGTTCCCTTAATGTGGTACAGCGTGCTTCACCTAGTAGTGCAATTGAGAAGAGACCATTAGCATGTTTGCTGGTGCTGGCTTAGAGACAGCAACAGCTGGAATGCAAACACCCAGCAAAGTGCTAAGTAGAAGGTGTTCTGTTAGTCAGGACAGTAATGTTTCAGCTCTGACATTCTGATTTGGATGGCTTGGCCAACAAGAATCAGAATCATGTCAATTAGACTGGACAGCTTGTGGCAGTTAATTTACCTGCAACAAGCTACTTTTTATGAATATTGTAAATAATGTGTGTATATATATTTGTACAGTTATCTAAATTAATTTAAAGTTTTGTGCTTTTGTTTAATGCTTTGAAAGTTCAATGATAGCCTTCTTTTTTGGAACAAGATAGGTAAGATTTAAAGCTTGTTTGACAATGCATTCAAAGCATGAAATAGATACTCTAGTGGAAATTGTTCAGATAGGGCCAAATGGTGAGTTGAGGTCAAGATGAAGTTGAGGTGCCTGTAATGTTACAAAGCATTCGTCTGGCAAAATATGTTTACTTACTATTTTATTAGACAAGTGGCTTTAAGAAAAATGGCTGTTCTGTAGCTCATCAGTCTTTCCACTTGAGCATTTGTTTCTTTCTTTGACTATGGCTCTTTTTGGACAGTTTATTTGTTGAGAAGTGTGACCAAAAGTTACATGTTTGCACCTTTTTAGTTGAAAATAAAGTATTTATATTTTTTATATAAATGGCTTGGTATTTCATTTACCTTTAGTATCCACTATTTCTTAACATATTTCTAAAAGGGCTTGGCTTTGCACTAGATGAAAATCAAGTAATGTGTGGTGGATTCTTTGTCCAGAAGCACATACACTTAGGAATAAACTAATGATTTACTTATTCTGTTACTAGTGAACCAACTGTAGTTCGTTACTGTTCTGAGTTTAGAATGGAGGGAAGGGCCAGGCTTGCTTTTCCAAGCCCAGTATGGCATTAAAAAGTGCAGCAGGTCTCTCATGCATCACATGTGGTTTGAAGGGAGCTGACTGGTCACCATGGTATTCAACTGCTGCTGTAATACACCACACAACACGCTTAATGTCATTGAGGTGTTCCACTGGTTAAGATTTGCTTTCAACTAAGGCAAGGAAAATATTTTCAGTTACTAAAAGCATTGAAGTGGTTCTTGACTCTAGAGTCAAATCCAGAAGTCTAAAATTTGGTACAATTCTCAGGGAAGAGCTAGTGATTTGTATCATAAAAATCACAGAGTACTACAGGTTGGAAGGGGCCTCTAAAAAACTTCTGATTTAACCTTCATGCAGAGTAGGGCTAATTTAGATGTAGCTTTACTTGAATTAACACCTAAGTGTGGTATGGTGGAGCACTGAACTCTGGTGGCAATTACCTGGATTATGTTCCTGCTTGCTGACCAGGCCAAATCATTTTATGTGATAGTTCTGTGTAAAGTGTCCATAGGTTCATACTTTAGCAGGCCCACAGATGAGAAGTATTTTAAGAGCTTCACATTTTGATAATGGTCCAAGCATTCTTCTTAGATAAGCAAAAACTAGTGTAAGGACAGTTGTGGGTCACTTGCCTCATCCCCCTGAAGCTAAAAGAAAAGCTTCAGTCCCATGCTGGGTCCTATGTTAATAACAGAATTCTTTTGTCCCTTTATTAAGACAAGGGGATTCTTTGAATTCAAAATTAACCTTTGCACTAGAAGCATTAGTTCTTGTTTTCAGAAAAATCCATGCTCTCCAACAAGAATCCTTTTCTGGCAAACAAGTTCAATCTGGAATTTCCTGGTGCTGAAAGAGTGTTAGCTTACAAAAATGTCCATCCTTCCTGAGCACCTTCCAATCCCACTGATTTCAGCTAGCATTAGCAGCAAATCAGTGTAACACCAGCTTTGACTAATGATGAACAACAGAGCCCTAAACTAATGGGAAGTCAATGGGAGTCTTGCCAATGGCTTCACCAGGCTTTGCTCAAGGCCATAGAAGCATCTTCCCTTCCTCTGAAAAATACAAGGAATTCTCCTGGCATGAGGAAGTGGCTTTCTATGTCCCGTACTAAATACTTTTGGGCAGCTTCTGGCTCTTATGCTCCCTGAGACTCTCCAGCATTTTTTCTCTATTTTTTTTTTCAGGTTATGAATATGATGCAGCCGTTCAGTTCACCCTGGAAACACGTCAAACACTCATACAAGAGCAAGGACTGGTTTCCTGACCATGACTGTGGCTCCACCCCCAAATAACAAGAAAACTGTTGCCGCACCGGTGCCGCTTCCTAACCCAAGCTTGGCGGGCGGCAATGTGATCCGATGCCCTCAGAGCTGACAGTGGGCTCTGGGGCTTTCAGTTCCTGGATCCACAGGGGCCGGATGGAAGTTCCGCAGGGAGCTGCGTGGCAAACGGCTTTTCGCAGGTTACGCCGGTAGCTGTTTCTGGGCGACGGCAGAGGCAAGAAGGAGAGAGCCCGGCTGCTTGTACCTATGTTCCTAGGCTTTATTTCTCGTCCCTCGAGGGACGGAGGAAACGCGGCATAGGCGGGAGCCAACTGAACAGCCCCCTCCAAGGGTGGAACAAAGGTTTTTAAGGGCAGAAGAACGGGGGGGAAGGAACAGCGGAGATAACCAACCAGGGAATGACAAGGGTTAACACTGACCACTCAGGGGACAGGAGAGGAGGGACAGATTTGGGACATCAAATCCAAAACGGAGCTCTTAAGATCTTTCTAGAAACTGATTGCATAATATATGAACTTATTATAAAACATGAACCAGTGGGACCAATCCGGAACCAAGGAGGGAAGAAAGGTCTGGAAATAGGGTGGAGATGAGATGTGAGTGGCGTCTCGTGGGCATGGATATCAAACCTCTGCGTCTCCCTCAGGATTCTCCTCAAGGGTGGAGTCCTGGGCAGAGAAGTTCACCCACTGGGTGTCACTCACTTTAAATGCAAGGGGCTGGACCACCGCCACAAACTGTCATTTCTAGTTCCAGCAAGGACAGGATGTACGTGGACTTCATTCATAACCATGGCTATAGAAGCTCTCAGGATCAGCAGAACAGAAAGAAGCACAATGCACCTGGCAGGTTGGGATTAATTCCTGTAAGAGATGGGGTGTTTACAGCGCTGCTTAAGCCTGTTGGGGAACAACTCTGCCCTGCAGTCTTTTACAGATTGGTATCAGATATTATAATGAATGACATTTCCTGGTAACATCATTCCCATGAGCCTCATGACCATGGGCCCATGAGATTCACTCATGTTCTGCTCCCAGCTCTCTGCAGTGTGGGCTGCATCTGGAACACCTAAGCCACACAGTGCTGTGGCCTCCCCTGGCACTGTCCTCCAGCTGTGCCTGGCAAAAAAGGCTGGAGGGTCAGGGAGCAGCAGCAGGGCTGTAGGTGAGGAAGGGCTGTCTGAAAGACACCCACAAAAGGGCTCCCCCAAAGCAGCCCAGGACCACTACCTATCCTCTCCCTGATTATGTGATGATGAACCTGCCTCACCTGCCATCTGACACATTTTTGCACTGTTTCACAGGCCAGCCAGGCACAGAAGAGGCCTGTCAGAATATTTTAATGGTTTTTTGCTGTTGCCACTGTGAATTAAAATAAGGCAGTATGCTACATATGCAAATCTGTTAAGCAAATTATTGCTCTCCCCTGAGCATATCAGGGATCATAAATCTCAGGTATGCATTATAATGAATTGCACTCCTTTTTCCAGGGACATGTGTAGTCTTCTGACAGAAGCATAAATTTTACACCATTTTGCAGGTGTTAGACCTCTGAAGGTTTTATCTCTGAAAGTAAAGAAATTTAAATATTTTGTTGTAAGCTCTCCTAGAGGTGTAGGTAGGCATCATACTCTTTGTAAGGCTTTCTTTCAAAGGTATCCCGGGAAAACAGAGCCCTTCTGTGGAATTTATGGCATCTTAAATGATGGCTACAATGTGGGCCTTTCAGCCATAAAGAAGTTTCCTGATTTCATTCTTTGTGCCTAAGATGCATAGATGGAAGAATAAAAACTTGAGTTCAAAAGTCCAAAGTCACTTACATGGGAAAGAACACTGGTTCACATTCCTTTCAAAATACCTTGTTTTGGAAGTTTGTTTTTGGTTGTTTGCATCCTCAGAAAATCCTATTGCTCAGGTTTGCTACTGTACTTTTAAAATATTTTGTCCATTCATGAAAGTATATTAATTCTAATTACTAGCTCCTTAAAATGGATCTCCAGCCATATTAATAATATAGTTGGTAAAGAATCACTGTAAAGTCAATACTAATTTAATAAAAGATACTCAATTAAATATTAAACAGGAATTCAAGGTGGCTGGAGACCAGAGTATCAAATACTTTGAAACAGTTCTAAGCCATCATATTTCAGATTTTTGTACCATAACACTTTTGCATGGATTTGCAGCTTAGCTTTCTAACACAATACAGATGTGAACAACAGACATGGATTATAGCCCTTTCATATGAAATAGGCTCTACTCTCCAGATGGAAATTTGTCAGATTCCTCAGAGCTAAGACACATCCAAAAGACACTAGTTAAAAAAGTCTTCAAGAATGAGCCACTTTTAATGATCCGCAACCACACAGGAACAAATAAGTCTTTGAACAGTATCCAGTTGTTTGTCTCACAAAGACGGGGACTCAGCTGAGAAAACTGACTTTTGGACACCACTGGAAATAGCATACTCTTTACTAGATCAGTTGTATTTTTTTCATGTAGCATAGCTTTTTCAGACCTCTCACTTGAAGAAAGCCCTCATTTCATTACACTGAAAAGGACGTTAAATGGAAGAAGGAACAGTAATATTCTTACCTGAACATATAATAATTCAAACATTCTGACTTTTTATCCTACCACCAAAAACCTAAGTTCTTTAAAAACAGTGCTTAAATGTGGCTTTAACGGATGTTATACTATGCCTACAGATGGAAGTAGTTAGCAAGGAGAAGTTGGGATGAAATACCAGTGTAAGGCTTTGCCCAAAACCCAGAAGAATCTGAGAGAGGAAGTAGTTCAGTTAACTTATTTTTCCTCTCATTTTCCACTTTTTTTCCTCCCTGCAGTTCCTTTGATTCATGTCCATAAATGGACATACCAAAAGCCACTACATTCTCACAGTGTTTTTCAGCCTGCCTGGAACCAGGAAATACCAGGAATTTCTGCAAGGAACCTGTTCCCAAACTGTACTAAAGCCTTCAACACATTTAGTGTTTGAACAGAGTTTAGAAGCATGACTAAGGTCCCTTCTCCACTGCACGATTCAGCGTTGCTGCTGCATCAGAGAACAACTGCTTGCAGTCATTAGTGCTAGCCCTGGCTTTTTCAGCTCTTCTCTGTGCTAGTCCAAGCCCACATCCCCAGAGTAGTGAATTTGGGCCCATTCTGAAATGTCCCACCCTGAAACATCTGGCTGCATATTGTGGCAGCATTCCTCAACTCCTGTCTGTTATTGGGGCAGTGCCAATTGCAGGACTATTTACGTTTGCTTAATGTTAAGTAAATTCAGCCTTGATAGTAGTATAATGGTGTTTATGTTGTGAGGAACAAAGCATTTTACAGCCTCCTGAGCAGGACCAAAAGGCTGCTAACATGGTACTGCAGTGCTGACGCAATCCAGTGGTGTCTCCATTCATTAGTCAGCCCCATTAATTGAGCCACTGAAAGAAATGCGCAATCCAAATAAATGTTTGTTGGTTTAAATTAGACCTATTAAAAGCAGGTATTTAAAAGCTTTCAGCAGCTAGGAAATATGTTTTCCTGCTCCTGAGCTGAATGCTAAGAACCAGCTTTTCAGCCAGTTTTCAGGACTCAGGTCAGCCTAGCTAACTGACATAACTGGAGTCAGACTGGTTTAGACCACCTGTGATACAAAATCCTAAGGCTGTACAATTTTAGGGGAACTGCATGGGGCCGTGTGCCTTGGAGGGCTCCTGGGAGGACACAGGCTGGTGCCTGTGGCATCCTGCTTATTGCTAGGCAATAAGCACTTGCAGGAGCACAAACTGCACAGGATAGTATTCTGTAAACAGCTAAAATTACAACCTAGTATAACCTACTAGGGAAGCGATAAGCCAGTGTATCTGGAGTGAAGTGAAGGACAAGGATTCAAAATTGATCTGAAATATTATTCAAACTTTAGACAATGTAACATCTGAGAAGGTATTGGATATAATCTTAGTACACTCTGATATGGCGTTAAGTATGCTTTTTAAATTACATATTTTTTAAATCATGCAATTAAAAAACCCCAAATCTTTACTCTTAGCCAAAGAAGAAGACATTTAATGTGCTCTGATGAGGTTCATCTCATCATGAGCTTTCTAATTTAGCATACTGTGCTCTGACAGAACTTACTCTGCCCTAACTCTCAGGCTTTGGTTATATCACATGCACTGAGCTATTCACTGATCCAAGAACAGGTATGGCCCAGCTGACATCTGTAATACTCTGCTGTCACACAGCTTCATTCTCAGATGGAGAGGCTGGCAAGAGGAGAGGAATGTAAAATGAGAGAAAACAGATGAGCTAAACAGGTAACTGTACTTCTGGGGTTCAGTTTCACAGACAACAAGAGCAAAACAGAAAGATATTACTGTGCAAAGTTTGCACCTTGTTACCCATGAATCAAGAGCAAGAGAGAAATGTGTATTTGATGAAAAGCATGAGAATAGTTGAGGACCACTACATCCTCAGATGAATGCCAGATGAATGCCTCAGATGAATGCCTCATCTCAAAGCCAGAGAGTAAAAGTACACAGTCTTGCTGAGACAATATCTATTCTTACAAATTTCCATATTCTTCCACCCTAAGGAAGGTCAGCATTAAAGATCTCAGTAGAAAAAACCATTTGTTTTGACTTAATGCTCACAAACACCACACATTCAAGAGAACAAACATGCAGAGCAATGGAAATAAGTAAGAAGACATATTTGACCTTTTCCATTTATATATATTGTTTTAATTCTAGGCTTGTTGTGAGGTTAAAAAGTCCAAGGTCAGTAAGTTGAACAAGATTCTGAAATCTAGTGTGTTAGGAGTTAATGAAGAAAGCCAGCTCATCTTATCTTGGGAACTGCCAGGAGTGTCTCTCAGTGGGTTTCCCCATCAACCTCTTATCTGTAGTTGCCCATCTGGGGGAATCTGCTCAGGTTTTTTCTTCACCTGTGACTCAAAAGATTTTCATATGATGGCATAGAAATTAAATATTTCTTTCCTTCCATTGATTCTTCCAGCCACAGATCCATAGCCAATAAGTAGTCACTTTGGAAAGAACCGCATAGATAAGAATAAGCCCCAGCCAGTGATCTTGAATGGATCCCAGCATGGCTAATATCTGTGAGAAGTCATCTGGGACCAGTATTTCAAGCCAAAACAACCTTTGGCTTTTCTTGCTGTGTTATAGGTACGTTGTGCTGTAGGATAGCATTACTGCTTATCCTTACGATCCACAGGAGTACTAAAGAGCACTCTAGAAGTGCCATTTTATTTTACAGTCATTTGATTACAGACACCAGGAAATCCTGCTAGAGAAGAATTGGTAATGTTATCCCACGTCATGAGAGGATGCCTGACTTAGAACTAGTCAACATGGAATACATCTTGAGTAAGGATATTCTGTGAGGTCTGACCTCACACACACACGCAAGCACACACGCAGACATCCCCACTGTAGCTTTCTGTATTATGTAGCTATTCTCATGAAGATGTAGTTATAACATAAATGTGTCACCTTAGATAATATTCTGCTCTACAAATGTGAGTATGCTCATGTTGCCCTTTGGACAACTGTATGCAATGGGCATATTTAGTTCTGGCTTTTCTGACTTCTGCAAGAATATAATGAACATGGCAAATCTTGGAAGTACAGCCAGCCTTAAGAGTGCAAAGACTGTCTGGGTAAAAACTTGGGTTTTGTATGAAGAAATAGTGGACTTTCTACTTGCAGAAATAAAGCAAGACTCTTCTGTCCTTAAGAGTGCTTTAATTTCATACAGTTGAAAAGCAAATTAGAGACTATTTATGTAATGTTTTCTTTGGCTTCTGCGTGGCATTCTCCACAGACCTTATCATAAAACAATTTAGAAACAATATGTATATTTGCTAACAACCACACACAGACATGTACAATGGCCCTCTCAACACAAATCAGAGACAAACAAGCAACTGGGTGATAAAATCTCTTTTGTGCTGTATGGTGACTGCTGATTGTGAGAGGCAGCAGGTTCTTCTTCCAAACAGTTTACAATTAAGCCTAAAATCTCTCTAAGATTATTTATTAGACTTAATTAAACCAGTATTTGAATATTTTTTTGCTCTGTACATCCACACCAGGACAAGTTGTGGGCTAGTAGGATTGCACAAAAACATCCTGTCCTCTAGACAGAAAATAAAGAAACACTGGCACCTTATTTTGTCTGTCTGCTTTTCCCAAACAAGGAGGAGGCAAAAGTTGGTCTGTAATTTTATTTCATGATTTCATTTAGATAGAAGTGGCTTCATTGATGAGGCAATTTTGGAGCATATAATTTCTGGTAGATTATGCTGTTTATAGATAGTGTAGGAAGTACAGCAATATATTCTCGTATTTAACCTAGCTAGCACTTAATACCCCACCTGAACCTGTATCAGACTATCAACTCCTGAAACACCAAATTACGACAAAGACCCTGTCGGGTCCCAGTTTGGCACACGTCTTTGCCAGACTTCACGCCGGCCCACAGGAATGAGGCCGGGCTCTTTCTCTGCATCACACTGACACCCTGTGGCTGCTCTGCAGCCGCCTTTTTCTGGGGGAACAAACTTTGCCTCCGTACGAATGAAGCCAAACAAGCTCATTGTGCTCTTTTCGGCGGAAGGTATTTGATTACTCACTTGAAACAATTCGTGCTGTTTTGTTACGAGGGATGATGTGAGCTAAGTGTAGACCTGTTTGGAAGATGGGAAATCTTTCTTTTCTCAAAGTGTATTAAAGGAACAGCTACATAGTTCTCCCTGAGCACCATGCTTTACTTAGATATCATTGCATCATTGCTATCTATATTAAAGATATAGAAAATTAAACCTCCTAAGTGCGTTGCACCCACCCTGGAGGATCAAATCACAATAATATCTCACAATACATCACAATAGTTTTCACCAGCAGGTACCTGGAGAAATACTCTGAAAGAGGGGTTTATTTATTAAAGTCAATATTAAAGGAGAGTATATTTTAGTTGTCTTGCTTTTTATCTTGCATGCTTCTTAAAAACTAATCAATGCTCCAAGGTTCACATTTTAGGATGAGCAGAACTCGCTTCTTCTCCTTAGGTGGATACAGATTCACATGTAGGCTTCAGGGATCTGTCAGAAATCCATAAAATTATCTTATGTAATTACACCTCCTTTTTTCCACTTGACTAATTACGTTACAATAAGCTTTTGAGTTAAACTGTTGAAAGGGATAAATTCCCTCCTGACTTCTTCAACATGCACAGACAATGAGTCACATCATTTTGTGT
This sequence comes from Dicrurus megarhynchus, assembly GCA_013399195.1. NCBI lineage: Eukaryota > Metazoa > Chordata > Aves > Passeriformes > Dicruridae > Dicrurus > Dicrurus megarhynchus. Next base: position 2,978,088 of record VXAD01000394.1, on the reverse strand, counting down.
AGGTTCGGTCTGCTACAAAGGTCTTTGACTCTGATGCTCTCTGGATCTAACCCAAACCTACTGTAAAAAAACTCTGATCAAGCTCCCTACTTGAGACCCATTAATGTGAAATGGATTTGGACATACAAACGGGCCAGAGGGCTGCTGTGCCTTGTTCTCTGGATTGTGTCTGCTGCAGCTGTCGACTGCCCAACAAAATTATGGAGCAGGGTCTAGTACATGGACTGCTATGCTACTGAGACTCAAAAAAGTGGTAAGAAATGCTGTGTGTTTGTAAGGCCCATATACTTCCTTCACAAGTTAATGTTTTCTACTACTTATTTGAGTAACAACCTTATTCAGTAGTAGTAATGATGGACTGGCCATTCTTAGTCACTCAGAACCAGAGATTCACCTAGATTTACTTTCCTTACTCTCCTCCTTAGCAGCACTCTGCACTTCATCTGCAAGAGCAAAGAACCGAGGCTTTTTAGAGGCACATTTCCTCAGATCACCTTCCCCAGGTGAACAACTTTTAACAAGGGGTCTTCTTCAGGCCTTTGTCAATGCTTTGTTTGACTAACCTGTCTGGAAATGCTCAGTGAATCTCAGACCTGGCACAGGACCCAGAGGCCTTGAGATATCAGTACCACTCAGTCAGGCAGGTGTCAGAAAAATATCTTCAGTCTCCTAGTGCCATCCCCGTTCTTGGAAAGGAGGCAGTCTTGTGGATAGCCCAGCTTTGTGCTCACTATCAGCCTGGTCCTAACTGATCAATTTCTTCAGCTTCTAAATCCCTACCAAGAGCCACATCCCATAACCTGTGCACAAGTACTGCTCTCACATTCCTGGTTTGAGAACCCAGGTTGGGCAAACATTTGCTTACACATTTTGCTTTACACAGAAATCCTTCTGCCTCTTTTTTTATGTAAAAGGTAGTGGCTCAGCCAAACAGGTCTAAGAACATATTCAGGTTAACTTCTCTCCTGAGCACTATATTCCCCATATATGTATTTTGCATTGTGAGTCAGCCTATGTAGATGTTTTCAGGGTGGCTTTGAAATTCTTATCATACACACACTCCAACAAAATCATTATCTACATGAAGTGTCACCTCTTATACCATCAAAATATGCTATATAGTATGTTTCTGAAAAAACAACTATCTTCCGAGGAGAGGGCTAAAATCCATACATGTTTTCTTTCTAAAGATAAGGCCTCAGGAAAGTATTTGCCATTGACCAAGTCCTCAAAATTTCTCTTACTAACAGTGGAAATTATTTCTTTGGGATATGTTTATTCAAGTCCTTTGGGCCAAAACAGCCTTTTTTTCCTCTTTTCTTTTTTAGGAAATTGTGCTCTTGTTCTCAACTGATAGACCTATTCCCTCAAACACCCAAAGTCCTGCCCTTTTTTGATGCCCTTTTAGTAATGGAGAATTTGCACTCTTGCTGAAATAACTACAGGTCTGTAATTTTTGTGGACTCTGATACTAAATTCCACATGGCTTTTTCTTGCATGCAGGGCTTTTTCTTGTAATACTTCGGGTTCACCATCATGTTTTTCATAACAAAATTATTTCTCTTACAGAAGCTTTATTTTGGTATGGATGATTCTTTGGCAAATTATCATTGGGAAGGATTAATTGTGGATGTTGTGGGAATCTCTACACTTTTTGTATTTAAGGAACCTACATGTTAAGGAGCTACATGAAATCTGGTGCTGAATCTGAACATATGTCAACATGGTCTGAGCTTGCAGCATATGGGGGCAGAGAGTCTGGGGTCATGCTTTACTCTTCTTGTTTTGGCTTTTTTTTTTTTTTGAGAGAAAGCTATGGACAACCTGGTTTATACTGTGTAATCTCCAAGATGACATCCATTTCTGCAAGACATCATAAGAACAATTGGGATTAAGTAATTAAATGGTTGATACAGAGTCACACTGCACTTCTGCACAGTTGAAGCCAGCAGTGGGAGTTAGCAGCACATATTTTAAGTGATTTTAGCTCACTTGTACAAGAAAATTCCACTGGCATGTTTCATGAACAGGATATATAGTAATTTATATGAAAAGAAAAACTTCCTTGGTGATAGAAAATGATAGCATAACCTTCTTCTGCAGAATTGTGATTCTTTGCACCTCTGTAATTCAGGCTTCCCCATGCTCTCATCTCTAAAAATTCTACTAGGTGTGTTAATAATTACAAGAATGGAAAGTACCTCATAATAAGCCTGGGAAAGCCCATTATTTTTGGGTGGTTTGCCTGGATTTCTGCTGTCCTGGGGCCAGGTTTCCTTAGAAAATGTACACTGAGCAAAACGGATCATTTCCCTGTTATTCCAGATCAGGCCAGAAGAGGGCTAGATATCACCAGCAAATGCAGCTGCGTTCACTATTCGTTCGAAGTATAATGTATCTATACGTCCATAGACAATTTATTTTGAACACCAGAATCAAGTGCACGTTATTTCCTTCTCCATGTAACGAGACTTTGGCTAGCTTTAGACCTACTTACGGGACTGTAACAAAGAGCACATTTAATTTTTTATAGTGGACTGTGCCATCTTCTGCAGCCAGCAGAAGACTTAGAAGCCAAGCCACAAGACTTAAAAATTAATTCATTGCCCTCAAGCAGTGTGCTTTCTGCCACATAGAAATTCAAAGCTCTGGAACAGATGCAGGATGGCAAAGGTAAGGCCTCCAGCAGAGACATTTGAAAAGACCTAAAGAAATTCTCTGTCAAGTTTCAGACCAAGGCTGCTGCTAAAGTGTGGCTTTGCCAGAGTGTCACAAATTCAGAGACTAATAACAACTAGATGGGAAGTTAACAAATGTAACACACATCTACAAGAAAGGCTGGAAGGAGGTTTGGGGAACTACATGCCTGTCAGCCTGACCTTGGTGCCAGGGAAGGTCACGGAGCTGATCATCTTGAGTGCAATCACATGGCATGTACAGGACAACCAAGGGATCGCCCCAGCTGACATGGGCTTGTAAATGGCAGATCCTGCCTCACCAACCTCCTTTTATGAAAGGCTGTGGACATTGTNAAGACTTAAAAATTAATTCATTGCCCTCAAGCAGTGTGCTTTCTGCCACATAGAAATTCAAAGCTCTGGAACAGATGCAGGATGGCAAAGGTAAGGCCTCCAGCAGAGACATTTGAAAAGACCTAAAGAAATTCTCTCTCAAGTTTCAGACCAAGGCTGCTGCTAAAGTGTGGCTTTGCCAGAGTGTCACAAATTCAGAGACTAATAACAACTAGATGGGAAGTTAACAAATGTAACACACATCTACAAGAAAGGCTGGAAGGAGGTTTGGGGAACTACATGCCTGTCAGCCTGACCTTGGTGCCAGGGAAGGTCACGGAGCTGATCATCTTGAGTGCAATCACATGGCATGTACAGGACAACCAAGGGATCGCCCCAGCTGACATGGGCTTGTAAATGGCAGATCCTGCCTCACCAACCTCCTTTTATGAAAGGCTGTGGACATTGTCTACCTGAATTTTAGTAAAGCCTTTGAGAGCATTTCCCATGGCATTCTCCCGGAGAAAATGGCTGCGTATGGCTTGGGTGGGTGCACAGTTTTCTGGGTAAAAAAAGTGTGTGGATGGCTGAGTCCAGAGAGTGGTGGTGAATAGACTTACATCCAGCTGGTGGCTGGTCATGAATGGTGTTCCCCAAGACTCAGTACTGGGATCAGTCCTGTTTAACACCTTCACTGAAAACTTGCCTGAGGGGATTGAGTGCACCCTCAGTCAGTTCGCAGACAAGACCAAGTTACATGGGAATGTCAACCTGCTGTAGGGCAGGAAGGTTCTGCAGAGGGATCTGGACAGTCTGGATTGATGGGCCAAGGCCAGTTGCATGAGGCTTAATAAAGTGAAGTGCTGAGTCTGGCACCTGGGTCACAACAACCCCGTGTAACCCTCCAGGTTTAGGGCAGGGTGCCTGGGAAGATGCCTGATGGAAAAGGACCAAGGGGTGCTGGTCAACAGCAGCTGAACATGAGCCAGCTGTGCTCAGGTGGCCAAAAAGGCCAATGGCATCCTGGCCTGTGTCAGCAACAGTGTGGCCAGCAGGACCAGGGCAGGGATCACTGCCGCTGTGCTCCAAACTGGCGAGGCCATGACTTGAATCCTGTGTTCAGTTCTGGGCCCCTTACTACAAGAAGGAGATTAAGATGCAGGAGTGAGTTTAGAGGAGGGTGAGGAAGCTGGTAAAGGGTCTGGAGTACAAGTCCTATGAGGAGTGGCTGAGGGAGCTGGGGTTGTTTAACCTGGAGAAAAGGAGGCTCAGGGGTGACCTTATTGCTCTCTACAACTGCCTTAAAGAAGATTGTAGCCAGGTGGGGGTCAGCCTTTCCCCCCAGGTAACGAGCGAAAGGATGAGAGGAACACAGCATGAAGTTGCACCAGGGGAGTTTTAGTTTGGCTATTAGAAAAATTTCCTCACCAAAAGGTTTGTGAAGTGTTGCTATCCTATAGCATAGGAACATACCCCTTGCATGTCACTCACAGAAGTTTCAAGTCCTGTAACAGGCCAGCATGGTTTGAAATACCCTCCAGCTGTTTTGTTATTTGTTAGTTTGATTTTGTTCCTCCCCTGAGAGGTCTTTATTGGTTTACTATCAGGTACCTTCTTTCATGATTGGTTCATTCTGTTACCTCTACCTCATGATGTAACACCTTAAAACCTACTGCGAGAGAACAACCGGGGTCTCTCTGTTTTAGCCTCCCTTCAAGCTAACTGGCCCCTGCCCTCTCGAGGGCAGGAGAAAATAAACTTGGAATGCAGCTGACAGAGTTTCCACTCTTTTCTCCATACCTTCCGCTGCTGGCTACAGCATACCTACATGCTGTTGGGATGGCATTGGGCTGCATTGGTAAACTGAGGCACGCAGACCCCAGTCACCATCCTTGAGTCGCTGGTTCACGCGGGCATCGGACCCCGTTTACCTGCGAGCCAGGCTGGGAACAGCCTGGCCAGTAGAAATTAACAGTGAAGCACCAGAACAGGCTGCCCAGAGAAGTGGTTACTGTTCTTGGAGGCATTTAGGAGATGTGTGGATGTGGCACTTAGTGACATGGTTTCATGGTGGACTTGGCAGTGCTGGGTTAATGGCTGGACTCGATGACCTTAAAGGTCTTTTCCAGCCAGAGTGATTTTGATTCTGTGACTGTCAACCATGGCTGTGTGCTTTATGGACATGACCAAAAGGCAATTCTGCTGTCTTCTGATCAGGAGATCAGTCTGGAGATTTGACTGACTCAAGATTCTTCCGTCTCACTGTATTTTGTTTTATTTCAGTAAATTAAAAATAGTAAGAACTAAACATGCAATAAATGGCAACACAAATTTGACACATGTTGCGGCTGAGGAGGAATACAATAATTTGCAATGGTATCCTCTAAAATCTGTTTCCAGGCTTCCATAATTATTCCAAGTTTGTCCGTGGTCTCCATAGCAGCCTTTCCTGAGGCTCGAGGCTGGTGTGGTGAGTCACAGTGGTTCAGCAAGGGACTCAACTCCTTTCCAGGGAGTCTGAGTCACAGGATGCCAAACCTGGACTGGTTTCCTGTAATATAGAGGTTCCTGAGCTATGGTAGATGTACCGCTCATGGTACACAAGCCACCTCAGCGCGGTGCTCTAACACCTCCCAGACATTGCCACAAGGTATGTGACGGTAAGCAGGAGGTGTTGCTGCTGCTGGCAAACAAACACAAGTATTTGGAAACTTGTGCTTTTATAAGTTGTTGGACTCATACTGACTGCCCCTGAACTCCTCAGAAGGGCAAAAACTGTTTACCACAGCCCAGCAGTAAAAGCGCTGAATATAGAGCTCACCATGAGCCCTGGACTGGTTTCCAGAACCCATTAGTGGTGCTGCTGTGGGCACACAGTGTTACAGCAGCTGCCCTGTGACCCTGCAGCACTAGAAGTTCCTCATGGTGCTCTTATTCCTGAGCATCCACTCTAGAGTGGTAGGGTGGGCAACTCAATTCTGGCACAGGTACCTCCTTAGCAAGAAGCTTGAGCTTTGTAGTAGATTTTGAAAGAAGGGATGTCAGAAATGAAATCTTTGCTCCTAGATGAGTATTCTAATCACAGAGTCACAGATTGAGGCTTCCTTTTATATTCCTTTTTGTCTTCTGGTCCCCATGAATCTCATTTTCCTGGAAAAGTGGATGCCCTCCCATGCAGCAGGAGGGTAGCTCCTCCCAGCTTGCTGAGTATGGTTTATAACCTTGTATTTAAAGGGATAATTTTGTACTTTGAATCTCCTCAGACTAAGGAAAGGCAGGAGCCCAGGCCACCCACTCGCCGGATGGCACAGGGCAGCCTCTGGCAGGTGCTTTTAGCAGACGCTGTTGTGCACTGGGCTGGACACAGTGGTTTAGTGTATTCTGGATGTGTTGAGAAGAGATTTGCCAGAACAGGCCTGTCTGAAATAGAGACAGATATTTCTTCATTTTCTTTAAACATGGTAGATCCTGAGGTAAATAAGAGCAAGAAACCCCTAACATATTAATCAAGCGAATTACCTCTCAGTTACTGACAGCAGTGAAATAAATCTGTACCACCTGAATACCTCTGAAGGCACAACTCCACTTGTCTTGTGACATGTGACACTGCTAGGCACACCCAGACTAATGACCTGCAGTCTGCTCTTCCTCTGCCTTTTTCACTTGAAAGAAGGCCACACTAACAGCAAAGAAGCAGTTATACAGAATAATACTGACACCCATGTCACCAGTCACCTTTCAGCTTCACCTACTGAAAATGCTTAGTGGAACTCTGTCATGGTTTAGGAATGGTATCCCCAGTTTAGTGTTCCCACTGAAACACTCCAAACCACATGCCACTGGCTCACTCCCCCATTCCCTCATCCCTGTGGTAGGATGGAGAGGAGAATTAGAGGCACAAAAGGTAAAGATCGCAGGTTGAGATAAGAACAATTTACTGGAAACAGCAATGAGATAAGAAAACAAAAGAGTAACAACAACAATATTAGTAACAGACTGCACAAGACAGGCAAGTGATTCAAACATGAGTGCTCCCCACCACCATCCAGCAGGAAGGAATCCAACCTCCTTCCCTCCCTCTACCTCTGTGTGGGGTGAGGTGCTATAGAATAACCTCATGGTCCTGGCTGTGCCTCTCCTGGCTACTGCAAAAATTAACCCTGTCCTGGATGGAACAGGGACAAGCTCTGATACCATACACCAGCTGAAACAGAAAACATTTTACATCCAGACGGACAAAGTTGCTGAGTTTTTTCAGAACGGACTTTGATGGCGGCTGTAGGATTCTCCTTGGGGCCCATCAGGCTTCAAAAAGATAACCTAGTATCTGTCATCCTGGGGTATTGGCAACTGCTGGATGCCAGGACTAGCACCAGCATTTATTCATAGGTTCTGACACCACCACTACAAATGTCTTTAAAAATCAAAGAAATTATTAAATCAGCAGAAATATTTACACTAACACTAAATGAGAATAACTCTCTTCATTGTCAATTTGACTTGTCAATTTCTGCAAAGCCACATCCCAAACTCCACTTAGCGCCTGCCCTCTCTTGATGACCATAATAGCTTTCACAACTGCTCTCCATTCCAAAATCAAAGGCCAAACCAGAAATCTTGAAGACTCTCTGGTTCCATTTTTATCCAGGAGCTAGTCTGGCCCTGCCTCTTAGTGGAAACTGGCAACACCTTAAGATGTCAACATATCTATTTGCATTCAGGGGACAGTACCAGTTGTAAAAAATAAAAAATAAAAAAATTTAAACCTTGACCATCTTTCTTCCTACCTTCCTCTCTTAATAATAAATGTAACTAATGTTACAGCTGGAGAAATTATCTTCAATTCATAGAGCAAAGACTGAAGCAACCCCCGTCCCCCCAAAAATATGAAATTGTGCTCTATAACTGCACCAGTCAGTACCATTGGTACAGAAAGGGTCACAAACAGCATAGTACTTCTGATGGGTTTATTTGTCACAGGCAACTTTACAAAGCAGTTACACTGAATAATGCTGTCACAGTCCTATTGTAATGTGAGGTTGCTACAACACAATTAGATTTCACACAGTGAAACTACTTGAGAAAAAAAAAATCATGCTCGTAACATAAGATCAAGAAAATACACTTGGTTAAAAGAAGAAATGGTCCCAGAATTTCAGCCCACTCAAACTGAAGTTAATGGAAAAGCTTCCTCTGACTTCAGCAGGCTCTGAATCCAGCCTTCAACATGCCCTGCCCAAGCTATAAGGTCAAATGCCTCTCTGCTCAGTTACAGGCTCTTCATTCTTCTGACGTACTTGTGCGTGATGTATTTTCTCCTTTTTAAATGAGAAGAACATAACTCTGAAATTGACTATGCCGAATTTTATACATAACAGAGCCAATTTTGGGTCATCAGCTTTAGAGAGCGGGAGAATTACAAAGGTGATAATATGTGTACTGGAAAAGGAGGGAGTTCCTACACTCCTGAGTGCCTGTAGCAGCTGTTTGTGTAGCCTGAAAGCTTCCAAGAAAGGTCATTACGTGCTTCTTCAGAATTTGCATCTCCGACAGCATCTGCATTCAAAAATGGGATTTCAAAACCACAGCTGACAAAAACATGTACCAAACAGAGAAACACATCTTTACTTCAATAAAGCAAAATCTTTTAATCAAATCTAAGTTTAGTTTGAAGATAATTACTTCTGGGAGCTCAGACATATTCCTAAAATAATTTCTTCTCATTTACAGGTGACTGATGCATCCTATACCCGCCCAGTCAGAAGATGCATGAACAACATACAAACTGTGCATCTAATTCTCCATCGGTGTTGGAGCCATCAGAGGGCAGCAACACGCCAAGGCTTCCCTGCCCACGTCACTCCTGTAGCCACGCTTCTCTTCCATGTGGGGGAAGTTTTAGTTACCGGTCCTATTAACCTCAGTATAGCTTCTTGCACCATAACACTGCATTGTTTTATGAGACCCAAAGTTCAGAGTGCAATTCACACTTCAAGGAAAACTGGAATGAGAAGAGTGCTGTTGTTTAGATTTCAATGGTCACCAAAAATGTAGTTCTTTCCCAGAACTGTATTTGCTAATTATCTGCATTTTTAAAGTAGAATACTGATCATAAACCATGCTTTATAAAATTCTCCCTCTCCAGTGCATATCAAAGATAACATTTGTGTTCGTGTCTCAGACTATGATGACCAAATGCTGGTAGCATAATAATGGACATGGTTCTACCACATCCAAGTGGGAATGACAGGAGCTGCCATCCGGTGTCACAAGTATAGTCCATCAGGAGTCCCTGAGATACAAATATGGCACCCACTCTCCTCTCTACTGGCATTTTGGTCAAGAGTTCTCAATAAAAGTTCCAGCTTATTTTTTTAAAAAAAAGTTTTCATTAATTAAAAAAAGTCTATTTACAAATCAGTTGGGAAATCAGTAACAACATTCCATAGGAAAAATCAGACTGTCTCAAAAGTTGGTAAATATGTTTTTAACTGTAAAATGTCAGATATTGGCTGTTTTCTGTCTTGATAGAAGCTGAGTCCAGTAATTAATTCTATATCTCTGATCCGAGCCGTATGAAACTTCATTCTCTCTTCAACCCACATGGACTCAGACTTGCCATCCTATTGGGGCAGAGAAGGGAAAAAAAACGGGTTGTAAAACTCTTTTTTTTCCTGAGATGTATTTAATCTACTAAAAATAGACATTTTGGTGTTTTATAAAGACAGAAACCATAACTGTTGGCAAACATCTAACAAACAGAGTGTGCAGGATTGATTATACATCGTTAGAAGCTTGTCTGAATTTAATACTTGCTGTTACCACCTCAAGTATACAAAACCTGTAGCTGCACCAGTTGGTGATAATGGGGAATGGCAAGTTAGGTCCAGCATTTACCAACCATCTGTATGATAAAAATATTTCTGAGAGCTGTGCCTGACTCTAATTCCTTGCTGCAGGATAGGTCTATACACTTTCCTCACTTTTTTTCTGGTGTGTATGGAGTGTAGCTATGTGCATTCCCACAACAATGCCCAAGGTACCTGAACTAAAAGAAACCAGTGCTCTTCAGGAATATTTGTGTCTTTTCCTTCTGGGAATGCATTTGGCCTTAGCACTGATCTTTTGTTGTCGGTGACTTCTCTTAGAAGCTCTTCATTCTTCTCAGCTCTTGAATGGATAGAAGTCTGTGTATGTATCACATTGATGGTCTCTGCATTCTCCGATTCCACTTTGCTAGCTCTAAGTTTTGCTCTTTGAACAGATCTATTTTCCCATTTGATCATATTCACAGATTTTGACATAATTCCATTTGCAAAAATATTGTCTTCTTTCTCAAGAAGATCATGTAGACTGCACCATTTTTACACGCTTTAACTAGTTATTCATTGATATCCAACAAAACAAGCTCCAGCCTGACTTCAGATGTTTATGGCAACCAGACTACTTACTGCACAGCTTTCACTGTTGTCTTCTCTGTGAGGTACAATGAAAGACAAGGCATCTAGTGACCCTTCACACTCCAGAGGAGTTTCAGAAGTATTTTTACAGCTAGTCAGCACAATGAAGAAGTGGGTTGGAACTGGAACTTCTGAATTACCAGGGTATCTGAAATACAAAGAATTTACATCCACCAAATCATACCTGCACAAAGATCAAATGACAGCATTCAGCTATTTTCAATTTTAGCAATTCACCTATGTTGTCCAAAGAAAGTTTAAGTCTGAAAGGAAAATTCCAGATTACTATTTTTGCAAATCAGGTTTGGCTTGAAGGCTGATTTAAGTAACAAGTTTGATGAGGTATAACAACAAACTGATTTATTATCATAAAAATATGTAAAACTCCAGAGGAGACGAAGAGTTCAGCCTGAGTCCCGAAAACCATCTGCCTGCTAGCTTGAACCAGTTTTGCTAACTAGTGTAACCCACAACTTGTAGTGGAACACTGCCAGCTCAGGAAGTATCAACCATGCCACCAGGGATAAGCCCTTGCCTTGTCCTCTCCTAGAGGCAACGGCAATGTCCTAAGTTTTCAGGCTGGTGGACATCATTCCACATGCAACAACTTCTCTTATACTCCACCTTCAGATTTAGGGTGGCACATTTCGAAGGTGCATTTTTCTCTTTGTGCTTGTTACTTCTTTCTTAACCTACTATTCTGCTTAGGGCCATTTGCATGTCTTTCTGAACAAGTATAATAATAACTAACAGAGCAGTAATGGAGGAAAGAAACAAAGGATTAGAATGTGAAAAGTTCTCACCTTTTCAACTTTTCTGGGGTATCATAGAGCCCATCAGAGTCATAATCAAACACAGGACCACTGACTACATTGACGCCATTCCTGGCTGCAGCATATTCAGGTAGCAGGTGTTGATGGAAGTAGTTCCATAACACTGAAACACAGTAATGGAATCAGGAAACAACCTTCACAATAGCAGCTGCTAATACAGCTCTGCAGAGTATTCAGTGGAGTGTAGACAGACATGATAAGCTTGGAAAATAACAAAATCCTACAGGTGTTTGCTGTTGTTAAAGGTTGCTTCCACTGGGCAGCAGCATTCACTGCAGTGTGTTCTGACACTGTGGTTTCACAGTCACCCTAACCACAAACCTGACTGAGGCACAGTGATGCTACTCCCTTGGGACCTTAGGTTTCTCTCCTTGGAAACCAAACCATGGAGAGGTTAGAGGAGGAAAGGCCAGAGAAGATTGCCTGCCTGTGTCTTGCCCCAGTATCAAGCTGGCCTGGCTAGCTTGTATACTCACACCTATGAGCTGGTAAGTATCTAACCTATATAATATTTTAAATTACAATTGAGAATTGAATAGTATTCCATAACAAAACAGGGCATCTCTTTTTTTTCAGGAGAAGTACCACAGTTGTCGCTCTTTTTCACCAGGTATATGCTTATTCTCTCTCAGCCAAACATCTCATGTTCCCTCTCTCCCAGGAACCAGGGGTCACTTGCATGGTTTGGAAGCAAGCAAAAAACCAGCAGTCTTTCTTCTATTCCACTGTGGACATAAAATATGCATACAAATAAATACCTTTAAATGCAGGATACATTGGCACAATATTGCTGGTAAGCAAGGCATCATAGTGAGGTTTCTTTGCATCTGTCATAAAATCTGAAACAAAAAAAAAGGCAATTAATTACTTGGATTTGTTACTTTAAACTTGCATTTACATGCTTTTAGTGATCATTGTAATAACATTGAGATGGAGCTGACCTAACTTTATTTTCCAAAACCTATGTGGGTGTAAGTGCTGACTTCAGTACATGCTGGATTCCATCTAAAATTAATAATCTTAGTAGCAGCAGCAATTACACTTGTCAGATATACAGTTGGCAAATTTAATGAGATTTAAAAATATCAGAACAGGCTTCTGAATTGTGGGGAAAGAAATAAAATTCATTAGTGTCAGGCAAACTTTCCATGACTGCAGAATGTAAGCTTAAAGATAGGATTCTGTTGAAACTGTGCAAACTACATTTGATGTGGATGTTTAAATAATCTTCTACTTGGTATTCTGTGCAGTAGAGTCAATATAAAATACTTCCATATCTGGTCAGCATCAGTTCACAAACAATTTATCTACGTATACAAAGTGAATTTGCAATTTAGCAGTTTTCTGGATTTTACTCAATGTCTACATGTTCCTCCCAGTTTCTCCTGTGAGATGCCACTTTAGAAACCTGATAAGTTTCAAAACTTCTGGAAAGTACTAAGTGACCTTGGACAACCCACTGGATGCTGAAATACCTGAAGCACCTAAAATGTTCTCCTTTCTCATATGCTGAAGTGAACTGCAGCAACTCAGCAGCTACTGCTTCATATTCTGATTGGTTATCAAGAACACCTACAAAAACTACACCTGCTATGTTACAAATCATGTAAATCAGGTATGCTATACAATGAAGGCAAGTACTTACCTGGAGGAGCAAGAAATCCGTAAGTTAGGCGAGGGTGATTGTTGTAAAACAAACAGGTCTGGTTATTATTCTGTGAAATACGAGCATCTTTGTGTAAACAGCTGGAGGCAGCTCCTGTAGAAGAAACCCATTTGTCCTATTGAACAAGAAGAAAGTATCATTGTGAAAGCTGACTTACAATAATTCTCTCAGTATGAGGGACTGCAAAACTCTAAATATTTAGCTGCACCTTCCTTAAAGAGTGTGAAGGGTTTAACTAAGATGCAAGAATTGTTCCTCTTCTGTCAGTGGAAAACAAGCCCTCCCATCTATTTCATATACCTTGGAAATAAAGTGAATGGAACTGCAACATTTTAGCCAATTATACCATCTTCTAAAAATGAATCTAGAGGTGCCCATTAAAGATAATCTGACTTACTGACTGACAGACAGACTCACATAATTGACAGATAGATGTGTGGGCCACTTGTTACAGTGACTGGTTGCTTCATGCCACTAACCTCAAAATATTCAGGATCAAGCAAATCTTGCCAGAGTTTAGCTAAATTTAATTATAACAGTCATTATTTAAAACCTATGATTCTCAGATAATCAGATTAAAAGTATTCTCTGCTATCCTAATTCCTTTTAAGCATGATCTGGCTTCTAAATTTTTTCTGAGTGGGAAAGGCCAACTTGAAAAAACTTTCCTTCATCAGATCAGTGTTCTGCATGAACAGGTGTATCTTAAGCATAGGATTTAGGACCACAAAGACCTGATTTGTTTTCACTGACCTCTTTTTTTCCCCTAATCAGGATTACATTTTGAGAGAAGGATCATATCAGGGCATGAATAACTCAAGACGGTCCTGAGATTACTTTTTCAAAAACATCCTGCCACAAACTGCTTTAAGACTATGAAACCCACATTGAGGATAGTTTTTAAGGACACTGACAGACTGCTGTAGCAGACCTATGCAGTCTCCTAGGGTTTCTATACCAATGGCAATGGAGTCCTCACTTCCTGGTGGATCTGCTCAATCTGGAGGCAAAACTGTTTCACACTCTGAGAAATGGAAGAGTCAAAGCTAATCCTTATCAGCATAGTAAACCTTACACAAAATTCCACTTTATGTTTTATGTGGTTCAACTTAGTTCCCTGGGAGATAATATCACATACTCATTTCATCTGGAAAAAGACCTGTAAGATCATTGAGCCCAACCTTTGACTGATCATCACCTTGTCAACTAGACTATGGCACTAAGTCCCAAATCCAGTCCTTTCCTGGAACACCTCCATGGACTCCAGCACCATGGTGGCTCTCATATCATGAGCAGACCTAAGAAGTCTTCAGGAATAACTGACACTCAAGATTTTTACTTTCCAAGGTTGCTTCTAATCTTTCTTCTTATACTTACATCTTTGCCAACAGTGTACGTGCTCCACAGAGACATCCTGTAGTCCCTGCTGTACCCGCTCACGTAGCGGTAATGGTAAAGGAGGCAGTAATTATGCCTTTTCTGCAGAACCCTGGGCCGTCCGTAGGGTAAATTAAGTTCCTCTGTCTTCTTAACTGCAACAGAAATAGTGCTTATTACTTTTCAACTGGTACTGGTTGCTAGTTCCTTCCTCTTTATACGCCTAAGGTTGCCTTCATTTTCAATTGCCAAATAAACAGAAGTCACATTATTGGGATAAAAAAATTTCATTATTATATCAAAGGCATAGTTTCTATGCTAAGGCAATAAATTAAGTGGTGAAGCCAGTATAAAGCAAACATTTAAACTTACACTGCACAAATTAAGCTTATATTTAAACCAAAACCTTTTACCATTAAAAACAGGAGATAAATTTAAGTTGAAAAGCTAAAATCTTTGTTGACTTTGTGTTTCAATTTGAAAATGTGGGATCTGCTTCTGTGTAACATTTAGATAGGAGAGAAACCAATTCTGGTGATTTGAAATTACTATTTCAGTAGAAACCACATAGTCTTACGTAAAAATACATTTAAAAGACTAAGAAATACAGAGATCTAAATAATACAGTGACGTACTAGATTGGATTTGGATTTTCAGCTGTGCAAGGACTCATTACTTTGCCCTTGAAAATTCAAGTATTTTCAATCATTACATGACTAGAATTATAAAGAAGGTGTCAAAGTATATTTTCCATTAAATAGGTCCCTACCATCCACAAATTATTATAAAATAATAATGCAAATGTATTACATGGGGAAAGAAATTGATCAATTAATTTGCAGGGTTTTTTCCACAGTAATTCCACAGCACAAAAAAATGTCAAGATTATGACAGTTATTTCTCCACCCATGAGGGAAAAACAATTCATGTTTTTTCATAAAACTAAAAATGCAATTATAATTTTTTATCCTTACAGACTGTCAAGTTATGACAATCAATGAGAGAACATGCAAACTGAAGTAACTAATGAACTCTATATAGTCTTAAGGAACTTCTAGGCTGGTTACTAGAATTCTTTCATCTGTGCAATACTTTTTATATCTAATTAATGCTTAATCAATAGAGTTCATAATGAAATTACTGCTATTAAAACCAGTGCTATACCAGGTTTCACTGATAATTCAAGACAAAATCCTACTGCTTCAAAAAAAGGTAGGTTTAGAGCATTAAAGTTCCTATTTCTACAAAAGAGAACTGAAATATGTTATTGTGCCTGGCCTTATCATGCTTCTTCAAAGCCAGGTTAAGCAAAGCCCTCAGAGATCCTTAGGAGAGTGTTTCAGCAAAACTCCTGGTGCACTTGGAGGAAAGCACATTGTGTCATTTGAACTGGATTTGATTTTGTTGCTCTCATGAGCATTACAATACTGAAAGACTTACTTTAAAAGGGTTCTGGGATGCATTTAAAATGATGACCTGTCATTAGTGGCAGAAATTCAAGAAAGCTCTATCCACTCTTTGTTTCATGACAAACTACACAAATCAACAGACGCCTTGAATTAGCTCTGGATAAGCAGCAAGTACTGGGCCCTGCCAGCAACTGGCATCTATGTCCAGTTCTTAATAGTGAGCTATAGTGGAGCATTGCCAAATACAGTTTATTTGCATAAGAAACACAAGGTTTCATGAACACACACAAACACACACACACGAGGCAGGGTCTCTATCAGCCTATTTCTGACAGCCTAATCTTCTTGATATTATCTTTTAAGGCATTAGCACCTAGGACTATATTCCGTTTTGACTTACAGTTTTCCATACATACTTGTTGTTTTATCTGTTTCATGCTCAAAATAGTTTGTTTTGTTTTATGAGTCATGAGCACATCTACAGCCTTGCAAACTGCAGCTTAAACATGGCATGTGTATGTCCAATGATTGGAAACAAAGCATAAGTAAAAGAAGTAACAGCTCAAGACCACAGAAAAACTCAAACATGTAAAATACTCCTTATGCCTCATTAAAAGTATGCTACCATTATGGGTACCATCATTAGCATTGATTTCTTATCAGGGACTTCCCCATGCATCACTTTTGCTTCCCATTCTGGAATGCTCATTACTTCAGTACTAGAAAAGTCAAAAGTAACAGATAACACATATGCCATAAAGACACATGTATAAGGATACACATTCATTTGAGAACAAACGGTGCAGGATGACTCTACTCAAAAACATCAGAATCATAGAACGGTATGGGCTGGAAGAGACCATAAAGACTATCTAGTGCAACCAGCCTGTCAAGAGCAGGGACATCTTCCACTAGACCAGGTTGTTCAATCCCATACAACCTGGCCTTGAACATTTCCAGGGGTGAGGCATCCACTAATTTTCCAGGCTGGACTATAGTTTCAGCAAGTATTTCAAAGAATTTTCACATCATTTACTTGGGAGTTGCTCAGAAGTTTAAAAATATAAAATGTTTGATGACTAATATTTTTTTTGTTACCTTTTTGATTTTATATTATTATCTTAAGTTCTTACCTTCTGTTTCAGTAAGATTTAAACGCTGATGAAAATCCCTTATTGGCAAGCCCTATGATTATAAAGGAAAAGCAGTGAGGCTCTACAAAGCATATTATGAGTCTAAATTATGGTACTACATTTAAATGTAACTTCTGTCTTGCAAGTTACACATACACAGAACTCACTGACAGGTACTGGAGGAGAGCTACAGGGAATCTGCAGAAACAAATCGGTTCTGCCACAAGCAAATCTACAGGCTTGAAAACCACAGCCCAAACACAACATTCACAGAAGAGAAATTTCAACATAATTAAGTGAAGCAAGCAAGAATAGAATGCTTTCCTCATCAAGCTACTGTGGGGTTTTTCCAGGCTCTTCAAAGATGAATGTGACTTAACATAAGCAATCTGCAAAAAATTATTTCGCAAATACAGCCTAGCACTCACTAACCCCAAGCAAGATTTGATTTTGAAACCAATAGTAAGGGACTGTGAAACCATCTGGAGAATGCAAAGTTTCACTCTTTGAATACAACACAGACTTCTGCCTGCACAACTTTAACCATTTCAGTACTTACCCCTGTCCTGCAGGAGCAGCCAAGGCTCACTGAAAAGGCTCTTTCTCCCACCACAGAGCATTCAGAAGGATAGCTTGTTTCTTTGGGATGGTGGGGGGTGTAAACAGGGTGCTTTAATAGATGGTTTAGGCGTCCATGAGTTCCATTGTTTGGGGCTGGTTTCAAATCAAGCAAATCTATGGAAGAATTCAAGTAATATTAACAGGAGGAGAAAGACTGTAATACACAAAGCTGGTTATATTGTGCTTACAAGTATGGATGAGTCAAAGCTTCACTGCTTGCTGCTCATAAAACTCAAAAGGAAAAGCAATGTCACCTCTTTAAAAGGGACCACACATGTTCTTAGGTAGGGTTCAGTATGGCATTAGTCTGCTTGTAAGGTTGAGTAAGTTGCCTCAATTAATTTTACATCAGGATGTTCACATGCTGGCTTTTATACATCTTATTAATCTAATTCTTTCTGTACAGGATAGAGAAAATCTAAACCTCAATGGTTGCACTTAAAACATCTGACCTGTCACTGAACTCACTTCACTGAGATAGCAGTAACCTCTCTACCCCTCCCATGCAGCATATGCAGAACAGCTCAGGGGGCACAAAAAGGTATTTCAATATCAACCATGACAGGAGAAGACAGCAAAGCAGGCAAGGCTGAGAGAGACATGCTTCCTGACAATGGCCTGTTTCCTATTCCAGCAAAGAAATTAAACACGTGGTTTAGATATGGTATACTTGAATATTGCCACCAATCTCAAGCATCAGAACTCCTAATAAGTTTATTTTCTGGATCAAACTTTTTGGTAATACTTTATTTCTCACAGAAGCAGTATAGGTTCTAACAAGACAGGGAAGTAGACAATAATGGAAATAAAGGAAAACAGGTGAAGATCTCAAGGGGAATAAATGAACAGAAAGTGGTAGATCTTGTGACAGACTTTTGGAAAAAACATTAAATACAGAATGAAGAAGGGACAAAGGAACAAGGAGTCATGGTAACATTGTGTTTGAAAGAGGGGGGAAAGGAGACTTCCCTTCGTGATGGTAGAGTTTGTGAAGTAGCCATTTTTAGTAGTGGTGAGTCAAAGCACCACCTCTGGAAAAGCCAGAGGAACACACAGTGTGACCAATGGAGAAGAGATATACAAGGTAGCCTGACCAGTAGATCCTAAACTGCTGTTAGTCATTTAGAGATGGCCCTTTCTCAGAAAAACAAACATCTGATTTGTGAAAATCAGCAGCAAGTCTTAAGCATGAGTTTCTGAGGACACTTAACAATCTGTTACTAGAAGATTTGCAATGCCCAAAAGATATTATATTTTTATATTGAAAAAAAATGACCCCCATCCATTGTACTTACCACACATTAAATTATACACTTCAATGTTTTCAAATGGATCAACTTGAGTACCAAACTTGAATCCTGGTCCAAAACCAATAAAGATAGCCTAGGATTTACAAAGAAAAGTATAGTGGAATTCTGTTTAAGACAAGTTGAAATGAAAATTATCTTCATACTCTGAGGGTATTTTCTTCCAAGAACTTAATCTTTGCTTTAGCAACATAGTACACATCAAGTCAAAAGCATGTGTTTTTCTCTAAAAAAAAAATTAGATGTATAAGAATAATTTTTTAAAAAAGAAGTAGAAGAATATTAGGAAACCAAATTCTGTCTCATTGTTGCCTTTAGCCATTTATGAAGTCGCTTGCCCTTCTCTGCTTTTAAAGAAATTAAAAGGTATTTTCTTAAATGCTTTAAAAGATTTAATGGAAATGTTGATCCAAAGTAACCATCACATATCACATCCTGTAAACAATTTGGAAGCTTTTAACTTAGGGCTATAAAAACATCTGTTGGTAGCAATGCTTTAAGTGGTTTAAGCAATGGTAGGATCGTAGGCTTCCACGCCTGGTTTGCAGCTGTTCTTTCTTCTTGCACCACTTCCCGAGCCGTACTGGACCTGATCCAGGAACGCTGCCAGCTCAAAAACCTTTCCTTTTTTTTTCCTGCTGGCTCTTTTCCTTCTGGTCCAATTCCCCAACCTACTTGACACTGCAGCCACAAAAACCTTACCAGCATACTGCAAGGTTTGCTCCATGAATGAGAACAAGGAGGCAAGGGCAACAAATGCTTAAACTCAACTGTGCCAAAAACATTGCTTTAAAACTTATCCTCAGTTATTCAGCTTATTTTTAACGAAGAGAAACAGATTGCACACATCTGTGGTATCGAGGTACTGAATGAGTGATGGATGTTTTACACTGTATAGCATGTCTCTGGGTAAGATCTCCAAGCTCTTTGCAAACAATGCAACTGCCTCAGATTTCATAGCTGTGTGGCAAAAACAGAGCCTAAAAACTCAACTCTTAACTCCTTTTTTTGAGATTAAAGGATAACACAGGGCATCATTCTGCAACTGTTGATACTAAAATCTGCAGGTTAATAATGTACTCAACAAACCCAATTTGAACCAGATGAGGCAGGGACGTGCTACCTCCTTTCTGTTGTTTTCTGTAATTACAGAGTATGAAATGCTTTTATGCTGCTATAATGTTAGCCACAAAAAGGATAAATTTTATCTCTTTTAAGACCTGTTAGGGGTGCTATGAACTGGCAATCTCAAGTGTGACAAAGTTTGAATAGAGTCAGTCTACTGAAAAAAACTTGCACAGTCAAACTACGGCAGAGAGAGATGGAATGCATTTGGGATCATGTGGCTTGCTGATTGCAGCCCATTACTAGATACACTATCAACAGGTTTTCCATTGTCAAATCAGGGAAGAAAAGTAAGCCTGGAAGGGTAAATTGATACAAGATTAGGACTTTTTTTAAAAATAGTTTGATGCTAACACTATATAATTTTACAACACATGAAAAAAAAAATAAGTCTTCTAAGAGAGAAAATTTTTGAAAACAAGTTTTATGAGAAAACCTACAAAGTCCACCTAACACACAGATTTCTCTTTATAGATGTCTTTACACATATTCACTGTAATAGTTCCAAGTACCTCACAATTGTTTGTGGATTTTAATCCTGAAAACAGCTTTTTGAAATCTTGAATATTGGCTTTCATTTTATTGATAGCAGAAACTAAGGCACAGGATAGATTAAGTGGCTTCCCCAAATTAGATGAAACTAAGGATCTGATTTCATGTTTCCCTATGATGTCTTTCCATTTCTCATTAAAGAGAAGAATTTCAAGACTGTCTTTATTTGTGTGGGTTATCAGCACATCACAGTATCAATCCTATAAATGTTGATTTCTTTAATTGCAGATGAAATAATATAACAGATCTTTAAAAAAAAAAAAAAACAAACCAGCAAACACAGAATTTGGAAATAGAAGGAGCTAAAAATAAGAGCTAATGTAAGTTTAAATCTCACCTGCATGTTGGGGAAGCGATTGTCTGAGCCATGGAATCCACCTTTGCAACTTTTAATCTCAAGTGGTTGTCTATTAAAAATACACAGTTTTTATAACTCACATGTTTCAAATCATATCAGCAAAAAGTACATTCAGCAATGACTTATTTACTTCTTTATTTAAAGATTCTTAGAGGATTGTCCATAGGGAATGAGAAGTCTTTAAAGCTTGGGAAAAGAATGCCTTTAAAATCAGAATGGTAATTTTCTCTGCAAATGTTATCCCTTTGGAACTTTCATGTGCCCATCAGAGTAACTTAAAGCACAAGACATATGAAAAAAAAATTTGTTTTCAGAATAACAGATTTTCAGTTCACTGTCATTTGGGTAACAACTTTACCGTAATTTACATAAGTATAGTCTCAATATTTTTTTACTAAAAGCACTAATCTAATTTAGACCATTCAGATGGGAATCTTACAGTCTAATAAAAACAAACATCCAGCCTGTGCTAGGTCCATACACACTATTTAAACACACAGCTCTATTAACCCAAACCCGATTTGCACAACTTGCACATGTCTACAGTGTTACACAACAGGACTTACTGAAGAGGTGCACTGAAAAGCTCTTCCATGATGAAAGCCCTGAAGTATCACAGAGGGGCTCAAAATTAATACTATTATAGCAGATACCACTGTTCTGGGACTTGTGAATTCTTTTGTCAAAACACCTACGGTAATTAACAATTATGGACTCAGTAAGTTCAATGACTGACAAGACTGATTTAACCTAGTAATTATTTCCATGCTCTGTTTTCATGGACTCACTTTGGAAATTCCCAAAGCATGGCAAGATGTGCTCAAGCCTCTGACAGTGAGGACCTTAGTTTCTAACCTGCCACTACCTCCATACCCAGCAGGGAGAATACCTAAAGCTGCCAGTTTAGAATTAAGCCTCCCCAGGCCAGCAAAACCTGCAGAAAAAAGCACGCATTGTTCCTTTGCAATGTCCCTTTGCTATGACAAACAAGAATATCACACTCTAACAGCTGTCACTGAACTCTAAGCACTTGGAAGAGAAAAGCTGTGAGAAAACAAGAAATTATTTGTTGCACAATCAAATACTGAGAACTGTAACTTACCGAGCAAGCTGCCATTGGGAGTCTAAATAAAAGTGGAGCGGTTCAATCCGGTCATTATAGGAATAGTGGAAACGCTTGGGTAGCAGCTGTTTCATATAAGCTTTGAAAGGCTGGTTTGGTTTTATGCACTGAAATGTTTAAATTAAAACATAAGGAAATTTTGGTGAAATGTGTATTTTATGTCATGCACAGTTCTTATAAAGCACATCAATTGCAAATGGCCTGCAATAACTTCCACTAAGAACAATATAACTACATCAGGTTTGGAGTTATAAGGTCTGGGACATATGAATGAATACTTAAATCACAAATATTTACTGGTTTTGGATTCAATAGTTTTTAGAAGATATTTAATATTGGATTATGGACAAAACTTGTTTTTTTTTTTTCTTACAGCCTACAACTGTACAGAACCAAATAGTACCGCTTAGAATTAATAAAGAATTACACTAAGACATCATGGTAATTTCACAAGTGATAGGAGACTATCTAGTGCAATGAGTCTACAGCTCTGTAATAGAGAAGGTAATAGATATATAAAGTGTTTTTAGATTGGTCACTCAGGGACAAATAAATTTTTCCACGAACTAAGATCCATTAATGATTTAAAAAAAGGAAAAAAACCACACACAACACAAAAACAAAACAAAATCTCTACTGTAATATTGGAATTTTGGATAGTGAAGTCATCTGTACAAATAGTGTTGCTCTCACTGACAGCAGTTTCTGCACAAACAAGAGGCAAACTAATTATGGTGCAGGGATAAGAACAGAAGCCAGGGGCAGAGCAAAAAAAGCAAATCCATTAAACTGTAACTGACCAAAAAAAAAAAATTCTATGTCCTCTCTCAAAGCTGTTTATCTAAAAGGCGTGAGCAAGAAAATCCTATGTGTGTCCTGGCAACAGAGCTGAGCTTTACACTGACATGGCCCTCAGCTAGTATGGTCCAGATACACAAGTTCTCCAGTTGGAAGAGCAACTCAATACAGTGAACAGACATGAACACAAAGCCTTAGGCAGACTGACGTCACCTTACTCAATACTCACCTCCCTCTGTGTGGAACTACTGTTGTTGTTGTTAACCAAAGGTCACACACAGAATCAATTAGGTTGGAAAATACCTCTGAGATCACCAAGTTCAAGTATGACTGAACACCACCTTGTCAACTAGAAAAAATTCTTCCAGTTGTCCAGCCTAAACTTCCCCTGGTGCAGTTTAAGACTATGTCCCCTCATCCTGTCACGGAACCGAAGTACAGAAGTAGCCCAGCAAACAGCTAAGTGCTATAAAATACCTGTAAATGTCAGCAGAAATTAAGCTAGAACAACAGATAAAACAACACTTACTGTGAGGTTTCTGACAATGCCTTCATAATTAACTGGAAGAATCATATGTAAGTATTAGTCACCTAAGTTAAAAAAGATCAGATGTAAAATGAAAGCATTCCTATCACATAATATAAATTATAAGTTTCAATAAATTTCTGGGCATAAGAAATTATTTTTCCAGATTGAAAACCACATAGAGGAAGATAATCCCTCAACTGTCAAGCTATTGCTTTTATGAAATTTTAGTTCAGCCTCTCTTTCCCTTGATTACTTATTTACAGCTTTGAATTTAAACTATATTAGTTAAACTTTAGTTAATTCTATTAGCTAAAAGTTAAACTATACTTAAATGCTAAACTATATTAACCACAGTTAGAAAAATAATCCAAGAAGTAAGTTTTTACAAAAGAAGCAACTAAATGCTGTGTTAATCAAGATAAATTTTTCCTCACTAATAAACTTATAAAGAAAAAGACACAAAGACACAAATGCAGCCACCAGGACTGCAGTTTTGCCCAGGAAATATCCTTAGAAAGAAAGCCAAGCACCAGCTGGCTAGGAGTCAGATGCTTAGACTCAAGCCAAAAGGGACCATTACATCATGTAGTTTGACATTTTGTGTAACACAGGCCCACTACATTTCACAGTTACTCTGTCCTGACTCTGATATCCAATACTTGACTCAAGTACGTAAAGGATTACCCTGGCAAGAGAACCATTCATAATTCCTGCACAGATACATGCAGTGCTACAAAGACAGCTATGCTACTTCATTATAACAGTGCACATATCCAGAGGAGGAGAAACACTACTTTTCTTCTTCCTGAACTTCCTTCTCCAGGGAGAACTTGGAACTGCATTTGACTCCCACGTTCTCCAAGTAAACATTTAAAACAGTTTAGAATAGCATCAAGCAGTGAAGTAAACAGGACTTAAAGTCACTGGGGCTGAGGCCTGCAAGTTTTAAAGGGCACAGAGAACAATAATCTTTACAGAAAAGAAACCCAACCCACCCAAAAAATGCTATGAAATATGAAGAAAACTCCTGCATTCAGCATAAAAAAGCACCGAAAAATTGCAGGCATTAAATGTTTACCTAAAATTAGACTGCTTAACCAATCAGAGTTTAAAATTTGTAAGCATTCATTGATTTTTACTCAGTTTTATTATTTATGTGTACTTGCAATTTACTCAGCTACTGTCAGGCCAATAGGCCAAATTTTTATAACTAGGAAATATAATACTCAAAATAATATGCAAATGATGTTAACAATCTAATATTCTGCTAAGACAAAAATATTGCAAATTTATACAAATAAATCCGTGGAATCAAATACACTTTCAGACTTGAAAAGTCAAGTGGTCTCTAAAAACACAAGTGCACACACTTCTCAGTATTTCCTGTTTGTCATTACCCAGGTTGTCCCTAGTTGGCCTTCACTCAAGTTAACTAATGCAATATGTGGATCCTAAGCTTGTATTTGTAAAGTACAAAAACATATAACCAAATAACAAAAGTTAGTTTAGCAACTACATACAAGAGAAATACTCATCTGGAACATTATTAGGTCTTAGGCGAGCTGCAGGACCGGGTACAACTATGAAATCTTGAACATTGTCTAGATAGCTGTTCAGATATGCTGTTTTTCTGCAGCTCCCTACTTCCATCCCTGTAAAAGGAAATGCATTTTCTTTTAAAATGGGAATATCAGTGTAGAGTAGCTTTGCTAACTTTAGTTGTACAAGTCAGAAATGTAATTTCTCTGGTCTTTTTATCAGGAATCCCAAGGCATCTGACCCAAGGAGACCACAATACTCACGTGTAGAAGATAAAAAAACCACACACAGATAAACACTATCAGCCATTTCCACAGCTGAGAAAGACTCTCCAATTTAATAAACAGACAAACTTTCTTCTCTAAAGGGAAAAGAACTCTTATGAACCTAAGAACAGTAGTAAGGGTCAGACCAAATATTAATTTAGCTCAGTATCCTACCTAATAGTGTTCACTAACATGTCTAGAGAAATACCCAATAAGCACAGCATCATCGACTGGTCTTCCTCACAGCGCTCTTTATCAATTTACAGAAGTCAAAGAGACTTCAAGTTGCATATTGCATTTGAACTCTTAATAATTCTTGACAGGTTTACCCTCCATTCATAACTTTTTTTAAGTCTGTATAGATATTTGGCTTGCATCATTCCCTGTGGCAATGAGTTTTGCAATATTTTGTGCTCCTATTTTGTTTGTCAAGCAAAGAACTAGAAAAAAAATAGTAAAATATATGACTTACAGAAATAATTCCAGATATACAGAAAAGCTAGAAAAATATATCAAAGTTTCATATTCACAGCCTTCTAATAACATAAAAGGGAAGTGATAGTTGGAAGGAAAATATGGCTTGTATTTTCAGTTCTCCAGCAGTTTGTAAACTGTTGCTGTCCAGCATAATTAAAAGACAGAAGGAAATGAAATCTATATTTTACAGTTCACATTTTTTATTCTATTTCTTTCATCATCTGGTAATGGTCGCAAAAGGAATTAGAAACAAAACATGAAAATTATTTAATTCCTCCCTATGTTCTCCACTTCTTTACCCCCTCATAAAATAGTCTGACACTGTCTCACACTGATTATCTTTCATACAATCTTGACAATATAAAACATATTTTATAGGTATTACTTGTGTGCTAACCTTGACAGAAACATACAAGTATAAATTCAGAATATTACTTTATAAGGACAGTTCTTCAAAGTTCTGATATATTTTATAAAATCAAATTTACCATGATCTGATACAAAAATTATGTTCAGGCATTTATGCAAGTTCATTTGCTTTAGACCATCCATCAGCATCCCCACTATTTTGTCCACTCTCTGTAATGCCATAATGACCTGCAGGACAAAAATAGTAATGTAAAGCAAGTGTTAAAAATACTGGTAAATATGGCTAAATAAAAATGAGATCCTGCAGACTGCATATCACCTGCACTGTTCAGAGTCACCTCCACCTACAGAAGACTGGCTATATCTACACTAAACTGCCCTTAGCCCCATTTTTTTTCTGTCCCATATTTTACCATCACACAGCTACACATTTTTATGTGTTATTTCAGTTGCAGATGCTTAAAAAAAGGAAAAAAACCCCAAACAAAAACATCAATCAAAAAAAAACCCTCACAGCTATTCAGTACTTTTTAAGACAGTAGCAGTCCCAAAGGCTTCTTATTTATATAATAAATCACAGGCTGTGATGGGGTCAATATTCTTTTTATATGTCTCTTTCTCAGAAGGCATAAATTATAACTGCAGGGAGATAAAGCCAATATCCACCTAACCTTAGCACAGAGACTGGGGGGAAATGAATGACAATTGTAACATGAATACTCCACCACCACAACTTGGACATTGTTATGCAAACCTCTGTTCTTGCTAAATGGAACATATACAAATTTTCTGTCCCCATTCCCCTCCTCCACAAAAAAATCAATGTGAACCACTAGTAGGAGCAGATAAAAGGACATACAAGACATACTCAAACATGCTTTGGTAATATAAAGTTATTGAAATAAAGAAAATAAAAATTAGGCTTACTAAATAGGCTATTACATGCTTTTTATCAATGTTAACCATGGATGGACTGTCTGTTCACAAATTTTTTTCCTAATAAGCATACTTCACATGATCTCAGTTAACCTAACATGAATTATGGAAGTTAGAGAGTCAGAGCAAAGCCTCAAATTAAAAAAAAATTTAGAAACTACAAAACTACTTACTCCACTGCTTACTGGTCCAAACTTATGGCCCGAGGAATCTGGTTCTTCTAAATACAGAGTGTAAAAGTGTGGTCTATATCAAACAGTACCAAAAATGTAATATTTTACATACATGTTGAGACAGTTTGAAGAGATTATATTTCAACAATGGAGAGCAAATATTGGAAACAATGCTGTCATTCAGAGGAAAAATACTTTGAACAGAGAGATGAGACTTAATTAAAAAAGCTTTCAGTCATAGAAACAGGCTTGCATTAAATAATATTTTAACAGTGTTAGAATAAAGCATAAGATACTGTTTAAAACAGAAATCATGTTTACAAAGTAATTCATTGCAATACCACTCAAACAGGAGCACACACTTGCAAATGTACACCTACCTTTCATCTTCAGGTAGCTGCAGCCAGCGAAGGACAGTCACCACTCTTTCTTCAAAGGGGATTGAGCTGTATCAGAATAACATAACATCAACCAGCCATGTATTTCTAAGAGCTAAAAACACTATATATATATATATATATATATATTTTTGTAATATATATATTACAAAAAAAAAAAAAAAAACACAAACATATTACAGGCTATTTAGCAGGATGCAAATTTATCTATGCTTGTTGCCTGTGACTCTACAGGAGTTTATGGCCTGAGCTAAATCTCCCTTGAATATAGTCCCCAGTGACTGTAATATGATTGGAATAAAGCTCCCAGTAGTGCTTATGCTTATTATACAAAGCAAATAATTGGCCTCAAGGTGCAAAGTCACATGCAGGCTTTCATTCCTGTATTATGTTTTGAAAAGGTCTTGGTTTATGAGTGGGGTTGGGTATTTTATATGTACATAGGTTGAATACAAGTTCTCATACCATGTCACAAAGTAGATTTTCTGCATCAGTTACTGAAGTAAACCAACAATAAGCACGGTGTTTTTTAACAAAATGAGGCACCCACAAAATAAGTATTCAATAATTAACACAAGTTCAAGCAACAGTGTATCATCAGTTCCTAGGGAAAAAAATATAGGTAGCAAATCAAGAATCAAAAATTCCATCCTATATGAAGGGTGTAAGAAGAGAAAATGATCCTAAGATAGAAATGAGAAGCCTGATTTCTTGGGCAAGATTTAAGATTATTAAATAAATGGTGATAAACATTTTCATTAAGCAGAAATGTTTAATTACAGTGAAGAGCAATCACTGACTAAATATGAGTGCCTTAACGTGAAATATTTTATAATTTGCAACGAAAATCATTTCAGATTGGAACAGCTTACCACAGTCAACAGTAAAACTTTCGTTTTCATGGACAGTATCACATCAAAGCCTGATCCTTTCACTGTATGAGAAGTTAGCATTGAAATACCTTACACCAACCGCAAAAGGTTTTTATAAATAGAAAGAGTAAAGCACTAGAGCTTCAAAGCCAGTTGACTGATTTCCCTTCAGAGTAGGAAAAAGTATGTATTATATTTATGTAATTTAGGTTAACAGCTATTACATATCACTACAGCTGATTTTTATACATCTTACCATAAAAATATTTCTTGAGGAATGAAAAGATAATTAAACAAAGACTCTACATTATACTGAAACAAAGTTAACCGGATCCTAGCCTTTTTCCCCACTGTACAAAATTATTTAGAAAAGTAGGAAAAAAAATTATGTTTTCTATGGCATCTGTCCTGCTGCAATCATTAAAGTCAAATATTCCTTTGAGACACAGGTGTTTACATACCCATTGTATATCTCATACAGGTTTGGAAAGGTTCCATTCACTGCTACATCAGACCCAGGCCAGAAGAACGTCCCTGCTTTCAGCCCTTGGTACCTGGCTGTGAGCCAAATCTGCCGGAGAACATTTGCCATCGTTAGTGCCCACCACCGAATTAGCTGAGAGACTGCCAGGCCCACTGCCACCCTCACCAACTCTGCACCCTTCAGCAAGACCAAAACCTGACAGTTTAATGGAGCACTCCAGTCAATCCAGCCTGTCATCGCCATCTGCAGCCCAGATATACCTTGTAGCCTGATTCCTTGTGGCAAACACTCTCATCCCTGCTGCTGCTATGCCACAGAGATACAGGACAGAGGTAGGAACCATTGGTAGAAATGCAATGGTAGCACCATGGTTGGACACCAGGAAGGGAAATTGTCTCAAGAACAGTGACACAGGAAGGGGTGGGAATACTCCAAAGACCTACGTCCCACACACTCTTGACATACAGAAACAGTGTTTTGGTCAGTTCTTTTGATTTTACTGCTGCTCTCATGATTTATAGATTTATGCCTTCTGCATGTCTTCTACCTGATTCATGTATCACTCTCTTCTCAGTGACCTGCAAAGTCTACAACTGTGTGTTCTTTCCTCAGGGGAGAAAAAAAACACCTGTCTTCCCCACACTACCAAACAGTTGCATCTGGTCCCTTGCTATTCTTCACGCTAGCACTCACTCAAATTTTTCCATGCCATTTCATTTTCATGGCAGTCTCATCAGTTTTGCCATAGGTGTGTGATTGAGCTGAGACAATTCCTTCTAAAACCACTGACTTTAGGATTACAAGTAATTTGGGCAGAGCATAAACCTTTATTAGTGCTTCTTATTGCTCAAACTAACTGGTCTGTTGATTTCCTCAGAGAAGCCCACTCACATTAAAAACAGACAGAAATCTGGTAGCTATATTAGCTATTTTAAGCCAGCATTCTCCTTAGGGAACATTCCATTTTAGTTCAAAAAAATCCGTTACATTTTGTTTCATTTGTTATTTTGCAGCTCTGGTACGGCAATTCCTGGTGGTGCTGAGCAACACTTCTTGGCTGACTTAGAAGTACCCTCTGTGCTCTTTCAACATTGCTATGCATCCAAGCAATACTAAGCAACATAACAGGGTACATGTTGAATGATGTACATTCTCAGAAGGGTATTAATACTTACAGGCTGGCCTTGGTACCACTGTGGATCAAACTTCTCCTTACTTTTAAGGGTGAAGGATGCATTTCTTCTGGGGTCATACATTTTGTTATCAATTATGCCATGAGATTCAGGATACAGCCCCTGTAATTGAGAGTATGCCTTGTTGCAACACTCTGAAGAAAAGAACCTTCCAGCTACACAAACATGTCCTTCAGACAAACATATCCATTGAATACTCTGTTGGTGACTACTACTCCACTAGTAGCTCAGGACTGAAACTTGGCAACATCACCTACCATTGCTCCCAAGCCCTGCCTTCCAACCCTTAATTGGTTCTCAATGAGATTTTTAAAAAATTAGGCAATCTCCTTTGGGATCAAACTGAAAGACACTGTATGAGTCCACACATTTGTTGTATCTAGCACCAAAGACAAAGCAATTACCTATGCTGGACCTCCATCACATGAGCAAAAGCTCTAGCTGGGATAACCATTACATGAGCAGTGAAAGAGGTGCAGGCACTAGTTCTTGGGTAGTTTTAGCAGACTTTGTGCTCTATCTTTAAGCAGACTAGCTCCTTTTTACATTTACATTTATAAGTGATAAAACACCACCACCATTAGGACCTTGCTACTTTTCACAAGAATGGGGAGTTGAGATAAAGCTCTGTAGTGTACACCTCACATGGCTGCAGGGCATGATTAATGCCTCTTAGTTGCATATTCAGTCATGAAGATTTGTGAGGATTACACAATTAAGCATCTCATTCCTGAACCTGTGCTCCTCACTTACCAAATGTCCTGACAAACTGGGAGGAAAGAAAGTGCAGATCCTAGTATTTGACTGAGTTTTGATTGTGTCATGATGAAACCAAAAGTAATCTCCTGGATTGCAACCCTGCATATGTATTGAAAACCTCCATTTTTCTTTTTCCTCTTATATGCAAGAGGTGGCAAATTTACAAGATCAGCTTTGTGACATTTCTATGCAGGTTTGGGTACAGTCCATCACAGAGTCAACATAAGCATCCTTCCTTGCTCACATCTTTCCTTTCATTTCATAGTGTTCTTCACATCATGCTAAGCTACCTTAAAGAAGTGGAATAAGGTTGGCACTTAAAGCAGTCAGGCTGCTCCCACTCCAAGAGCAAAAACTGCAATTTAGTGGAAATGTTTACACAAATGAGGAGTTGTTAAGTGATGTGAAATTTTGCCTATATGGGATTTCTCACAGCTACTCTTGGAAGGACTGGATTTACTTGCATTAGATCTGGCCGCTTAGCTGTAGTGATACGTAACAGCTGTTAACCTAAATTACATAAATATAATACATACTTTTTCCTACTCTGAAGGAAAATCAATTTATTTTAATAATGCATCAAAATATACTATCCCCTTGGAGAAAACTTGATAATGAAAAGTAGTGGAAATATACAATATACAAGAATTCTTACTGTGACAATGGAGTAATGGTTGGGAAAGGTTTTTGAAGGATACACTGGTCTCATACTGGAAGTGTATGTTCCACATTTCTCTAGAGGGATGAACAAAGAAAATCAGCAAAATTACTGAAATAAAAATCTTGCACGTTTCTCTCATTAAGATGTATACCTGTTAAAAAAATAATAAAGGCAAAATGTATTTCCAGAAAGTTTTCACTCTTCAAAATTGTGGACTTAAAGTAACTTCTCATATTCATTTAAAGCTGACTAAATGCCTATTAACACAAATTTTATTTATGCCTAATGGCTGGCTGCAATGGTCACATGAGCAAAACCTACAGCTCTTGGGAAAAGCATGTACAGATAAGAACGAAAAATGAAAGAAATCACACCCTCCAAAGCTGCCCTGGTATGCAATAAGTGCAGTCTGCAGCTTGAGACCAACCAGCCACTTAACCCTGGGTGCTCCCAGAGGTAACGTGGCCACTGACACAGTGATGCCTGGCTGTCTAACTCATCTGTCAAACCATCACTTATTTTGCAGTCTTCCTTTCTTGCTTGTGGGACTTTTAAAATATAGTTTCTTTTAACTCTTATTCTAGGAAGACTGTCAAAGTTTTCTTTATCTCTATATAAAAATCATATGGGTTTAAGGAGATTAGTGTACAGTATTTGCTAGTATGAAGAGGCATTAGCAAGGCCAAAACAACTGAGCAAACCT
Organism: Dicrurus megarhynchus; assembly: GCA_013399195.1. NCBI lineage: Eukaryota > Metazoa > Chordata > Aves > Passeriformes > Dicruridae > Dicrurus > Dicrurus megarhynchus. The sequence goes on along the minus strand of VXAD01000394.1, from coordinate 2,945,956 downwards.
TATTTAAGAGGTCTAAATTGCCACCAGCAAAAGCATGGGCCCCAATTTTCAGAAAGAGAAAAAAAAAAAACAAAAAGAAAACACCTTCATTAACAACGAAAAAAATACCAAAACTGCTTCAACAGATGCTAAAGAACCAAAAGTTATGACCCCATGGGAAGAACACTACTGGGTCAATCTTCACTATGACTCTGGGTAATTATACATAATATAAATAAAATAGAAATTAAAGGCTCCATAACATAGAAAGTGTTGCCTCAAGGCACTTTGAAATCATTGGATTGGGGCTTTGATTAGATTTCAGTTGAAATAATCAGTTTGAGCTAATCCAGATAAAAAGAAGCCAGGTGGGAAAAATAAAACCTCTCAAGTCACACAGACATCCCCTCCCACACTCGTGTTCTGTAGTAACAAATAATCACTTGTACCTTTTTTTATTACAGGAAAACACTTAGCACACTTCAACGATTTCCAAATCTCTTGTTGAGACTGTTTTCCAAAGTCTTAGGTTTTTTGTGTGGGTGGCTGGGGAGGTTCCATTTTGTTTTGTTTTGCTTTGCTTTTTAAAAGTAATAGAAAAACACACTCTTAAGGTTTTGCCAAAAATCCTAGGGGCTTTTTGCTAGCACTTTCCATAAGAGTTATCTTCATTCTCTTTGGCTGATTGCCTTAGCTAAAGATGATTGGAGACAAAAGGATCATATATCTAAAACTTAAAATATCACAGCATAATTGTATATGAAAATGTCTTCTCTGAATATCACATGCACACAGTAAGGTTATGCTTGGGTTCACTAAAATCCCTCAGCTCCATGCAGAATTGTCCATCTTTCAAATAGCAGGGAGAGCAAACGTATAACAAAACTTGGTAAAAGTGAAATTATGATAGCCTTACAGGCATCTACTCTGACAGATTTCTCCAAGGAGACACCAGAATATCACTGTAAGCAGGGCTCAATTAACAGAACCAAATAATGGAAATATTTTTATCTATTGGAATTCTGCACTTGTCATCAAATGCTTTAAAAATGAAAATCCAGACATTTAGCATAGTTCTAATTTAACACAGAACCAGTCAGTCCAATAAGTTCCTGAATGTGAGCAGCTGTTCACTGCTTTGTAAATGCTGTCATTCTTAACCTGTCTCTTTTTGAAAATGTAATAGTCCTATAAATGGATAACTATGAACTCCGAAATTATATAACACAAATTTTCAGCAATAGTCAAGAAATGTATCCACTATTGTTACCTTTCTACACAGAGGAATAGATTTCATTACCCTTTTCTGAACAGCAAAATCCTGCAGGAGTATTTGCTCACTCATATAGAAGTTTATCTTTACAATATGACTGCTTCCACCATTTTTGGTGCCTAGACACATGGAACATGAAGCACAGAGATTTGAACCACAGGACCTCAGAGTGTTATGGGATATAAACCTCAGTAACACCAATTTTCATTAATGAGACTACTTTTCTCTTGCTGAAGAAAATTTGCTTTATCTGAGCATTTCACCCACTATTTTACTATGAGGGAAAAAAGAAGAAAGCTGAAGATCCCACAGCACATTGTATCGCAAAAGCCTTCTAGCATATTATAAAAAAATGTTCCAGAGTACTTTAGAACTGTAAACATAATGCAGAATTAATACTTGCCCACAGACTATTCCTCATTTTAGACATTCTGGTATTAGAATCTTTTAAAAATGTAAGTTTTGACCATCAAAAACTTTGTAGTTCTAGAGAAGTGAAATGACTTTCATGAAGATACAAAGATATTTGTATTTCTTAGTGGTCAGAATTTATCATGGGTTCAGTGCAAATAGAAATACAAGCTTATTATAGAAGTCAATGAGAGAAGCCTCACCGCAGTCTATCCAGACCAAAGAATGAAGAAAGTGTACATGGGGAAGTAGATATGGCAGACTGGAAGCCCTACAGATGCTTTGTGACACTGCTAACTTGTATCTCAGGCAGAGCTAGAATAATTTGTACTAGCCAGCTTCTCCCAGAAATGTCCCAGAAGCCTTCTCCAGTTTAAATTTTTTATAACTGTATCTAATGAAAACTTTGCAAGTGCCTCATTTTATTCTAGTATGGAACAAAATTAAAAAGAAACCAAAACCTCAAATACATCTGCGAATTGTTATGCTCTGGAACACTTCAAGTTGTAACAACCACTGTAAAAAAAAAGCAAGTATTTTTACTGATTTATTTTTAGTCAAACTGAAACCAGGCACCCCAGGTAGTAATTTATGAATGTCAAGAAGATTGGCATATTTTTCAGACAAGAAATACCATCAGTTCTCTACAGACCACAGCCAAAACAGAAACAGGAAAAGTAACTAAAATTATTTAGACACTACAAAATCAAGTAAGACACTAAAAAAGCTGGGGAATATTTCCTCTGGAAATGTTTGTTAAATTCAGGTTTTCTTGGATGCATCATATTTCTACCAGCCCTTCTATATCATCTCTTAGTCTCTTACTTCTCTGTCTTCTTTTTCCAAATATAATCAAATGCTTTATATCTTGCTTTCCATTTACCAAAGCCATTCCATCTAAATATGAGATGATATGCATTACAGAGTAAAAACGATCTACTTCTATTTTGAAGAAATAAAGTAACCTCACAGCAAAACACATCCACCTCCTAAATATAACAGGGGCTATCATTTATAAGATTTCACTGACCTTAAGGGCCCTTTCCTCATGCCATCTCTCTTTCTTGCCCTTCCACTCTCCCAAACCTCAGGTTCATGGGTGTTCTTTAGGGCAACAACTTTCACATTCATGGCAGAAGAGTGAGGATTTTAAAGAGTGAGCAAAGCTGCATCTGTGTTTTTTCAGGTAAGACGTCATAATATTTCTTAGACAAAGAAACTACTCACGTAATTTGCTAATAACAGGTAGAAGTCCACCCCAAGTCTGCAAATATTCTGCTCTGAAGCCATCCAATGAAAATAGTAATACTGGAGACTTGGTAAATCTGAACAAACAGAAATTGAATATTAAAAGACAGTCTCTGAGAAACAGTTTCCTATCACTAATTTCAAGAAAGATTCCCCCAAACAGTGGGAATGTTCATTATGGGGCTAGAAACCAGGCCAAGGAAGTCCTCCTACGCAGGAGGGTTTGCAGGCTGGCACAGTGGTGAGCACAGAAGCCGTCCGGTCCCTCTGCTTGAAGGCTGGCAGAGCAAACCCTGCCCAGAGAGGCTGAGGTTTGCAGTGGGGCATGCACAGAAAAGCCATGTCAAGGTCTGACTTCAAACACACCCATAAAATGAAGAACAAGCCAAGATGCTCAGATGATCCATCTGGTGGGTTTGGTACTCCTTATCTTGAAATCAGTCCCACTGAAGCAACACTCAGCCCCTCCAACCCCACTCTCCCACCCCAAGGTAAGAGCAGGGAAAGAAATAAGGCAAATGCAAAGCCAAACTTTCCTTTATTCACTTTACTCCTGAACAACCTAGCTGAAAAAAAGGATTCTTTTTTATATATATACAGCACACAGAACTGTAAGCAAGCCTAATGTACAGGGTATGTTAAATCAGCAACTAAAACACATACTTATCTTTCATCTTACAAAGATTATCTAACCAAAAAAACTTGCTTGCTGCTCCAGAGGTACCACCAATCTCCAAACTCAAAATGTGGCCCCGCAACTGGAAACACTGTAACAGTATTTCTGCCAGGAATTTGACAGATAAATTCAGAAACTGATTTCACTGAAACCAACAAAAATAAAATCTCCCCTTCCAGTCTCCACAGGACCTACGTTTTCCAGTCTTGACTTGTTCCCAGATTCAGCCCTGTTCAAACAACTTCTCTCCAACTGTAAGTACTTAAAACATTGTATCACAGACAGGAATAGTAACTTCCGTAACATGAGTAACTTCTTCCTTGAAGAAAACATACCCTGTGTTTGACCTATAGGCATGAGGGCATGTGAGACTGAAAAAAAAAAAAAATCACTGCTGTGCAGCAATAACTGCTGAAAATATGGAATTTCATAATACAATTGAATATATTTTATGTGTTAACTGCAAGCTCATTTTCCCTTTTTATATTTACAAACTGTAAAATGAAAATGCCTTTTTTTTAAAGTTTGTTATACTTTAGTTTCCAAAAATAAAACTGTGAGGATAGAAGACAAATATTTATAAACTGTTGACAATTTCTTTAGTGATGTACCCCACAAAAAAATCCAAACAGTCATTTACAAATGAAACATTCATAAGCTGTGTGTCAGTCAAACAAATGTGACTATATTAAACTAAAGAATAGTCAGGCAATCAAAACATGTCTATCCTAAGGAAATGTTAATCAACAATTTGGACAACTGTTCAGCCAAAAGGATTTCATTAGTCAGAACTGTTACATAGCCTACCCTACACCCCAGATAGAATAAGACATTTAGATGCATTTGTAATATGTATTTTTGTACCCTGCTTTTTAATTCATATGGCACAAGTGGGAACAAGAAATTAATGATTTTTAGGTCAAAACTAAAGCCCTTGGGCAGAACAGAGTAAGGAAATTTTATGCACTACCTTCACCCATATTACAAGTATTTTTTTGCACCTCAGATTCTGATCTCTGCAAGTTTCACAAATAGCTTCTCCATGCCCCTTCCTGCTCAACTGATTCACTTCAGTGCAGAGATCTAAAAATCTACACTGCAGAGTTCTGTGCAACAAAATGTGAACTTTGAGGCAAAGTCTGTTCAATATTACTTACCAACAAGTCTAACCTAAAAAAGAAAAAAAACCAAACCAAAACCAGAAAACCCCACCAAACTTAAAACAACCACTTAGAAAGGGACTTTACGCAACTGTTTCTGGTTTGGCATTTACAAGTAAACCAACTGTTAAATACATGTTTTGGTTGTCTGCAAATCTAGCTACTGACCCCTTCGCACATGTAAAATTAAACTTGGCAAAATAGGCCATTGCCACAAGGAGGGCAATTGGCCATTTCACTTTCAGTATACTCTACACATGCCAAAACTCATATACTTAATGATCTGGCCTGGTGCTTAGGGAAGCAAAGCATGACAGACCATGCTAAACTGCACTCCCTTTGGAACAGCTCCAGTAAAATCCCCAGACAAACTGACCCAAGCTCCATTCTGAGGTATATCCGCCACTTCCATGCATTTTTCCTGTCAGTAGACAAGACTACACTTACTACTTCAGAAATGGGCTGTCATGGACAACCAAGCCTGGGAGGCTCAAGTTTTGGTCCTGCCGGTGATTCATGCTGGCTGTGTCCAAACAGTAAGACAAGCGTGTTTCACAGCTCTTGGATAAATAGGTATGCCATAGTCACATCCTGACTCCAAAATGAAAGAAATGCAGTAGCAATTATCCCCTTCTATAAACTGGCTTCTATGGAAACTTTATGCAGGCAACACAGGCTTGCTGTGGTCTAGTAGGTTCACCAGTCTGGATGATCAAGAGCCTGGAACCATGGAACACATTGCCAAGTTGACCTACCTCACTGCAGGCAGGTCAGACCATAATTAAAAGAAAGAAAAAGAAAACAAAATAGGAAGGAAAAGAAAGTTCCCTTGCAAAGCTTAACACAGTACACAGAAAACTTCCTATCCCACACACACTCACACACTGCTGCCTATATACAGCCATAAAGCATAGATGAAAAGGTTTCTTTCCCACTAAATGTACAGAAGGCCTCAACAGAAGGCATAAGGGCAATCTCCAGATATACAGAGAGATCAGCAAAGAGGAAAGGAATCAGATGCTCTTCCAGCTCAATGAAGATAGAACAAGTAGTAACAGGCCTGAAGTACAGAAAAAGACAAGAGGACAAAAAGACATCAGTAAAGCCATCTAGGTAAGTACTAGGATAAACTGCTTGAGTAGGTTTGAATTGGCTGAGTACTATTTCACTCCTAGAACAGTGGGAAGGACTAGATCACTCCTCAGATCTTACAGCCTATTAACTTTATAACCCTATTAAACAACACAGAACCTAGTTTTGGAAAGACTTAGGTGCATACTTAATTTTAAGCAGTTGATCAGGCTCATTGAAATCAGTGGGATTTCTCATATTAAGCACTTCATTGACTGCTAAGTAATCTTTTGTCTATTCTGCACCACAGGAACAGCTAAAACACAGCTAAAATTAAAACAGAATAAAACCAGCAATCTGAACCCACAAAATATCTGTTATCCTGAAGTCTCAAAATGAGTACTGCAACTAAAGTCACCTGCACTCCTGCCTACCACACAGCATAGGAAGAAGTGGATTGTTTACAGAGTTGTTACTTTTGGGAGAGGCTTGTGTGCTAATAGTCCGAGATGAGCCTTCAGTCAACACTGTTTGATTCAACTTTGACCACATATCACCCTTTCCTGGGCTGGGTTTTATTGCAACATTTTGGGGTTTACCAGGATTAAAACAATTTCAGAGGAGTAACTATGTATCTCTTTCATGAGCTGAAGAGAAAAAACAAACAAAAATCCCTGAAAACAAGTTAACCAACAGGAGTTGCCCTACAACATTTTCGTCAATAACTTTGACTGTGGATCTGCACAAGACTCTTGTTTGTTTACCAGCCTCTTGGGGGCAACACCTCCTAACCTTGCGTTAGGGAAATCAGCATCCTAGACTCAGTTCCCAGCACAAAGTCCCAAAGGACTTCTGAACTCAGAACAAAAGTTAACGAGAAAAACTTCAAGAACCTCCTGGCTATCACCTTCCTCCATAGGGGATTACTAGGGACTTGGGCTACCAGCTGGACAGAAGCTCCCGTTTCTGTCCTGATGAAGGTTCTGACATGTCAGCATCTGTCAGTGCTCTGAATCAGAATGAAGGGTACTCAATTGGTATGAAATATTCCAAAACGTTATGTATTTTTTTTGACAATATTATAACTCCAATGAATAAATATAGCATGATTTAAATATCTTAAGTCAAAAAGTAATGACATAAGAACAAAATAAAATGGTTTTACTTTACTAGAAATATCCAATCACACTATAATTTCAAAATCAAAATAAAATAGGTCTGAATGTTTTGATACTTGTCAGACAAGAACATAATTGAATTCAACTTATCCCATAACATGTCTAGCAAGTATTTACTAGTGGAACATATTTCAATCAAGAATTTAAGTCACTTCTATGGATAGCTTAGACATACAATCATATTATAGTCAACTTCAGCTATGAAGTTAATTTGAAGATCCCACAGCAAAAACAGTTCAAGAAATACAGGCTTTTTTTTCCTGGCTGGGAGCTTTGCTGTACTATTCAAGCCTGAGTGCTGATGCCATAAACCACATGAGTCATTCCTCACGCAGTGTATACATAACTTGCAGGAGCAAGCCCAATATGGAGCTGAGCCAGAGAATACAAGGATCCCATGGCACTTTACACCTTTTAAAGAAAGTAATTCACACAGCTTGCTAACAGTGTTGTCCCACTGCTGGTGGAGCTGGAACAGCGATCTGCCCGTATTTTGCAGTTCTGAGGCTGGAAAATGCACGCTATTGGAAAGGTCTTTTAAAGTGACAAGGGAGGGAGGTGATCTTAGGAGTCTAAGACTGCAGGATGGGTCCCAAAATATTGGGGATGGTGGGTAATGTAGCACATGTAGGTCAATAATACGGCTGGCAACCAGGCAGAGTTGCCCAGGGCACGCACGTCTGTGAGACACAACAGGGCTGAGGAATAGGCATGTCTTGCAAGTCAAGCAAGTGCTGGGATAGAGCAACCTGATCTGTTAGTAAGCACCACCAAATGCTGGCTGAACAGGTGTTCACCTCTCTCTAGCAGCGGCTTTTACCGTGTGTGTAAAAGGCAAGCAGGTCCCAGGAAGGCACAGCAGGGAAAACAATCTCAAAAATGAAATGCAAGCAAAGAGCAGAGCTATGCAAATACACAATTTCCTCACCCTTTTGGACACTGAGGTTCAGTAATGTCCTCACACTCTTCTTCAACCCAGCTTGCCTCTCCTTAAAACAAATGAGTGCAATTTATTTTTTAAGACAGTACATTCTTACTGATAGATACAAGGTTTTTTCATTTTACCAGATGCTTTTAAAGTCATATTGTGTTCTTGCTCCTTTTATACAACTATGGGTACATATGAGAGACGGTAGTAATTTGTTGATAATACTTACCTTTACAAACAGCTTGATAATTGACACAGCAATCTTTGTTTTCCACACAATCGTCTGAACAGGAGCAACGATATTCTGGTCTCCTCTTTTCTCCACACCTGAATTTATTGCAGGTCCATATGTGGGCTAAAAAACAGGTGAGAGAGAAGGACAGCACAATGATTAATACTGCTGTAAGTCCAGAACTAATAAACCAAGTGTTTAGTTCAGTCTCAAATCTCTACTCACTGAGAAATAGTCCTCATGTGTAATAGAGATAATGAATTATCTCATACATGCATAGTATTGCAAACTTCAGCACTTCAGGAAATGGAAACACCCATAACTAGAGATCCAAGAGCATAGTCATCTGAATACAATTATGCAGCACATGGGTATAAATATCACAGATCAGAAAGTATCCTTTTTACAGATCTCCTGAAATATGGTAATTTATGTGGGTTTAATCTAGTAAGATCATACTATAAAAAAGTTCCCAAAAAACTCCCCCAGAAAAAAAACCCAAATTGAGTCTGAATTTGGAATGCCTACAAAACACTGAGCAGCACTAACTTACTCTGACTTGCATTTGAAGCCACAATATATTTTACCAGTCATCATCAGACACTCCAGACTCATTCAGCACCTCTTAGGCAGAGGCATCACTACCACTACTTAAGACTCCATACATAAGCTCACAGGAAGACCTACTGACTTCAGCTCCACTGCTGACTTTACTAGAGGACAATGTTGGTTTCTCTAAATGGCATATTCCAGTACATTCTATCATCTGAAGACCTGGATGTCCTGCTTGAACACAAGTCAGCAGTGCCCTGGCAGCCAGGAGGGCCAACCCTGCCCTGGGGGGCATCAGGCACAGCATCGCCAGCCGAGCAAGGGAGGGGATTGTCCTGCTCTGCCCTGCACTGGGGCGGCCTCACCTCGAGTGCTGGGGGCAGTTTTGGGTGTCACAGTGTAAGAAAGAATTAAACTATTGAAGAGTGTCCAAAGGAGAGCCATGAGGATGGTGACGGGTCTGGAGGGGAAGGTGTATGAGGAGCAGCTGAGGTCACTTGGTCTGTTCAGGTCACTCAGCCTGGAGGAGAGGAGACTGAGGGAAAGCCCCATTATATTCTTCAACATCCTCATGATGGGAAGCAGAGCGGCAGGTACCAATCTCTTCACTCTCATGACCAGTGACAGGGCTCAAGGAAAGAGCATGAAGCTGAGTCAGGTGAGCTTTAGGTTAGGTATCAGGAAAAGATTTTTCACCCAGAAGGTGGCTGGGCACTGGAAAAGTCTCCCCAGGGAAGTGGTGACTGCAACAAGCCTGACAGAGCTCAAAAAGCATTTCAACAAAACTCTCAGGCACATGGTGTGACTCTTGGGGTGTCCTGTGCAGGCCCAGGAGCTGGACTTTATGATCCTGATGGTTTCCTTCCAACTCAGCATATTCTGTAATTCTGTGATTTTATCAGTCATAAACACAAATAGATCCTTTACATTCATTGAGGACAAATGCAAGTGAATTTACTAGTTGAGCGAATACTTAAGTGAAGATCTTAACATGGAAGCCAAATCTAAATGTTTGAACAGAGGACACTCAATGATTTTCATACATGACCAGCAATTAGAAATCCCTAAAAGCATTGTCAGGAAGTTAATCTCACTTTCAGGTTACTGTACTTCAGTAATTCCACTAATATCAAATAGATCTTTACTTCCATGAGAGAGAGAAGAATCTATTATGCTTCTAGTTACATGATGCCATTTAATTCTCTACTGATGTTAAGGCTAATCTAAAAAAAAACCACCAATCAATTCATTTGCAGTCTTAGTGCTAAGACAGACTCTCCAGTTTGTTTTTAAAGAATCTTTATCCACAGCAGGAGTGATGTAATAAAACAGACAGAGTAAAACCCATGTGACTATATACCTGGATAGATCAACTATGTATGTGTAACTTGACCTTTCAATGGCAGTCAATTGAAGCAGGGATCTGAGGTCAGTTTAATTTTTTGGTTTTCGAAGTCCACACTGGAATTTTAAATGTGGTCTCACCCAGAAATTAATCAAATGCATTTAAAGAGGAGTGAGAAGAAAAAAAGTTATCTGAAAGAAATGCTGCATGTGAAGCATTAAGGCAAAACCAAAGTAGATAAAATAGTCAGGTTCTGTCCTTGGTGTTCTACCTGCACTAACATCTTTCCCTATGAGATTTCTCCAAGGTATTTTTCACACATTTGCCTATCTGACCTTTGCCTTCTGGCAACTCATGGCAGCCGCTTCTCATTTCGCAATCCTTCACCACTGCAATCTGTTTTGTCGTCCTGCCTTGATTCATGCTCATGATCTTTGCTCCACACTCAGGCTGGGGAGTAACAAGGCAGAGGGCCTGAGCAGCTGGGTAAGGAGAGATGGCAGCTTTCACAGAGCTGCTCTGTCCTTCCCCTTTTTCACTCAGGCAATGACAGACAAATGAAATATGCAGAATGCACTTCTATTCCAGGCTTGCCCAAGGACGTAGGAGTTATCCCTGATGCTGAGAACAATGCAGGTCACTGTTGTCTCACCATCAGAGAACAAACAGCTGGCTAAGACCTCCAGTTGTTGTTGTTCCTCCTCCTTCCAAGAGGGAGGGCAGCAGCACAGTCTGTTGCAGCGTCTCTCCTCACAGGAGAGGTATGGGAAAGCCAGCCTACTGGCTATGTCAGATCCTGAGTAGTCCAGCTGGGTGAAATACAAGATTTGTTTGTGTGAAACAGCAGCTGTACCAGAGCCCTGATGTTTCCACAGGAGTCCCCAGTACCACCATCACCACTGCAACTCCACCCTGGAATGCAACACAGAGAGCACAAAAAGGGGGAGATGAGTGGCATCAGAACCACTCTGCTGTTCAGTAGCCCCACTTTGCTCTCGCAGCCCATCTGAAATAAGTCCTGACCACAACAGTACTCACATATGCTGAGCTGCCCCTTGTCAAAGAACAGGAGAGATTGCTCCCTCAGCTTTTTCCCATCCTTACCTGGTTGTATACATGTTTCCTGGTAATCTAAGCAGCAGTTTCCAAGCTTGACACAATCTTTATCACAACGGCAGCTTCCAAAGGTCCTTTCAAAGCAACGACCTTTGCAGGTTTTCACTGTAATATTGGATAGTGTTAGATGTCAGTGGCTGAGCCCAAATCAGTCAACATGCAAAAGAAACTAGTACAGTCAGAGTGTGAAATGACACACTTGGCCATTCCACAACTTACAGCATGGCTGCAAAAACAGTGACAGCCAAAGGAAAGACTTGATCCAACCAAATGCTTATTTCTTCTTACCGAACAAAAATATTTTTTCATCATATTGGACAAAGAGTTCTGTTCTGTTTTAGGAGGAACATGGTGTATCTGTATTGGCAGAAACAAATTAAATAAAAGACTACAATTCTAGTTGTGACTGTCCTTGCCTTTCTGTGTCACAGGAAGATGTGAGTGCAGTCCCTCAGAATATGTAAGATCTCAAGACATAAAGAGGGCTGTTCCAAAGCAGACACAAGACATACAAACTTGAGTATACTGCTTACTGGTTTATTTTTTGCTCAATTTTAATATGAAAAAAAGAAAAAAAGACATAGCATTCTTCCATTAGACTGAGGTTGCTGAGGGCAGGGGAATACTCCCCACCCCTGCCCCCCCTCCAACAAAAAAACAAAAAAAAAAAAAACCCAACCAACCAGAAACTGGTGATGTGAAGGATTAACAAAATTTAAGAATTTCGTCACACTGTCTAATCCTGAGCAATCACCAGAAGGGAATGAGGTAAATCCTCCATCATTTGGCTCCTCTTCTGAAGAATCTTGAGGTGTGTGATATTAGGAAAATGAGATATTAATGAATCAATACCGCAAAGCTGTAATAAAATGAGAAGAAACCTATATATATTGTAATAGAAGTTTTGTAAACTGAACTTCTGTTAAAAGTCATTGTTGGTTCAACTTTGAAATTATTCTTCATAGTTGTTCCCAAAGTGAAGCCTAATTTCTTAAAAAAAAAAAAGTCTTTCGTAACCTTCTACCTGAAGAAACTTCACCATTGAAAAAACCACATATTTTTCAGGACAGAAAATAGACAGAGGAATTCCACAAGGAATGTTTTCAGGCTACAATTCTAACCAGTAAAAAAATAACTTTTTTTTTCCTCCATAATTGACTGGAAAAGATGAAGAACAAATGTTCCAGGACAACATGAAATAGAAGTTGTTGTGTTTTGTTGTTTTGTTTTGTTTTTTTTTTAATAGTGAACTGAGAAAAGCCAGCCATGTGACATCACCACAGTGACAGTTGGGATACATGGAAGCTGCCAGATCAGACAATGAGTACCAGGATCTCTTTAGCTCTTAAATAAGTACACACAAGAATTGAGTACACCTGAGGTTTATTTTCTGGTATTTTTATACCCCTCTTACTGATATTGCTTCAAGCAGTGCATGCAATCCTCTTCCTGCAGCAAGAAGGGTGGCATTCTGATAATATGAAAATTAATGCACAAAAAAAAAAAAGTAATTGTTTAGTAATATTACTAAATAAAAGACATATTAGTTACCATCTTTTGAACAGCTAGGCTTCAGGCCAAATATACATCCTAGGATTGTCGTTAACATGCAGACACAGAGTACCTGTGGGACAGGAAGGAAAAGAAAATAATATTAAATTACCATTGAATTGTTTTGAAAGCACTCTTTTTCTCTATAATGCTATACAGTTGTACTGAAATTCATAAACATGCTGATTAGGAGGCTGATTTCACTGTTTTCACTTCCACAAGTAGTTATGTTGTTTGCTATTAATTACTAGTGTATGAACATGCTTGTGAAAGCTGGGCCTATGCATATCATTTCTTCTCAAGTCATTTAGCACAGACATACCATCATCTCTTTCTTGATTTCTTTTATATCATTCTTTCATGATGATATATTTCTATTTCCTACACATTTTATAGAAAACATTTTTATTCCATTCCTTCCTTCCTTCTACATTGTTCTAAGAAGGTGAAGCGAAGTTTTGCCATTAACCACAGACTACAAACAGAAGGCAAAGCCCTTAAGTGATACCTATAATTTTCTCAGGCAGGAAAACCCTTTCCCACTTCCTAGGATCCAGTTCATACTAGATCTGGGTCCACACCATGGTAAGCAACTGTGGGATGTCATATTAAGACTTACCACAGTGTCTTGCACTGACCAGAAAGTATGGCTGTGTTCATTTTGGATTCTGGATGCATTGAAGTTATCAAACAAGTACGGTATTATCCTTGCCCAGCACTTTAGGGCAAGATTTAATGCCTGCTCAAATACAGAGACAGACCTCTTTTAACCTCATTAAGTATTGGATTTGGTCCATAAACTCTTTAGAAAGAGTATGCGTAATATCAGTGCATATACAGTAATTAAAGAGAAGCCAACAATGCAGTTACAACAGCCATTCTATTTAAGTGTAGAATATAATAAAGTACTTTGCCAGAAGTCCTGAAACAGAAAATACTGCAATAATGCAGACTGTCTTATACAAAAGAATTTGGGGAGCTCTGGGTAGGGAAAATGTGTACATACTACCTTTCCAGTCACTGTTTTCTGAGGAAAAAAAGGCATTGAAGCAACACTTCGATAACTTCACATATATGGCTACAACAATTCTCTCCCTTTTTTTTCTCCTTTCCCATAAGCAAAATCTCCTGAGTCAGTCTTGAGTAGGACACCTGAATCATATTGTGATGTGGCAAAAATTCCTTCCATTTTAAAATCCACCTAATTATTTCTCAAGTATATTCTTTTTAAAGACTGTGAGCACTCCAGTAACTAAAAACTATTTGTGTTGTTTTTAACAACTCTACAGTTTACAATGCAATTTTGTTCACTAAGCAGTTAGTAAAGACAGTGAGAAAGCAATTTCTGGAATATGTAGCATTGGAATTCAGATATTACTCTGAATTTAAGTACAGAGCTTTGTAGTTCTCTTTTTTTTTTGTTTGTCTTTAAATCAGAATACTAACACATGCAGCATCAACATTTTCTGTTACGTCAGTATCAACAATCTTATCTCCAATGTAAATTGTTCTGGACCTTCGAAATCCCCCATATAAATTATCACCTAGATAAGAGCAGGTGCACAGGTAGGTAGGTGACACTTCAAATGCAAGATGTCAAAGCCCAGAAAAATCAGTGGAGAGGGCAAAACCTGTTATTGTCCTTTTAACATTATTATTACTGTTGTAGTTATTGTTATTATTATTATTAAATTACAAATGAATTCATTTATTTTTTAAAAGCCAGGTTGAGAACGTTTTATTTCAGGGTGAAGATATATTGCTTCTCTGCTCCCACCAGGCTGTGCTACTAAGATCAAGGAGTAGAATGTCCCCTGAGATGTAAACACAAACATGCTTTAAAACAAGCAAAACCCACAGCTACTCTATCTGTAACAGCTTTATTCCCACATCTTCAAATAGCTACATGATCTATGGGATTTATGCCACCTAAGGCATCCTTATACAGAAAACACACTACAGTGCCACTAAATGGACTATTAATATTCCCTTATGAAGCTTCAGTGTAGGTAATGCAGGAATTTAATCATGACACCAAATTAATGCAAAAATAAAATCTACATAAAACCCACTCCAAAGCCACAGCATTATAATACTTCTCAACATAAAACTGGTAAAACTTCACTGAAGTTCTCAAAAATAATTGCTGTGATTTTGGCACCAAAAGTAACAAAATCACAGTTTTGTATTGTATTCCAGGCTGTCAGTTTTACGCTTCTATGAACATAATTCCAATCAGCAAAAACAAAAGGATTATGTTCACTGAGGCACATGAGTGCTCTTTTGGGTACAAAATACTACAAAATGCAATACTAAATGCAATAAAAAATGAAGAACTTAAAACTCTCTACTCACTACATTAAAGCATTTGTTTTCTTAACCTTAGTCCCACTAGCTTAAATTTTTGTTTTAAAAATATTTTACTGCAAAACACTGAGGCTTTCCCCTCCTTTTTGTTTTGTTCTCTTCTTTCTTTCTTTAACACTTAAAAAAGAAGTTTTACAAAAACAGTAAGTTTACACATAAAACATTTGACAATGTTCTGGGACAGCCAAATCTAACCCAGTGAAACCCCACGCAATTGCAGCTTAGTGTTTAAGGCTTTGAATTGAAGCTTTATCTTGAGCCTCAATTACTTCAGTCACATGGATATTATCCACACAAATGGCAAAATGTTCTGCTGGAACAATAAGGAGCAGCTAATACTGGCCAGCAGCAGCAGCAGTAGTCCTGACTAGGCACAGTGAGAGGTGTTACACCAGTAGCTGACCTATTGTCAGTGGAAAGGCCCTAAGATTATCAACTCTGAAGATGATGAATATTCAAATTATTTTTAAAGATCCAGATACCCACTGCATCTCACTGCTGCACCCTAAAGATGAACTAGTTTACTTTGCTTCTTTCTATATTGCAACATATCTATGTTGCCTAGAGAAGTTGTGGATGCCCATCCTTGGAAGTGTTCCAGGCCAAGCTGGACAGGGCTTTGAGCAACCCAGTGGAAGGTGTCCCTGTCTATAGCAGGGTGGTTGGAACTAGCTGATCTTTAAGGTCCCTTCCAACCAAAACCATTCTGTGATTCTATAATAAACCTCACTGCAGCAATAGGTTACTAATATTACCTGACCTGTTTTACACACAGGTAGCTCAGGTTTGGGATGCTGCAGTCTGCTGCATAAGGATTATAATTTTTTTAATCCAAAGAAAGATAAGTAGCTGCATGCATTCTTGTTTACTAACAAGGGCCTTGTTTAGCATCCTGCAGCAAGCACCAAATTCAAATCTCTAACTACTACCACACTGTCAACATAACACCTGCCTTGAAGGTTTAAACTTCCTTTTTAAATAGGAAGAAATCTTACCTGTTCTCTCTCACCCATATACTTCCACTCAAAAGAGAAAGCAAGAATTGAGAAAAAGGTGCAATTAAGAAAGAATATGGGAATCCAACATTCAGTAGGAAGACAAGTAACATTAAAGAACCTGGCCTTGTAATATACAAAAGTAGAAAATTAACTTTTTATCATCTGTATCTTATGAGGTTGCTAGCACAAACTGTCAGATTCAGTTCTAATATGGTATCTGAGAAAAGTTTTTTAAAACAACACAGTAACAACTGCAGAGAAGAAAGTGTCCTTTTTTGGTTTAAAAATAATTTTTAGAAAGTTTGTTTTGGAATCACAAAAACATTGTCATCTAGGGATGAATCTCTGTCCCATCACTGCTTCCTTTACGTGGGAGGAAGCAATAAAAGCTTTGCTTTGTAAACAGTTATAATGGTTGGGAATAGGTGGTTGAACGTCTGGAAAACGGCAATCCTGAGAACATTTCAAAAGCCTTTTATTTCAAAAGCCTTTTATTTTGAGCTGGGTAGAAGGAAATATGATAGCACGGTTAGAGAAGAGAATCATTTCCGTCACTCATCTCTAGAACTGCAGCTGAAGAGAATTTCTCAGCAGTGATTTTGGGGAGCTGGTGGAAGGGCCAGAGTCAGCAAGCATGCAGGTGCACACCAAATCCCAGAGAGACTCCTCAGCTAGGCAGGTCTTACTGACACACACTGAAATCTCTCACTGGCCTCAGCCACTGCCACCTTTCCTATCATATTTTAGTCCTCCTTTACACAGTTAATACTACGGTCCTTTTCTCTTCACTCTTCTCTAGCTCAGTCTGCCTCTCCTACCCTCCTCCTCTATTCTGCATTTTCCTTGGCGAAGAAGGCATTCCATCTTTTAAGGAATAACCTTTCTGAATTACGTTGCTTTCTGTGTTGATTCTCCTCACTCTTTGCCTACCGTGTACCCAGTTGCTTTCCATCTCCCTTCCTGCTTCCCTGCTATTCCATGGCCAACAAAACTTGTCACTTGTCCAAGGCTGAAGACATATCCATTGGCAACTACACAATTATCAAGGAAACCATGCAAAATAATGGTTTTCCATTCTAATCTCCACGATTGGCTCTCACAGTTGTGTCACATGTATCCATGAAGGGAGGATGTCTAGACTGGGTCTGTAATGCCAGTATTAAGAAAACCCACGGAATTTTCCAAAACCACTGGGATCTGTGAAAGGCATGCTATATTTTTGCTGTTTTGTGCACGTAGAATAGATGACTAATGACCTGACTTTAACTCTGAAATATCTTTGAGAAAGAATTTCACCTGCAAAAGTATAAAGAACACAATAATAAATAATTAATTTCAAGCAAGGACAGTGTCACCTTCTGTCTCTAAAAGGGCACTGTTAAAAATGCAGACAGCATACTGTATAAAGAAAAAAACCCCACACTTATCTACACTTGCCAGGGGCAGTGGAACACTTACTCATGCTTGTAAAAATTATTTTTAAACCAGCATAATCCCCTTGCCAACAGCTCAGTTTTATTCAAAAGCAGGGGATACTTAATAAAGTTTAATAAACTTTAAAGGAGGTAGATATTTCGCTCACACCAGCACAGCTACTTAAACAGCACTTGAGTAAATCATCTTAAAAAAAAAAAAAAAAGTAAATCAGCACTGTATCAAGTGCACCACCTCCTTCTTGCACCAGTCTTCTCTTCTTTCCACATTTGTAAATATTTTTATGGTCTTCAAAGACTTGCTTCTGTTGATCTACATTCCACTCACAGAGGCCAGCAGGAGGAGACTCGCTGAGGCTCTCAGGTCCTGGCTGTTGTAAAACACTGGAGGTGACTAAATAATTCTGAAGTCAGTGGATGAAAATGCTGGCGATAACACTCAAAACTTTTTCAGAGCTAAAAAGATTTACTATAAAAATGCATAGGCATTATTGTTTTTCTTCTCAAAGCAGCACACAGAAGGTCAGCTCTCATTCTTTCTATTGAATGTTCTCAAGACTCTTATTATGTACTATTGCAACCTAGGGTCATTCAAAGGACAAGAATGTTTTAAAGGTAGATTGGGCCACTGACAGGTATTATAAAAGCCTTCACAGAGCTCACCAAAGAGTGATAACTCTTCACTCAGCAGAGATTTATCAGCAGAAGACTTCATCATACTATAACTCTCTAAATACCTTCCAAAACTATTCAAGCAACTGGTTTCTAACAAAAAGACACAAAAAGACAGAAGGGTTAGCATCTGTCAGCTAGTCAGCTGGAATCTAAAACATTTTTTCTTGTTTGTTGCTTGCCCAACTGTAGAGGTACATACACTCCTGGAAGTCATTAGCACTTGAGCTGTCGTTATCAAAGCTTCACCCCAGCTGTTATGTTTTTCACTGCACTTTACATCATGGGAGAATTTAGTGAGAAATTAAAGTGCAACAACATGCTAGCCAAAAAGAAGGGGAAATAAAACTTCTAGTTAAATTCCCAGAAAGCAGATGGCAGCTGACTCTGCTATTTAATCAGCAAGCAGATTTTTGTAAAAACCCAAGGATAAACAGGACTGAAAACTCATATTATGAGAAAAAAAGTAAATATTGTACTTTCAAATACAATTCTTTTATTCAACACAGCAGACTAAGAACACAGAACAAAGACCACTGCTTTAGTGGCAAGCACATATGAATGTACAACTGCATAGAAAGGAAAGAAACTGTCGGTAATTATGCCAACTAATGAGTTGCACTTGACTCATAAATAAAAGCAAAACTGAATCTGAAAATATGGCCTTGAGCCATCTTCATGCCCTTCCTATTCCAAAAGTCCCTTTTCAAGAATACAGCTAAAGCTTTATTCCAGTTTAGATTACTGTCATGAGAGTTGTGACAAGAATGGCGTACAGAGTGGGCTGCTTCTACAGGGTACTGATTATACCACCAAATATGCCAAGTAAACCTATATTCACATCCATTTTTCTTTGGCAGATACTGCTATTACTGCCACCATGACAGCAATATTAGCTTCCACAGGAAGACAAAATAGCCTTAACGAATAAGTGAAGAAATCCTGTAAAACACTAAGATTATAAGGATTGTCAAAAAATTGCAGAACCACAAGCAGTATGAGAAGAAGATAGGACAAATAAGGTTTCATAGAATCACAGAATCATTTAGGTTGGAAAAGACCTTTAAGATCAAGTCCAACTGTTCCAGTTATTCATTATAGGTCTTTACTAAGTACACTGGTATCGATCACAGACACATCTTCAGCCCTGAATCCTTTGGCCATTTTCCCAAAATAAAGACCAGGACTGATAAAAAGGTTATTATTTACCTCTATTATATCTATTTATCTTACCTATATTATTTGAATATAGCCCCTCAAAAAACAAAAGGCAGACTATCAAATTCTCACAACATGGAAACGTATTTGAGTCAGAAGATTCAAGAACTGGCCCATTTACCAGAGTTAAACAGCGAAATTAAATATACATGGCCAGGGTGGAATACTGATTTTGTTGAAACAGCTATAACAACAATATACTTTTTGTTATTCTAGGAACAAAAACAACCAACGTTTAACACAAACTTGTACACACATACTACCAAATTAGAAAGCATTTATATAGGTTGATTTGCCTATATGCCATTACACAGCAGAACTGGGACAAGGCTATGCTCTCAGAAACTCAGAAACTGAGTTTCTTCAGAAATGCGAATACTTCATCTTCTCTTATTACTTCCCTTTTCTCCTTAGCCAATTTATTCAGTGTCAAACAATTAAACAGTATTTCATTTGCAAAAGGTCCTCACTTATACTACTTTTCTTTGTCCTCCACCACATCCCATTTACAATAAAATCCGCTGCTGCCTTATAAACACACTTACATGAAACTTTTTATACAGGTGACTCTGTGCAACACCTGTGCAGAAAAGTACTTTTTGCTATTCATTGCAGAAAGTGTTTTTTTGAAAAGAGGTCAGGAAATACATCAAAACAATGTAAAAATATCATTCCAGTATGGAACATTATAAAATAGCTTTTCTTAAAATCACGTCTACTACTGTTTCATTCAAATGGGACACTGTCGTGATGCAGCACATTGACAAATTCTATCATAGCGTACGGTCATGGTGATACTTGCCAATATATTCATTTCTAATATCAGCTTCAAGGTGAGAAACTCTTCATACCTTTCATGTTTTCAAAGCCTTTATTTACTCTGCTCCTCCTTTCAGCCAGAAGCAACAATAACATAGTTTTCACTGCAAGTCAAATCAGAACAATTCACTCTGTGTAATTCCAGTGATAATAGTAAAAGAATGCAAAGGAAAATTTTTGAAGAGCAGGAGTTGGAAGGAAGCCTTGAACAGTTTTTGTATCTTTGGCCTTGCCTGAAATCTAAGTTTTAGCACAGTAGCTAAGTTGTTCTGAATTCAAGATAAAATTATTACTACAGAAAGCCTATTGGCTTAAACTGTTAATGTGTTCTTTATTATTTTAGTATCCGAGAGTTTTGCAGAACTATATGAAGGTGTTCAGAAGAGCACCCTCCCTCCTCCCAGGAGTTTGGCTGCCTGTGCTTGGGGCCAGTTCTCCGGTATTGATATTTATAGTTATTGATAGCACTATTTGGGAGATCTCAACCAGCCTTGAAGACAACTTTTCAATAAAAAACTAGAGAAAGCCTCAGAAGAGTCACTCTCCCCTTGTTTTAGCCAGCCTTGCCTCTGTGCCCTGTCTGGAATGTGGTACAGCCACACTGCAGTCGAGTCCATCCTGGCCATTTATTCTGTTGACCCTAACTCACAGGCCTGCCTTCCCTTACCTTGGACCTCTCTTACCATTATGTACTCACCTGGCAATTTAGGCTATTGGCTGAACCTGGTTGGTGTCCCCTAATCCACTGTGCTCACCTTGCTCACATACAGTGAGGCTGTCCCTTTCCAACGAGGCCACTGCCCGGGTCTGCCTTGTTGCCACGACTAGATACAGTTTTACCTTCTCTTTCAGCATGACCTGCCTTCACCTGGTGCCTGACTGGTAGACAAAGATTTACTGCAAATATTACTGCAAAAGTAAAGAAATGTAATGGAAACCATAAGGCATGGATCGAGTCAGAACTCTGGACGCTGGAGCAGTAAGTCTGAGCACACAACACCAAGCACGACCCCAGCCACTCATTTTGCCTGAACGGACCGAAGGGCTGATCCAAGCACAGTGTAGCCTAATCTATCAGCAGATATTCTGCACTCCCATTCCTAGGCCAATGTGGCTGTTTTCAGGCAGGCAACCAGCCAGCAGCATTGACAGATGCACAAGTCACACAGCTGGGTGTGCTTTGGCCTGGTCCAGGCTTTGCACTCCAGCTGGAGTCCAGGCAGCCAAAAGCATACACACACACTGCACTCCAAGGGATGACAAACCTCCTGGATGGCTTAAATCCTGCAACTCAGCTACAGAAGAGAGTATTTGGTAGCCTAAACTCCATGCTGTTTTATTGATGCTAAAAGCCGTACCTAAATTACCCAGCTGAAAGCAAGCTGAAGTGTGCTTAGCCAATTCACAATCACCCCTTTGACTGTATACCCAAATTCAACCTAGTTGGGCAATAACATTTAAACTGAGCTCTGAGTATAGTTTTTAACAAAGATGGTCTCCACTCTCCCTTTGTGAAGATTTTTATAAAAGAGGAATTTGGGGAGATGTTTTTTTCTGTTGTTTTGGTTTCTTGTTGTTCAGTTGGTGTTGGGTTTTGTTTGTCTGTGTTTGCTGTTGTTTTGATTTGGGTTTCTTTTTCTATACTTAAAAATCCCAACCAAATGGAAATAATAAATTCCTGCAAATGTTTCTTTGGACAATATTTTTTACTTCATTTCAGCTTTCATCTTCAGCCTTTTAGGATAGGATATGCCAACTAGCTCTATGAAATGTAAATAAAGTAAGAATACAAATTAACCCTGGAAACCCTTCAGAGTTAAAATATCTAATTTTTTTTATTGTATAAGAGCAAGATCAGTATTTTTGTCTTCAATACCCAGCATGAAGGTCCCCACTTAAAGGACAATAGAGAAATTCTGCGTTTACAGCTCCCTGCATATAATGAGAATTATCTGCAAAGTCTTCCCTGAAAAATGAGTTGACTGAAGAGAAACATTAAGTTATAATGATTTTAAAATTCATCAAACCCCAGACTTTCTTTTGATGGCTTAAATTGGATAACAATGTCTTTAATTTTTGTATGTATAGTTACAATTGTATTCTAATTAGTGCATTTAAGCAATATCAAGAGCAAGTACAATAAAAAAAATGTTTTGTCAAACACCATGTGTTCAGACTTAAAACCAAGTCACCATGCAAGCTGGAGAGATGCAACATTGGCAGAAGACAGCTGTAAAACATCATTGTTTCCCAACATTGGAATAGATTTTCCTACAAATTATTAAAATACTGGAGATTGGCCAAGAACTCTTTTAATATTTCTAAATTGAAAATGCTTCAAAGTCCATTAAAAATATGGCAATTGTGTCACCATCATTCTTCATATTTCACCAAAGGGTGTTTAATTCCAAAAAAAATTAAATCACCCAACAGTCAGTCACTTTAGTATTACTGTTAAGCTGTGTGGTGTTTCTTGGATCTCAGAAGTCCCATCTAAGCTCAGTCCAGCACTATCATGGGAGCAAGTAATTTCAGCAAGGACCACTTTTCCCTACTGAAAAATAAAGAAAAAATTACAAGGCACGTAAAACAAAATAATGCAAAAAAAGGCTGAAATTGAATGGTTTCCTGAGGGCCAAAAAAAGATTAAAGACTGAACATGGTACCCAAGCCTCCCACATTCAGACAACAGCATCCTTCAATCCAGTGCTTAAGAACTGACTGATACCCATAAAAGTACCCACACTGAAATTGGCTGAATTCAATAACAATAGTTCCAATCACAAAGTTTGGGTAATTAAATACATATTTTTAATGGGAAAAAAAAGAATATAAATATGCATTATTAATTTTTTCTTTAAAGTACTAATCTATGCAAATGTTTGGGCACCTTCAAACGTATTTAGGAGGAAAACTGTCAGCATGAAAACAACCAAACAGGAATACAATCTTCTAGACAACTACATAAGAAAAGGTTGTTTCCACACCTTCAGCTCAGTGGAAGCAAAAAAAGAAACCAAACAAAAAAAACCGGACAAACTTACAGCTGTCTCCAAAATCCTGACATAGCACACCCATCTTTCCCTGCCTTAGCAGAAACTCAGCAGCTATGGGTTATTTTAGAATGAAGTGGTGAAAAAACTTTCAGGACTCATATAGAACATCTTGACATCCAATAGATCTTCTATAGTTAGACTCTCTCCTGCAGCAATGGCAGATATTAACTGGCAACAGAAACTCTCCCATAGGCAGAGATTGTCTCATTTATATTATGGTAAATGGGGGTTTATGATTCATAAAAGCTTAACATAGCAACCAATGGACAACTGAAACCAGATTTATAGAATCATGGAGCAGATGTTCCTGAAAACTATGCTAAGGCACATGGAAAATAAGGAAGTGATAGGTGATAGCTAACATGGCTTCAGTAAGGGCAAATTGTGTCTGACAAATTTGGTGGCCTGCTAAAATGGGATTACAGCAGTGGTGGAAGAGGGAAGAGAAAGTGAAATCATCTACATGGACTTGTGCAAAGCATTTTCCCCATGACATCCTTGTCTCTACACTGGAAAGACATGGATTTGACAGAGGGACCACTCACTGGACATGGAATTGGCTGGATGGTCACACTCATGAGCTGTGCTCGGGGATTCAATGTCCCAGTGGAGACCATGAGAGGTGGCCTTACTCAAGGTCAGCATAGGGACCAGAGCTGTTTGACATTTTGTCAGTGACATGGGCAGCAGGATCAAGGCACCCTCAGCAAGTTTGCCAATGACACCAAGCTGCGTGGTGCAGTCAACAGGCTGAAGAAAATCCCTTGCCATCCAGAGGGACAGGCTTGAGAGGTGGCCAAAGGCCAAGTGTGTGGTCCTGCATGACAATCCCAGCACCAGCACAGTCAGGGCAGAGAATGGTTTGAGAGCAGCCCTGAGGAGGAAGACTTGGGGATGGATTAGTGGATGAGAAGCTCAACGTGACCTAGCACCCCCAGCTGGTCTGCAGATGACACAAAGCTGAGTCAGTGTTGTTGACATAAGAGAGGGAAGAGATGCCATCCAGAGGGACCTGGACAAGCTTGAGAAGCGGGACCATGAGAACCTGTCTTGGGGTGATTATATGATAACACTGTATCCCCCTATCATCTGCTTATTGCCCAGAAATGGGTCCCATAGCTTTAAGCTGGGTCCCGGAGAGGGGGGAGAGAAGCCAGGCGAATTCTTCAGCGTGGTTTGTGTTCAAGGATGCACACGCACTCTCCCTCCTTCTCACCGCTGTAGAGCTGAGGGAGCACCTTCTGACTTTTAGCCAGCCTGTTAGCTGAGGCAAGAAATTTTTCCCAGGACTATAGCTTCTTCTTCTTCTGGAACTGGTCAGCTTTGCTCTGGTCCAAAACACCAGAACATCACCAGGACCCCCACGCCACGGCCTGAAGGGGAGGCCCTGGGGAGCCGCACCCTGGCTCCAGAGGATGTCAGGAGAAGCCAAGCAGGACTCTAAAAAAATCCACCATCTTTCTCCACAATGAGAAGGTTTATTATCTAACATTATGCTCTTTTTTTTTTTCCTCTTGTGCCTGCATGCACCCTACTTGTTAAATAGACAAGTTTTTTTCACTTTCCTCCCAGAAATTCCTTTCGAACCTGTGGGGGAGGGGCTGCCAAAACCTGCCTTCCATTAGAGGACATGTTCATCTCAGTATGTTTCCTCTTAATTTGTCTCAAACCAAGACAGAACCTCATGAAGTTCAACAAGTGCAAGGTTCTACACCTAGGTAAGGGCAATCCCCAAGGTGAGTGCAGACTGGGAGAAGGACTCATTAAGAACAGCCCCGCAGAGGACTTGGGGGTGCTGGTAGATGAAAAGCCGGACACGGGCCGTCAATGTGCACTTGCAGCCCAGAAGGCCAACTGCATCCTGAGCTGTATCAACAGAAGTGTGACCAGCAGGTCACGGGAGGGGATTTTGCCCCTCTACTCTGCCCTTGTGAGACCCCACCTGGAGCATTACATCCAGCTCTGGGGCCCTTGACGTAAGAGGGATTCTTAAGACTTCTTGAAGCAGGCCTAGAGGAGGGCTACAGAGATAACTAGAGAGCTAGATCACCTCTCCAGTGAAGACAGGCTGAGAGAGTTGGGGTTACTCAACCTGAAGAAGAGAAAGCTATGGGAATGCCTTACAGCAGCCTTCCAGTACCTAAAGTGGCCTACGAGAAAGATGGAGAGGGACTTGCTACAAGAGCATGTAGTGATAAGACAAGGGGAAATGGCTTTAAACTGAAAGAAGGTATGTTTATATTAGATATTAAGAAGAAATTCTTTATCATGAGGGTGGCAAGACAGATTGCCCAGAGAATCTGTGGATGCCCCATCCCTGCAAGTGTCCAAGGCCAGATTAGATGGACATTGAGCAACCTGGTCTAATGAAGATGTCCCTGCCCATGACAGAGGGGTTGAAACTAGCTGGTCTTTAAGGATCCCTTCAGACCCAAACCATTCTGTGATATGATAAGGCTAGAAGAGACCTGAAGAGGTTTCCAGTTCAATCTCTTGCCCAAAGATGGCAGTTGGCTAGTTTTTGGGATATGCCTTTAAAAAAAAAAAAAACAGCCAAACAAAAAAGGACTGGACAGACTTAATGAAAAAAAGAAAAAAAGAACATCAACTTATAGACTACAAAAATATTAAGTATACTCCACAGCATTTTTTCAAAAGTTCACAATTAATTATCTTTATGCATTCTGAAATGCTTGAGTTACTCTTTAGATGAGACTAAAACACTTTCAACATCTCAGTCTGGACCTTACCTGGAATTTTTTGGTAATTTTTTTCTACTTAGGAATTCTCAAGCTGCAAAAACTCCTTAAGAATTTTTCTAACAAAAGTGTCAGTTTAAATGAGTTTTCCAGTTCTGACAAACAACATCTGAAGCTGTTGGAAAGAAACATTCTCTTATGTTATTACTTTTATTTCTCTCAGCGTTTCAGCTGTTATACAGGCATGGAAAATTTTATTTTAATGGAATGAATGAATCAGACCAAAATGCAATGCCTGAGAGTTCCTGGCAAGTGAGGATAGAAAACCTCAAACATAAGCAAAGGTTATGCTGCTCTTGGGCAGCAGCATACTGCTCACTCACACAACAGCCTGGAGAGACTACAGACAGACAGAGAGACAGTTCATTGGGCTTTGAGGGACAGAAGTTTGAGCTCAGAAAGCCGGCAAGACAGTAAATGAAAAGGTGTGCTTTAGGTGCTTTGGGAAGTGTATGGGGTAGTAAATGCCTGTGGGCCTGTCCCACCATTTGTGGAATCCTCCCTGTGCAGCAGCAACAGCTGCTCTGTAATAGGGTAAGATTGACTCGTGGACAAAAGCTGGGAATGCTGAGGTTGTGTTCACAAACTGCACAAACATCTGCAAGTGGCAGGCTCATGTGAAGGAAGAGAATGCAGGCCAGTCTGTGCTTTCCAGAAAAATGAAAAGAGTGATTCAAGTATTCCCTAATCAGCAGAAATGCATTCATGAGTTTTTAAAAAATTTCAACATAAGCTTACTTGAAAGCACTTACTTTTCTGTCCTTACTTTTTTTAATCTACATAAATAAATGAAGCAGCAGTGCTTACAACTAGGATAAATGCAGGCAGATGAGGTTTACCTACATCTAGACACTTTGATAGTTTTACATTGCTATAAAACTCCAAACACCAAGCAGGTAAGTCTACTCACTTGTTCCTTACATTGGGATATTGTCAATGCTTTATAAACACATTGGCTTGTGAGAAAGAACAAACTTGCATTTCCAACTCCAGTTTTACACTTCCTAGCATGTTCAGCTCAAATACATTCTTGTTTTACTCAATCCAGTATCACCTGCAGTATTTAGAAAGTTTTCCAAGTTCTTGCTGAATATCCTACATTATCTCAGTGCTTGCAGTCACCCAAAAACATAGTGCATGGCCATAAATATTTAGAATTTTAAAAACATTTCTGTGTAGATGACATACTTTACTTTGACACTTTAATCAAGACAGGATGAACCTTTCGCCAGTTCTCAATGAATGGCTATGGTTTGGAAAATAACTTAATTCAGAAGAGTAAGTACCTGCAAACACTAACTTGTGCTTAACTCCAGTCTCTAAGTGGCTATGTATCTCTAATAACTTTGTTGTATTAGAGGCTAAGAAGCTCAGGGCAACAAGATTAGGTTTTGAATAGGATAACACTATTTCCCACTATTAGTATGTAATTTCTAAGCCTGAAAAGAGCTGAGCTGTCTTCACCATCCAGCTGCAGTGGCTTTTATGGCACAACCTTAAGCTCCCCAGAAGACAATGAAATAATGAAACAAGCTGCAAACCACAACCTTTATTTAAGGGGCATTTCATCCAAAAAATTACCAAAAAAAGCTTCTGCATGGAAACAACCACAGACCTTTGCATAAATTTTCATATTTTTCTTATCACATTCTGAAGACCTTAGAAACAATTTACCACCCACTATGTCAGAAAGTATGACCAACCTGCAGTCACTATGAGTGGATGACACATTTGAAACAGTAACCAGATTACAAAGATATCAGTAAATTTGGAACAGCACCTTGACCCTTATGCTTCAATATATTGAAAGAGGACTGCTTATGTATACACATGCAGTGAAGTCTGCTGCAGTTCCACTAAAGCTTCCTTCCAAGAACACCACAATTCCTTCACCTTGATAATGATTTTAGCCTCGTAATGATTACTCCAGGCAGTTTGGAAGGTCTTATTTTCACATCTCTATGGGGAGGATAATTATGATACACTAGCGTGGCTAAAACTGGAAAGTGACCTACCTGCTAACAATGGCTTTGGCTGCTGGGGCTTCTGAACAAGGGCCAAAAGTGCCTCCCAGCACTACTTGGAGACAAACTTTCAACCCATGGCAACTCAAACGCAGAGAAAGGCAGGTTTTTACACTTCCTCTGTCCTATCAGCTCTCGAACTCTTTTTAGCTTTTCCAGCCATATTTTCCTATTTTAACCTGGTTTTGTCTTGCCGGGTGTCCCCCCTACAGCGAACAGCTAAAACCACGTGATGGAAGACAAATATTGACACCACAAAAAATTTCGAAAGATTCAACGCTGAGCACTGTCAAAAGAGTAAAATAGATCAAGAGTTACGAATCCCTCTTTGAAGCAGGTCGCTGTCTACACGTAAGTGCCGCACTCCTGCCCGAGGCTGACTCCCGAGGCGGAGCCGTCCCGCAGCACTGCCGCCCTGGGCATCCCGAGGAGCCCGTGCTGCCGAAGGCAGTCTCCCTCTTCCAACGCCGCCGGGAGGCTTTTAAGGTCCCGCCACGGGCTCGTCTCCTATCTCCTGAAGCCTGGAGACGGGCGAAACACCTGCGCCAGCCGCAGCGCTCCCCACGCTCCCGCCGGCGAGGTGACACCCGGATCCGCCCCCCCGGCGCCCCGGCCCTTACCAGGGAGAGCACTTTGTAGGTGTTGGGATCCTTGCCCTTGCCGCCCGGAGGCTTCTCCGGCTCCTCGGCCACCTCCATGGCCGGCAGCATGGGCACAGCCGCAGCCTGCAGCCCGCCATCAGCCGCCCCTACCCCGTCCAGGTGGTCCTCGTGGCCCTTCCCCGCTTGCTGCCCGTTCCCCTGCATGGTCCCCACGGCTCTGCCCTCTGCCCGCCCGGACTCGGCTATTAATAACCCGGCGGCCCGGGCCCGCCCCGCCCCGCCCCCAGCGCGGACACCGGCGGCCCCCGCTCCCCCGCCGGCAGCGGCGTGGAGGAGGGAGCGGGATGTTCTCCTCCCTCCCTGCCTGCCTGCCCGCCCCGCTCGGTCACCCCGGCTCGGCCGCCCCCCGCTTTCCGAGCCCTCCCTGCAGGTGAGGGCGGGCTGCGGCCGCCCCTCCCTGCGGGCAGGGCAGGGTAGGGAGGAGGTGCGGGGCCGAAGGACACCGCGCTGCTCTGAAATAGCGTCCGGGGGAGGGCGTCGGGCCGTGTTTACGAGGGAGCGCGGAGAAAGTTTCCGCTGCCCGATCCCCGGGCGGAGGCGGTGGCGCGGCTTTCCCCGAAGCGGCCCGGCGGCGGTGGCACAGGTGTGCGCGGGGGCGGGGGTCCCGCTCCCGCTCCCGGTCCCGATCCCGATCCCAGTGCTGCCACAGGCACGCAGCCAGCCCCCGGTGCGCGTTTGCACCCAGAGCGCTGCCGGCTGCTGGTGTCCTTCTCAGGGTGCTTCCCTCCGTCCCTGCCTGCAGTTCTTCGCCCCTTCCTGAGGTTTTCCCCTCTC
Source organism: Dicrurus megarhynchus (assembly GCA_013399195.1). Classification (NCBI taxonomy): domain Eukaryota; kingdom Metazoa; phylum Chordata; class Aves; order Passeriformes; family Dicruridae; genus Dicrurus; species Dicrurus megarhynchus. Next base: position 2,916,454 of record VXAD01000394.1, on the reverse strand, counting down.
GCCCATAAGTGCGTGCGGTGTGCCCACGGAACCCCCCACGTTGGGCGTGCCTGCACACCGGGGGTGCAGCTCAGCAGGCGGCTCCATCGCTTGCCCAGGAGACACTGCCTCTCCTTTGGGGTGATTTGGTCTGTTCAGCCTGGAGAAGAGGGAACTGAGGGGAGACTTCATCCCAGTTTACGACTTCCTCGTGAGGGAAAGAGCAGGGGCAGACATTGATCTCCTCTCTGTGACCAGCGACAGGACTCAAGGAAATGGCCTGAAATTGTGTCAGCAGAGGTTTAGGCTGGATATCAGGAAAAGGTTCTTCACACAGAGGGTGGCTGGGCACTGGACCAGGCTCCCCAGGGCAGTGGTCACTGCACCAGCCTGACAGAGTTCAAGAAGCACTTGGACAACGCCCTCAGACACGTGGTGTGACTCTTAGGGATGGTCCTGTGCTGGGTCAGGAGTTGGACTTGATAATCCTTTTGGGTCCCTTCCAGCTCAGTGTATTCTCTGATTCTGTCACTTTGGGCTCAGTGCCCCCAGGCCAGGACCTGCTCAGAAGGGCAGTGTTGTTGGGGTGAAATCCATGTTTGGAGCCCTTCAGGGCCTTTTGTTGGGACTGGCACTGCCTGGCTCCAAGGTGTCACTTCCCACTCATTTCCACTAAATTCAGCCCTGCTTGTTTGGCAAGAGAGAGGTGTTTGTACACACACTGACTGTCCATGGGGAAGGGCAGTTCACCCCACGTGTGTAGGTACAGTCCAGACTGCAGGGCTGGCCCCAGACATGGGTCATTCCTCCTTTCTCTAATAGATCCGTGAGTGTTGAGTAGCATCAAGACTTGCAAAGTACGCCTAAGCTTAAAATTGCTAAAAATATCTCATTGTCCATAATTCGTTTTTATACTATACACAGTTTTGTATGTTGACATTAGGCTTAGATTTTCAGTTCTAATGGGATGGTGGGTTTGATTTCCTAGGGCTTCGGGAATCTATGTCAGATTTATTTTAACTACCAATATACTCAGAAAGGAGTGACACTTGCATAGTTTCTGACAAAAATCCGTATTTTCTGAAAAATAGCTACAGTAAAATGAAAATTTCCTTTGGAGGTGATCTTGATCCCTGTTGAAATGTTGTTGCTCTGCTTTCTGTTTCAGTTGAGTTGCAAGAACAAGCTGTCAGTACAACTTCCCATTAAAAATAATTGCAAAGATGCTGCGTGTACATTACTGCTGGTCTGTAGCACTGCTGCAGCTCACAGCATGCTGAGGGTCACTGCAGGGCTGCCTCCACGTGCCTCTTGCCATCTAATGAGGTTCCATCAGTGCACTCCTGAGAATTTCTACACTAATGTTTCACTTCATCGCAGAGGAAAGAGGAAGGCAACAGAAACCGTGAGAACTAAGCTCTTGAGCCTGCATAAAAAATCTCCTTTATTCCATTACTGTGGCATTTCAAACAGCTGTCGACTTACTATACGTTCAAGGATTTTGACATGTGAATTGTTAAAAATTGCAATCTGAATACTGATTGCTCAATCATTTTAAAACTCTCATAAAAACTGGCATAGTCAAATTGTTTTGGTTTAGGGTTTTTTTTTTTTCAGTGAACGTGGCTTTAATAATTAGCTCAAGTGGCAGTAAGCCCCTCACTTTTATTTTTTTTCATAAAAATGAAGATATTGCAATCACATTACTCAATTCAACTCTTTTCTTTTTTCTTTTCTAGTCACACTAACAAGAAAGTAAATGTTTTCTCTTTCCAAACAAACAAACAAACAAACAGATAAATTAAAAGTTTACAAGATTTTATTACAAATAAAATTTCATTTTTCATTTCCTTGTTTTTGTATGTAGAAAGATTTTTTTCTTAATTTTAAATATAAGTCAAATAGAAATCCTTCTTGTCCTGTCACCCACTCAAAAATTTGAATAGCACATATTGTATACTAATGATTCAATGAAAATTATGTATAACTACATTGCAGACAAAAAGGTCTCTTTTTTTTTCTACAGAAAGAAAGGATATTCTGCAGCTGGAGCTAACTTCTGAGTTGTTCATTCATTAACTATTCATTAACACTTACTCTTCTGTGTACAAATATTCATGAAGCAGTCTAAATTTTTAAATTTCTTTCTGTGACAATACAAATAGTTAAGGTACTTCAGGCTAGGCATGGAAAATAATTAACCAGCACAGAAAACAATTAACCTAACAGTGAGAAGTAAGCTCATTTGAGCTGACTGACAGGGTGTCGAAGTGCCATAGACAAGAGAGTCTGGAAAACCAAAAAGGACTAAGTTTTGATGCTGAATATATCAGATGTGTCTGAATAAATCTACTGAATACTGGGGGAAGAGGCAAAACACTCCCAGTATTAAACCTTCAAAACTCCACATCTGCTGGATGGCTTTGGGGCGAGGTTGTTAAATAGCATCAATACCATTTTAACAAATCTGTGACAAAAGACATCATTGTGCAACAAATTAATTGCAGAGATTACTGAGGTTGCAAATCCAAATTCCAAAAATTGGCTGCAGCCATTTCAACACGGACTGAGGAAGCTTTTGAGGAAGCGAGGGCTGCTGCCAGCACAGCTGCCAGCTCAAGCAGTTACTGAATGAAGCTGCCCTACCACACGTCAAGGGAGAACAGAGGTAACACCAGCTTCATGTTTGCAGGCCTTATCTGTAAAGGGAGTCGTCAGAGATTATCAATTTTAATTTGCTGTTCAGCTGTTAGTGGCTGCAGCAAACATAAACAAACATATATTATGTAGTAGGAGAAAAAGGTAAACACAGGAAGTTTTCCATGCTGCTGCATGTCACAGCCTGTGATGTTTTCTCCTTGCATTTTTTTACCTCGACAAAATCTCCTCCAAACATCTGTATTTAGGAAGACCTGAGCAAACACTAAGTACTCTCATCTGGCCCATTGTGTGAGATGGCTGTGGCCCACTTAGGAGCTGTGGTTAGTGATAGGGGTTGTAAATTGCACCATGTTTCATGATTGGACAATCCACTTGCTCCAGCCAGAGTTGGGAGGCCCTTGCTGCTCTCACAGCAGGGGGTCAGACTGAGCTTGCAGAGGAGCATCATCTTGTGAGGTTGCCAGTGATAATCAGCTGCAGGCTGGCTGAGCCTTGACCCTTACATTGCAATAGAAACCAGTGGTTGGTGGTTGTGGCAAGTATTTCCTGTTGCATTGCCTCTAATCCACAGCAAAATTCCTGTAGCCATGAAAAAGACCAGGAGCCCCAGGAAAGCCTGAAGCTGCTCGTTAGAAACCATGCTGCTCACTGTAACACTGGACTCTACCTTACAGAAGCTAATTGAGCTGTTTCTCACCTCCTGCTCTAAGGACTTCTCCAACATTGTTGTATGAGAGTTGCCTTGTAAACTAGTCTAGAAATCATTGAATAATTGGCAATTGTGGTAGTTTCTGAAATATCTTTATGGGTAGTTTTATTTAGCATTCAAAATGTGTCTAGAACTTTACAAAAATGCAAGTCTTTAAAAAAAGGAACAAATGAAACTGGAGGTGTATCTCAAAACTGTTTTATTATGTCTGGGAGTAATGCCTAAGATGAAGTCAGAAATCCCATGGCATTTATGGGCATATCAAACTATGTGGACTGAACTGCGTTTTTCAGGTTTGCATCAAGGGGTGATACATAACCGAGCAAAGATCCAAGACACGAGGGCAAGGTAGAGTTTCAAGACACACGTTGCAAGTCTCAGGTTCTGAGTTTAGCATCAAGATGCCTCTTTGTCAGGGAAAAATAATTAGTCCTTTATAACTACTTGCTTCAAAATCTGTTAATTTTACTCCCCAACATGCCCCTTTTAATAAGTACAGAAAGAAATATTTTTTTGCAAATAATTACCTATTTTTGGCTGTTTTGCTGGTCTCCAAAAAGAAAAAAAATCTAGGGATAATAAACTGATAACCTAATGTTTCCTGTATAATTGAAAAATGGCATAATTGTTCCTCCTTTCAGTCTTAGTTTGGCATATATTCTTGGCAGTTTAATAACTGTTAACACAACAGTTGTTAGATTGCTGGCAACAGTAGAAGAAAAATATGAGAAGTCCTTTAGCAATAGGAAATAATTGCTTGACAGTGATTTTCTGTCTCCCTAAGCTATATAAAAATGCCTCTATTTGATTTTAGAAAAAATGCCTATACTCCACTAAGCTGATGTGATGACAACGTATTGGCAGTATTTGTTGGGAAGCAGACTGTAAGATGTTTGAATACTTCAATGCTACCCAAGCAGATGTTCATTATGCTCTTCCCAGCGTAATCTCTCTAGCAAACGCAATTTCAATACCTAATTTGCCAAGCAAATCTAAGTGGTCTGCACAACCAAGCAGAAGAACACTTTGGTACCTAGGGTGGAAAAAGTGTAGGATGTTCAACCAAAAGAAAAAGGGGGGGTGGGGGGATGGGGAATACAGTATTAGGGTAAATACCCTAGTGGTTTCTTGAAGACCTGAAAGGTTAATTCAGTGCTGCTTGTAGTAATATTAAAAGCGGTGCTTATCAATCTGGGAGGAGTCCAGAGCAAAGCAATAGTGTAGGTACTGTAACATCCACTGCAGCTAGAGGGTGATTTAAAGAAGATTAATTGCTCTTTCACAAGTTAAATGTTGTCTTAAGATTTAAACTAGATATCCCCTTACCTCTCATTGATTTTTGACACCTTGAAGTGAACAAGATTCAACACAAACCAGGATGGGAAGAAAAAAAGCTTTTAAAATAAATGGTCAGTTGGGGGAAGAGATTCGATAGAAATGTGTAAGGAATTTAGCAATGGGCATCCATCATCTGCATATGAATTTATATTCTGAATCATATAAACAGTTTTGAAATCCACTTTTATTTCATCCCTGGAAGTACAACAACTGCTCTATTAAATTAGAATAAACAGAGGTCAAAGACCTGCAGCTGAGAACATTTTTGAGCCAGAGGGAAAATCTCCTGCTAAATACTGTTTAGGATAATTTTTCATCATGTCTAACCACTTTTTGAACACATACATATCTTTAGGATCTACCCCATCCTGTAGTACAAAATTTTGCATTCTAACTTTTGGTGAAGAAACACCTCGTTAAATTTTAGTATCTTGTTGTCACCCTATAAAATATGTAGGTCGATGTAATTTGAGGAACTTCCATGTCCTGTATAGTAGCTTTACCATTCAGATGCTGCATGTCTCCTTTTCAACAGCTTACAAGCATTGGCATTCACTACCTTCTTACTGGAAATAAGTGCATGGAAAGCCAAGTTTTTATTTCACTGCTGGAACAAAACCTATTTCATATGAAGATACTAAAATATCATCAAAACAAGATTCTGGAAGAAATCTTTACTTCTAAAAAGTACCTAGAATGATGCTTTAAGTCAGGCTGCACTGAATTAGCATGGAAAAAAAAGGTTTGTGATTTTCACAATGCAAGTTGTTTCTTCCGGTGTTTCAACAACCACAAATGATCCAGGAACTTGTTGCACATTTAAGGAAACATCTGGTATTTTAAAATATTATATTACTCAATACACAAAATTAAAATACTACATGCAGAGATAATAAGAGAAAAACCATGTGTTCTTAAATAAAAATTAAAAAAAGAAGGTATAAAATGGGAATTTAACATTGTCAACATTAATATTAACATTATTAACATTAATGTTATACTTGACAAGTATAAAGTTAAGGCCAACTGGAAAACTCAAGAGATAAAACTCAAAGATCTTGAAGGGGGAGGGAGGAGGGGGCAGACGGAGGGGAGTACCTGGTAGGAAAGAAGGGGAAATTTTATCTTTGTTTTTTTGTGGCGTAGATGCTATTTCTCATCCATCTGAATTTTAATGCCCTGTGTGCAAGCATTGCAAGTTTAGCAGATGATCCAATTCAATAGAACAAAACACCTAATGAAAACATTTTGTTGTTTGGATCAAATTTCCTCTCCATGAAAGGGACATCCATAAAGCTTCCAAGTAATTTGAATAGTTGTGGTATTCAGCAGTAAATACTCCATGTTTCTGAAGATTTGACCATCACAGCCTTCACTGGACAGCTGGTTTTGCAATCCGGAGAGGTCTCTGCGTAAACACTTTTGAAAGCTTAAACACTATTTAAGAATAACATCTTTACATAAATTTTAAAGAAACCATGAATTTTAAAGCCAATAACCTCTAAGAAAGCTGACTAGAATAATGTTTTCTCAGGGAGACTAACTTTTCCAATGGAATTATCTAACATTCGAGTCTTACATGTTGTTAACTGTCAGAAATAAACACTTGTCCTTGCACTTCCAAGTCAGCCTATGCCCAAGCTGCTTGCTGGCACACATTTCTTGCTCACCCATTCTGCTTCTGTGCTTCTTGATGCACATGCAGAAAAATGCACCAAGCAGGTGAACATAGTCTTGTGATAGGAAATGTTCACACTCCCATCTCCAAACAGTGTGAGTGGGTGTGACCAGCACCTGATCTCACCACTTCCTCAAACCTGGAGTCTTCAGGTCTCCTTTGTCACCCAGCTAACCTGTGCTGCTTCCTCTTGGGATCTCATGACAAGAAAATACCCAGGGAGAATATTTTAGTATTATTCTTTTTGGCTCCATTATTTGCCCCCTCTGCATTTATGAAATCAGATGTTTAGAAATATTTATAAACATATAAGAAGATGAAAAATTGCTTCTGGCAAAGCTGCTCCAGAGTCATAAAATGAAACCATTTTCTGGGACATGTCCTAAGCAAGAAGCCCACCAAGAAAGGGAAACAATGCATGCTTAAATAAATATTTCTGGAGAATCTGCACGATGTCTCTGGCAGCATGCCTACTGTTGAATCCCTGCTACTTTAAGGCCTGGGCTTTTTATGCCTGACCCAGGCATCATTAAAAGACTGTCTAGAGATTCACTGGAGCTAGGTGTCAGGAAGTACAGCTATTTCCGACTGTGGAGAATACCAGGAAGTGCATTCTTCCAACTTTGATACAAGGTCTGTGCAACACACCCTGGACATGATCTTCAGCAGCCCAGAAGATCACTGAGGGTAGGGCAGCCAGCTCCTTAAGATGAAATAACATTGTGCTTTAACTGAGAGTCAGAAGTCACTGCCCATATTCTTCTTGCCATTGAAACTCAACCCATCGCTCTACTTTCAGAGCAGAATTTGAGTATGTTTTTAAGAGTCACAGTATTGCTGGTGGACTAAGAGAACTGAAGACTACAGGTGAGGCTGACAGACCCCATCTAGGGAACATGTGCTAAACCAGTCCTAAAGGGACACATGGTGAATACTGACTCCACAATTAGTAAAAAGGAATACTAAAAACATAAACCTTCCAGTCTCTACTATTCTCCTTTCATACCTTCCTGTAGCCCATAAGAAAAGTGGAAGGCAACACTCCTGCATCTATTCAGGAAGCAGAATAACAAAAACCAGGTCATTAATAAAAACAGCAGCCACTCCTCTGCTGACTTGAAGACTGCACTGGCTATTTCAGGCAGCAGACTCTTAGCCCATTCACTACTCAATCCACTCTTTGTTTCAGCTTAATTTGCAAATGAATCTTCTGAGGAGTAGAGTTAGGTATCCTTTATAAAACTCCCAAATCATTTACGTCAAGTGTGTCAACAAACTTTTTTTGCAGATATCTACATTAAACTGAATCAGTAATTCCCCTATGTGGACATGCCACAGCCAGATTATCTTGAGATGTCTGAGACAGATTTGCTCTGTTCGTGTTTGCTTCCCTTTGTGAAACTTGCTTGTCCTCAGTTTCTCAGTAGTCCATCACTTATAGAGAGCAAATCTTGGCTAAGCATCACTCACTGTAGGATATGCACTGTAAGTAATGCAGACACAGTGTTGCCTTCTCATATGAGCTCTTCCTGCTAGGACTTTGAAGCTGGAAAAAAGGTAAATATCTCAAAAGGCAGATGTATGAAATTTACCTGACAAACAACTCCTCCAGAGCAAAGCTTAAAAGCTAATTTTAAAAATAAGTTTTCTCTTCATGTTGTTTTAAGAAGATATGAAGAAAAAACCCCAATTTTTTCATCAGCTTTTGTAGGGTTTCTTTAGAATGTTATAATTTAAAAACTAATATGTTCAACCAAACCAAACTATGTATTTGACTTTAGGGAGATGGAATTGACTCAACTAGGACGTTAGTGGTGTCAAAGTCATTTTATCCTCACCCCAGAAAGAAACATGGTGTGTTTTTATTTAATGTTTATTTTTGTCTGGGGTTCCTTTTTCATGGAAAGTTCCAAGAGCTCTACATACCAAATATGTTAAAAACAGTTTACAAGTCGTTGGTAAATCAGTTTGTTTCTGAAGAACTGCTTGTCTTTGGAAGGTATCTGTCTGTAACTCTTTCAGGGTGTTAACTAACCATGGGGTTGTTGAAATTAGTTACCCTGAAAGTTACTTTTGTCTTCTGAGCTGCAGGATGGTTTGCAGAGGAAGTATACGGCCTGTGGTGACTGCTGGCATTTTGAACATGGCACAGCATTTGTGCTAAGGCACTTCTCTGTTAGCTACGCTGTTAGAAATATTTAGTGTTGATAATCACAGTAGCTTTCACTGACAGCAGGTTGGCTCACTGTGATGGCCTGTGACACACAGTTAGAACTGCTAAACAAAGAGCCAGATGATAATTTTATATTTTGAACTTCAAAATCTGGTTTTAATCTAGCCTATTTAGAAAGAGGGCAAGAGTATATTTTTCATTGCTTCCATGGAGAAGAGAGATAATGCAACCAATTCCTGAAGATGAAGTAACGATGTGCTTTAATTGAGACTCAGAAGTCATTGCCCATATTCTTCTGGTTTAGCAATCCACCATGCCCCATGGGCTTTCAGATCATGTACAAAGAATTATGAAACAAGAAAAACTGTTGGCATAGCTCCATGTTCTTCCTGGCATTCTTAGAGAGCAATGGGAGTGTCTAAAAGGATTCAGTAAACGCAGATTAACTTTTCCACAGAAACAACACAGATTATTTCTCCATGTAGACAGCAAGTCATAGTTCCTTTGCCTGATACCTCAGAGAGACATTTCCTCTGGCTTTTGTAACAGCCCTCTTTACTAGCACAATGTATAGTACAGGAGGCCCAAGCCTCTCACTTTGTCTCTCAGGAGGAAATCCAACTCAACAACCTGAGATCAGTCAGGAAGACCGACCTGATAAGGAGGCTGACTCACACAGGACCAACACCTGGGGCTCCCACTGTGACCCGGTCTCTTACCACAACTATCAGTTCCAAAAAAGAACTAATCAGCTGGCACTGGGTAATAAGGTGGGATGAATCCCAAACACTGATGGTCAGTCCCAGCAGTGCTGTTGCCCTTGTACTCCATCCAACCTGTACTTTGTTTACAAAAGCCTACATGTTAGCAAGTATTTTTATTTTTCAGATTCTGCACTAATTATTGGAAGATAGATATTAATGGAATGAGTTTTGGGGATGCAAGGAAGACATTACTATACTTCTTTCTGTATGTCAGCTTAAAACCTCAAAGTACATGCCACACATCAATCTCTTTACAAGTTTTATATGAAGAACAGAGACAAGTAAGCATTAATTGTACCCTATGAACTTCATAAATACTGAATACTTGCACGGTTTACACGAAAAGAACTTAGAGTAACATTTTTAAGGTTAAAAGCTACAAGGCAGTAAATCTCCTCATTCTTCCCCTTTATGGTATAAAAATCCAAAGCCCCAGCCTATCAGTTTACCTCATGCATCAGCTCAAGCATATAAAAAAATTTCCCTCTGATCTTTTTTCCTGAAGTTATATATCAGCAATTGGTGTTTATCTTATGCATTGTGTATCCTCTAGATAAATAAAAGGTGGTCAGAAAGGTAGAATATTTTTTTCAGCTGCTGTGGAAGTCTGCAAATGATAAAACAGGCTGGACTCTTCACTGTCCAGCATCCTAGGATAAGAGTTAAATAATTTTCTGTCGCTAATGAAATAATGATACTGATGAATAATGATCAACTGCTGCATCCTGCCTCCAAAATAACAAAAGATGTAGGGACCCAGCTATTATGATAGTCACTTTATAGTCATTCAGTCATTACATCTCACATCTAGGAAATCTAATACATTTAATTGCCTTTGGGCTCTTGCAGTTCTTCTTTATCTTCTGACTGCTCTCAGTAGATATAAGTAGAAATGACCTTCAAGGCAGCTTCTCTGACATGAAAGTTTCTGAGCAGACTACATCCTCCATCATGTGCTTGCTCTCCTTTTAGCCAGGATGCCTTGCCCCAGTCTCTGTATATGTTCCAACAAAAATTCATGTATCTTTTTCTTATGAGGAGTTGGAATAGGATTTTGGCAAAGCAAGTGAGGACAACAGCGTGAGATTTGGATGTGCTGAAGAGGAGAGTCATGGCAGAAATGCTGTGCTGGAAAAAAAATTTCCCGCCCTCAGGGAATTTTTAGGACTTCAAAACCTCTCACATTCCGCACCAGGTCAGAGCCATCTTTCAGGTGTGGAGATCCATCAGACAGAAAAACAACAAAACAAATAGCAGGTTGGTTATTAAGACACTCACTCAAGTTGTACAAAATCCAGCATCAAGTTCATGCCTGCAAGCTGCTCCAGCTCTGGATTTTGTCACCTCAGCAGGCCATGCAGCAATATGGCTGTCAGCCAGGAGTCACTGAGTTGAGGTTGTTTGTCAGCTCAGGAGAAGCCTGAAAGAAAAAGTCATGGAGATGATGTGTTGGCATCTAACCTTGTTCTGGAAATTGTTTGGCTGACAAGGCTGTATTGGGACACCACTGAAAGCAAATTCAGACCATGCAAAATTTTTATTTAATTTTATGTATCTGACAAATTCATCCAAAAGAAAAAAAATCCAACACCAAAAAACCACCAAAACCCAAATAAGTTTTATTAAGCTTTTTCTGACCAACTCTATCCATGCCCTTTTCCCCCTAGCTAGTCAAAAGCACTTTGTTACAGATATTTTCTGGCTCAGCATGACATCTCTTGTCATTCTTCCCAACCTCACAAACACAGCTGGAAGTAAAGCAAGTAGGGAATATGGTTTTCCTATCCACATGTTCAAGAATATGATTCACAAGCAACCAAAGCAGAGCATGAGCTATGACTGATGAAATGGCAGCACCAGCAGTGCTCATACAAATCCTGGCCGCACAGATACTTTTTATTTAAATTGCAAAAACCCAGGCAAGTTTCTCAAGTTACTGGTTGGCAAAGACTTGAGGTGTTAATCTCTGTTAAAAATCTTTAATCACTGTCTCAATCAAACTGGTCTTGCATTACCTTTCTAAAGTTAAAATGCCTGTTTTTTTCCTTCACTTAATCATTATTCACAGAGGCAAAGAACACAGACTCAACTGAGTCACTGAGGCAGTTGTCTGCTCTCATGGGTAACTGTGTAATTCAGCTGATTCAGAGGCTGACCAAGCTCTTTACTTTAAAGTATTTCTGTTCTTCCCTTGCAATTTTCATAAAATAGCTGTTCCAGAAGCTTACCAGTGACAATCTGTCCCCTGATTTCCAGTTGGAATCTACTGCTGGCAAATTTATGTTTCATTATAATTATTTGATGCTAACATTTTTCTAAACTATAAATGACTCTTTGTTTTCTTTCTCTGCTGTTCATCACTACTATCACTCCTAGGAATACAGCTGGAAAGAGTGGTTTATCTCCTCTCAGGTTCCGGGTTTGCTCTGCTAAACAAGAAAATATTTTAAAATCTCTCATTGTTTGTTAAGAGATTAAAGTAGGTAATCATATAGGGATTTAATTTTCCATATAATATCAGAGCCTTCCTATGCTTTTGCTCCAAAATGAAATCACCTCACACCTAACTGGAATTACAATGTTCCCTTATATTTTGGAGCCCCTTTCTTGTACTAAAAAACAACAAAAATGTATCATCAATGTGCATTCGCCAGCCTTACATGAGCTTGACTCTTTTCTACCTCCAACAACCACCTCTGAAGGCCATGTGGATCACTATTTGTCAAGCTGTTTAGCTTCTAACTGCTGGCGATCCAGGACAGGAGGTGTCACCAGTGGCAGCCCCACCCTTTTTCACTTTGAAACAAGTTTTCTGTTACATAACAGTCTTCTGAAGCCCTGTGTGCACTCTGTAATGACTTCAGGATGACTAAGACCACTTTATTGGAAGTTTCACTGCCACTGATTGTCATTCCAGGTCTACACAAAATCTTTGTGTCCCTTGGTCTGAGCTGGCCAAACCCATAACTAGCTATATGTGAAACCATTCAGAATTAATTTCTGAAGAAGAAATTATGCCGTTCTTTATTTCCTCTCCTCTACTTGCCCTCTAGGGTATCACCACAGTTCCTCAGTGCAGCCAAGCGCCTGTGGCCATGTAAACAACAATACACATGGAACACCTTGTTTGCAGTCAAAGCAATGAGTAGAAGTTGACAGTAGTTCACGAAGGACACTGAGCAGTCAAAAAGCAAATGGATTATCAGAGACCAGGAGGAAATCACAGTTTTCTTCAGTTTAACCTCAAACCTCAGTAAACAAGCCAAGATGTCACACAGGAAAAACCTTGAGCATAAACAAGACACTGATGTGTCATGTCCCATATGTCATTATCCCATGCTATAGCTGTCCAGAATAGCTGTGCAGCTTGGTTGGACAAGAAGTAGACTGTGGATTCAGTGATTCATAAAGCAGAAGCTTCAGCCAGAACAAACTTTGTTCAGTGCTATTTTACAGTGCAGTTATTCTGCATTAATCACAGTAGAGAAACATGTAATAGAAAATAGAAAGTCAATTCCTGTGAAGAAATATAATCTCTCTTACAGTGGGTTTCATAAAGTTCCTGAATTATACAGATTTTCTTTTGACTTTATGTCATGTATCAATTGTGTTTCAAAAGGTGCCGTTTTTTACAGCAGTCAATCAGCAAATTTGTCAAGCAATATTGCAGCATTGTGCCGAAAGTTGTATTAGGTTATTCATAACTGGAAAAGAGGGAAATTGCCATAACTGCACTAACAGCAGGTAGCAATTTCTCCCTGCACTTTGAAATATACACTGCTTATTATGTGAGATACAAACATATTTTATTCTATTTTTATTTCTATTTCTATATAAAGCTTTCACATTTCTTTTATGCACTTTTTTTGGTAATACTTGGTAGCTTTTAATAATAGATGGAACAGTTGGCAGTACCACCGATAACATTTCTGCGGGATTATTTCTCTTAAGCATTTTCCTTGTGAGGAATACATTAAAAGAAAAACTATATAAATTTCTGTAACCCGTACGGTTTTGCAGCATTTCTCATGCAATGGTGTTTACTTAAATGTTCTCAAACACAAGTCATTCAGACCAACAGAAATTCTCTATCTAAGGGTCTTTACACAGGTACATTAGATTACATCTGTACCTCAGAGAACAGTTATGATGCCATTCATGTTATCATAAAATTTTAAAGTTTGTTGTAATGGAAAAATGCTTATTTCTGGGCTTTCCATAGCTCATTCTATTCCTTTGTCAGAAACTATGTGATTTCAATAACTAAATTAATCACTTCGACATTAAACTTCCTGAAAATCCTGAGTTGCAGAAGCAATATGATTTCTGGTCTGAGAAAGCATGGGTGGCAGTGATCACAGCCCAAAGACTGAGCATGAAACTAGTTCACATACTGGCTTTATTCCAAATTAATAGTTGCCATGGCTGGCAAAGGAAGCAGTGGAGCCATATGCTAAGGGCCAAGTTGGAGAAAGGAGTTGAGATTTCTTTCCTTGCAAGTGGCAACAGCTGGAGAAGACAAAGATCACACTGAGACACAGATGATGGGGAGAAACATGACTGGGGCTGGGAATAGACAAACACACACATTGGAGTAAGAGAAATGATGAGCAGGAACCATGGGAAAGATGCTAGACAGCAGACACAGTCAGTTACATGCTACACAAAAAACCAGGAACTTAGGCGGTTTCTTTCTACCCAATATTGTAGGTCAACTACAAAGAAAAGTCACTGACCAGTCCTTGTGTCCTCCACAGCCCACATTTTCCTAAGGAAACATTACCAGTCCTTTTAGAAACATGCCTCCCTGCCATCTCCTTTCCCACCAGACAGCATCCTGTTTGTTGTCACTCTGTCTGACACTACCTTTAGGAATTGAGATTACAGGGAATTATTTCCACCAAAAGCAAAACCACTGCCAAACCATCAAAAGCAAGTTTGATACACCAAACAGCACCTGAAAATTGTTGGAGATGTTCACAAATTAAAATTTGCTATAACAAAATTAAAATTTACTGAAGAAAATACGAGATCATATCATGCATGTTTCCTCAGCTTATGCAGCTAAACTGCTTCCAAAACTTTGTACTACTCATAAGACCGAATTGCATACCACATAATATGCGATCTAACTCATAACTGAGTAAAGGAAATGAGGCAAGATTTCTCATTCTGTGGAAAGAATTAGAGTAAGAAACAGCTTGAACTCACCTTTCCCATGGGTCTGCAGTTAAGCTTTTGAAAACACCAAGGAACAAAAAACTCCATACTCTATTTTTTTCTGCATTCAGACAGTGCTTTTTTTTCTGGCATTCTTCCTCTTTGCAACTGAGGACTGATCTGGAATGCTTAACAGTGCTGAGGAGATATACAGCATCTGTAATCTGAACAAAGTTAAAAAGAATGTAAACTAGTGGCATGAAAAGATGCGGACAACGCCCCTTGGGGAAGAGTGGAAAGGAGGACTGCAAACTAACCTCTTTGGAATATGCTACTTCATGAAAATGTGTTCCCAGATGCAGAAAAGGCATCCTTCTCCCTAAAATGAAGGAGAAATTCATCATGAGAAATTAAAACTTAGTATTGTTTCTGAATCGTGTTTTGCATTCTTGGCTGATGGGATATCCTTCAAATGTTCTAGAGATGATAGAAATGGTATTCACAGATGTAGTTTTGGTAGCTAGACACAATTCCATCAACTTTTCCCCTGACAATAAATAGGAATGAGGAAAAAAGTCCAAACCAGCACAGCTGAATCGATGGAAATTACGTTCACTAGCTCGCCTGAAAAGCAAACAGAGCTTTCTTTTTCAAAATGCTTTTTCTCAGCAATTCCCTGTAAATCCTCCTTCTTCCCTGGGAGACCTGGTTACTCCTAAGATTCGAGAGAGAATTCTGTGGTATGACCTGTATGTGATAATATGAGAAGGACAGAAAGATTGTTAGTTCCCATAGTTGTTATGAAAAGTTTTTTTTGGTTGATCAAATTGAATTTTTAATGTTCACAGTTGTCTTACACAGCTTTCATCTGTGCTGATGAGTGTTAAGCTGCTCATACAAAAAAGTCTGACATATCTGAACTGCAGGACTACAAGAAAACTTTTATCCTGCCTACAGAATAACAGGCTTGTATTCTGCCACTAAGAAAAAAATCAGAGCAATATATAAAATCCACTGGCTTCAAAAAGTGTTCCTGAAAAAGCACAAGTCAGCCTTGGACCCTTGAGGCATTCCCATTGCTGAGTAGTCACTAGAGGCCTATACTGCCTCTGGAAGTGTCCAACATATCAGATGGGTCAGAGTGTGCCCTCAGCAAGTTTGCTGATGACACCAAACTGGGGGGAGTGACTGGTAACACCAGAGGGTCATGCTGCATTCAGAGACACCTCAACAGAAATGTGCTGCCAGGAGCCCCTCATGAAGTTCAGCAAGGAAAAGTGCAGAGTTCTGAGTCTGAGTACCCAGCTCCAGACACCAGCATATGCTGGGGGCCATCCAGATGGAAAGCAGCCCGGCAGAAAAGGACATGGGGATCCTCGTGCATGAAGTTGAACACAAGCCAGCAATGTGCCCTTGGGGCAAGGAAGGTCAGTGATACCCTGGGCTGTATTAGGAGGCATGTTGCAGGTCAAGAGAAATGGTCCTTCACCTCTACTCATCACTGGTGGTACCACACCTGAAGTTCTGGGTTCAGTTCTGTGCTCCTCTGTACAGGAGCCCAGTGCAGACGTATTAGAGAAAGTCCATTGAAGGGCTACCACAGTAATCAAAGTACCGGACTATCTTTTCCACAAGAAAAGAGACTGGGAGTCCCTGGGACAGAGCTGGGACTGGCCATCCTGGAGAAGAGAAGACCCAGGGTGGGTTTTATCAAGGTGTACAAATACCTGAAGGGAGAGAGCAAGGAGGATGGAGTCAGGCTATTCTCAAGGGCACCCAGTGACATGACAAGAGGCAATGGACACAAACTGAAATACAGGAGATTCAACTTAAACATAAGAAAAAAGCTTTGATGATCCACTATGTTTGCAGTGATCTGTAAAATGCATCTAGACTAACCTTCAAGTTACAGACAGGTCTTTTCAGGTTTTGCCTCCATCTTACCCTACAACTAGACCTTGTAGGCATTCAGAGATCCTCCGGAATTACTGTGGATATCCTTTCTGGAGCTGGCTTAGAAGAACACAGGTTGCTGAAAGGACAGAATGAGGGGGAGAAAAACTGGGGGGCTTGATTTAAGGAATTTACAGAACTTAACTTTGGCTCATGCCCCCATCAAAATGGGGACCCAGACCCAGAGCTCATTTTTATTTCAGCTATATGGCAGCACAGACAGTCATGGAATTTTTTTAACCCAGTTGGCTTTTCTGTGTGCTTGGCAAGCACAGCTGGATTTAGTATGGTTGGCAAATCTGTTTGTGAGCTGTTGATCTCACTGAAGTCACAAAGTGGTCAAAATTCACTTGCCCAGCATGGCCTTCCTGAGAGAGTGGTTTCTAAATCATCTCTTGCTGTCACTGTAACTGTGATTCTGGGATCTGTTGTTGAGGTATGACCAGGCAGAGAAATTGAATCCTTACTGCTAAATATCAGATTAGTTGAGCCTCTTCTTTGGTAGGAAGGAAAGACTGTGCCCGCCACGTGCCCAGATGAGGCTGCCCTGTCTCTTGGCTTGTAAAACCACTCTGTACTGTCCCTCATCTTGCGCAAAACCACACATCCCTTTAGGGAGTTGTTCCATCTGTTAGGCAGCAATCTGACTCACTGATAAGAGGCAAGCTAGACACCAAAAAAAGCTCTGCAATTTTGTCTTTCCTTGGAAAGCCTCTGGAAAACCAAAGTACTCTTTGTCCCACATAGGGTCATGTCTCTCACATAGGGTAAGACCTGGAGAAATGCACTTCTTTGCAGCCAGTCTTAGGAAGCACTCACCCTTCTTTCAACTCCCAACCATTACAGGCAAAGCAGGCTGTGGCTGAGCTTCCTGGACAGTGAGCAGGTTGGTTTATGGGACACATCAGTTGCCAAGTGTCCTTAATGTACATTCATAAGCAATTGGTGTCTTTGGCACTTCTGCTTTAAGTCTGGTTGGTGTCAAGCTGTCCCAAGTCCTGACCCTGGCTAATACCAAGTTGAATTCCACCCAGCACTTTTCATCCTTCAAAGGACACTCCTGTTCTTTGGTTCATGCTTCAGGGTCTGGGAAGGATTTGTATTTCCTGCCACTTTCAGACTATGGTAAGGAAAGTCATTCCAGTAGTCTTCACTTCTCCCTCCCCAGGGAAATTGTGATGGGACAGGCAAGGGCTGCTCTAAGAGGACACTTCTGAGCCTCCACTTTTCTCAAAACTTTGGGTCCAGAGGCATGACAGATTTGCCTGCCTCCCTGTTGACAGCTTTTCACCCAGAGGTAGTAACTCCCCCACTGCACAGAAATGGTACAGTTAGGATAGAAACAAATCTGTACTTACAAACACAATTGCACATGTTGCATATGAAAAATCCCACCATCCTGTGTACAAACATTGCAGGACCAGTGCAGGAGGTAATTTTAAAAACAGTCCTTTCTATATATATCCATTGACACTATTTCCCTTAAGGGAGGATGTCCAAGGTAAAGGGTATTCTGTGCCACTTCAATGTCTGCATTCAGCTTTGAAGGTACTTCAGGAGGGTACTGACAAAAAGCCAGCGGTCTCTGTAATAAATATTAAGTGAACAAAAAAGGTTTGTTTAAATGGTGACAGTCTCACAGAGCCAGGGTGTGGTGTTAGGGAAATAGTAGCACTTACTAAGAAAACATCAGTTAAGCTTTTCCTTTCTCTCTGCCTTTTCTGGAGCAGGCTAGGCTCTTTCCCTTGCCTACTTTCTTTCATTATTACTCTGCCTTGCTACAGAGAAAAGACTAGATACAGGCAGTGCCAAATTTCTAAATCTGCTTAGAGGTTTGGTTCTAATCCTCTAAAACTGAAAAGGACCCAAGCATAAGAGAGGGAAACAGCAAGGTCCTCCAGAGTTCAGACTTTCGATGTCTACAGTAGCACTGTTTCTCAGCTTCAATAATGGTCTATGGAAAATCACATTTTACAGAATTTACATTTTTAATTCTCACATGTAAGGTGGCTCTGAGAGCTGAGACTTGGCATCATCTGCTTCTACAGTCAGCAGATTACTTTGTGCCTATTGCACTTCAGCTTCGGGAGTTTCAAAACTGGCTGAAAAATGCAGAAACAAAGGGCTTACCAATTTGGGAAAGCTATACTCACATCCCCTAGGAAACAGAAGTTTGAAATATTCAGAAACAGCATCATTTCTTAGACCTCAGGACAAAGCAGAGCGGTTAACAAAGGAGGGTTATGTTTTTAAATTAAATATGGTGTGTTTGTGTTTTTGTCTACTTGTTGTTACTTTAACTTTTGAATTTCTCAGCATTTCAGAGTAAAATAAACCAAATCCATTTTATACATTCAGTCACTGTTCTTTTGTCCCACTCTTCTAGAGTAAGAGTGTAGATTTTTTCAACTAGAGTTAGGGTATGATTTACCATGCAGTGAAAAACCAGTTGTGTTCTTAATTGGGGCAGTTTAGCAGAAGTCTTTGCTTTAGGTGGGCAGACTTAGATGCCACAACATTGTAGGGTGGTGAACTACAATTCCATGATGGTGTAATGGTTTAACCAAGATAAAAATCTTTACATTCAGCTTGGTCCCACATGGTGATTTTAAGATCAGTATTACTAAACTCTGTCTGGTGCGTGGGCACACACTGATCATCTAAGACTTGGGGAAAAAAAATGTCTTGTGGTGGGTTTGGAATTTTGTGCAGAAAAGTTTGGAAGTTTAAAGATTCTTTCCTTAAACAGACATACCTCCTTCAGTCCACAGTTAGTTTTATAGATTGAAACACACTTTGACATGTTTCTTTAAAATGCCCCCACTGTGCCTATAAATCAAATTTTGCTATTGCCAGGCATTTGGAAACCATTGCAAATACAGGTAAATTGTAAACATTGTAAAAATAAATACAAGACAATATTATTTTGTGTAGAGCATTTCTTTTACCTCTTTATGTTCAGATTGCTTTAAGATTTCTGAAGGGTACAGAACATAGCTCATTTACTCTAACTTCACTTCACTTGTTACTAGCAGAACGAATTAACGCAAGTGGAAAACACGGGTGATGATCACTTGCACTATGTTTAAACTTTTTGTGAGTCTCAGTATGTTTCCATGTGAATTAATAGGTGAGAAAGAGAAATTCAGAACATTTCAGGGCATGCTTGTGTTAGAGGACCATAACCTCTCTAATAAACACAAGGGAAAAAACACACACTCTTCTCCAACTGTTTAATTTTTCAACTCCATTGTAGAAGTATTTTATATACAATTTATAATTCTGGTGTCTCTGCACTATGAAATATGTTCCTTTTGCATTTTTTTTTAATCATTACTACTACTATAGACATCATACATAATATGCCATGTATTTTATAGCAATATCATATATTAGTTTTTGCATAATAAATATATATTCTGTATTTTGAAAGCCTGGCTCAACAATGATGATTTAATTCACTTTAGATAATTTTATGCATAGTTATTATTCAAATTTTATTGGCACAAAACACTTGACTGAAAAACACAAATTTGAAAAATACTCCTACATACTTTAGCAAGGAAAAACTGAAATCATTTAAATTTTCTTTCTTCCAAACACTGACACTTTTTTCAAAGATAATCAGTTACTTTCAGTCTCAAATATTGGCAAAAATGTCTTTAGCCGTAGAATCTCGGAGACGGGTTCATTTCTTTCCTGGTAAAAGTCAAGCCCAGTTAGCAACTCCACATCCCGAACACGTGCGGAATGAGCCTGAACTCTTTCTTCAACCCAGTCAGAAAGTGTCTTATTTTCCTGTCAAAACAAACAAGAACAATGTTCAGACACACAAAAGGCTGCCTGTTGCTCAGTGGCAATGTTAGGCAGTTACCAGTGTTTGACCTGGTTTGACAGACTAAGGGCCTCCAGCTGGTAAAACTTCTTTCAGGCTTTCCTAGGCATCTTTACAGCCTTGCTTTAAGGGATCTCATTTAAACAGAATCAAATAGAGTCTCTTCTACCCACCTGTCCATTTCCAAAGTGACAGAGAAGTAAAATTATGCTGAAATAGCAAGTGTGACTTTTAACTACAAAATAGGTAAGTCACGTTTCAAACACACACGTAAGGACAGTTTTAGTTACAGTACAAATTAGCTGCACTGCTCAGGCCAATCAAGAAAGAGGCACCTGACAACCCAAAAATAGTCCTTACAGATGCTCAGTCTTGATTGCTGGACAGCAACAATAGTTGCTGGTTAGATGGGGCAAACAATGAAAATGTAACCACTAATCAACCAAAAATATTATTTTCTGTTCTTTTACTACAAGGCCTTTTTCCAAACAGATGGTAATTTGCTTTTTCATTACAGTATCCGCTTCTGACGCAAACAATCCATTAAATGTATGTTACTGCAAGAACATGATGAATATAAAGTGTGAAGATATTTGGGGTTTATTGCTAAACTTTCGAAATGACAGTCAATTTCTAAAGTATAAAGCCTAATTCATTCTAATCATTAGTCAACTCTCAACTACTAAAAAGATCTCACTGGGAAGTTGTGGATTATCCACACTACAAATGGGGAGACACAGAAGTTGTTGCCAAGTAGGGCAAACTTGCACTGTCTGGAGTTATGAGTTCAAAGTCATAAATAAAAACAGTCTGCGAGGGCCAGTTCAAGTCTGTGCAGCTGTACTTGTGCAATATATACACTGAGTTAAGGAACCTTCTGCAACCCAGTTTGTGGAATAAACTCTCAGCTACCTCAAAAATACATATTAGATAATTCATTTTGTTTGCTACAAGGCATAAGATTTACACTGTTATTGGTAAACAGATTTTATTTAACTCAAGTATGAATTTTAACTGCAGGACCATCAATCCAAATGTCTGCTGTGTAATTTCTCATAGAGGTGGAATAAATGATTGAAGAAATTTTCTAGCAACTGAAGAGAATAACACTCAAAGTCCTCTGATACCTTTGGAGTAAGTTTATCCTGCAGTGTTCCATAAAGATATCTCATCTCCCTGTTGCCTGTGCTGCTGTTCTCAGCCCTTCTCAGGTGACAGCATTTCCCAGTCCTCATATCAAACCTTCCTTTCTTCTTCCTTGCTTCTTATCAGCTCATTAGTTTCCAGCTACCTCTCCTGGAACTCCTTGCTCTTCCAGTGACTGCTTTAACTTCCAGCTCACTCTCAGCTCATGGGGAACAAGCTAATTTAACAGACTTACAAAGATTCTCTGGATGACTAGATTCCAATGGGAATCAGTTCACAAAGTTCATTGGCACACAGGAATGTAGAACTATACTTACAGCACAGCTTTCAGTGTTGTCAGGTCGATGAGGAATGATAAAAGACAAAACGTCCAAGGACCCTGAACAGTTCAGTGGAGTATAGGATGTGTTCTTGCAGCTTGTCAGAACCACATAGTAATGGGTTGGGACAGGGATTTTCGTATTGTTTACATACCTACAAAACATTAATTCAGGCATTTATTGAGATATCAAGTATTAAAACCACTGATGCAATTAGAAATTTATAGAATTTATCTCAGCATATATCTTTCAATACTATATGACTTAAATTTCTTTTATAATTGAAAAAATACCTGATGGGATAGACAGCCTCACCATTTATTTCACAAACAGCCAAACATGCATGGATTACTCTGCATGCTACAAGCAGTCCCACTGAAACAGGACTGCTTAATATGGTCAATACTCTATTTTGCCAAAGCCGGAGATCTCTACATCTGGAAGAGTCAGGATAGAGCATCATATTTGCCCTTCATTATACTAAGAATTTCAACGATGTGAATTGGAGGAGAGTGATGAGAAAATTAACTTCAGACTCCTTGCCATTGAGAGATGCCAGAATGGTGGTGACTTGTGGCTGTGTGCTGTAGAAACCAGTTTAGGATACTCAACTGAAAATGTCTTTGCTGCCCTTTTCTGGGGGCAAACATGGTCCCTCTTGTGTATAAACTGATAAGGAGCTGAATGTTTCCCAGACTTTTTTGTTCAGTACTGAACAAAAGACCGTCACTGAAATTATTATACTGCTTTGTATGACTGCCTAACCATGCTGACTAAAACATGCTTATTCCAAACTGGAGGCAGCATTATGTGGTCGACTGGGTATTACAGCATTCTGCTTGGAAGGAATTTGTAGTCTCTCCTCCCTTCCACCCTTCTACTACGTGGCAGGCTGATTTTCCCATTCTCAAACCATTTTTAACAGATGTGGTCAAGTCTAGCCCGAATAAAACATCTCCAGTGACAAATTCAACTGTGCAGATTTCCCAGCACCTTTCTACTCCACAAATGCTCTTACTCTCACAAGGCATTTTCCCTAATCTAAGTTGTTGTTCTAATTCTGTTTTTATTTCCTTCTGTCCTTATTCACTGACATAAATAATTGGTCTTTATCTTTTATGTGTACCTCGAACATGTCAGATGTTGAAGTGAGCCGTGTAAGCCATAGCTATGCAAAGGTACCTCTCAAGAACATTACATTTTGCATTCCCAGTTATGCTATTCAGGCATAGCACACAAATCTGATCTTTGGTAAAATACATCCCCTTGAGACAATAGGAAGAAACAACAAACAGGTGAATGAGCACAACATGCAAGTGAGAAAATTATGCTCTAAGCATGTCTTCTGCAGATTTAAATGTCATATATTCTCCCAGCATTTCTGTTGCAGAGGCCCATAATCTAAAATCTAGGCATAATTGTGGGAAATTAATCACTAGTCTGTATCTGTGCATGTACATAAAGAAACACATGTAACTGCACAGCTTTTTGCTCTTTACTTGAACTTCAGCTTCTGTGGCACTGTATCTGTTAGCAAGAGCATTTCCTGTTGTAAGAGTAATAGTGGATGTAGGATTACAATGAGAATACTCCATAATAATAATCCATAATACTTGTTTCTCAGCCTTTTTAAAGAACAGTTTGTGTGGAAACACAGTGGAAATCACATAGAGTTTGACTTCTGACTTTTCCATGTACTTACTGCTTAATTTCATCAGGACTATCAAAATGGCCATCATAATTGTAATCGAACACTGGTCCACTTATAACATTTACCCCATTCCTTTCTCTAGCATACTTCTGAAGAAGCACGTTATGGAAATAGTCCCATATGTCTGTCATAAAAAGAAAATAGAAGCAAAATTAATGTAAATTTAAAGTAATTTCACCATTGAAGAAAAATAGTGTATTTGTGTTTTCCTTGTAGATTAATAATAAAAAGTTCAGAACTAGACTGCCCATAAAATCAACTCTTCGTTACACAAAATTTGGATTTCATCAGAAGGGACATACTCTCACCTGCCATTGAAAGAGGCATGGTAAATGCTATCATAGTCCTGCAAGGCAAATTCCACTACTGGAGTGTATAATGGTTCAATCTAAAGCTGAAGCTACAAACCTGCAGCTGAGAGGTCATTAATTTCTGGCTGATCTGCCTGTACCTGCAGTGTGCCAAATAGTAGGAACTGACATAATGGTTTTGTGAGAGGAATATTCACCATCTGAGTGTTAGTTTAACTGTACAGAACGCATATCAAACATCACTGGACAATCTGGCTTATTTCACAGATGTCATTTGAGAAAATACAATTTGTAGGATACAAGCTAATGAGACTATTCAAATATTTACAACTGGCATGGCAAAAAAACCTGATGGGTTTGGGGCATTGAGGGCATCTCCTATTGATTTACCTGTTGTTCACGGTCTACAGTAAGTTCTTGTAGTTTTCCTTGAAAAATTGGATTTTTCACAGTCTTTGCTTTACTTGGAAGATTAAAGACACTGAGGTCTTCTGGACCTCTATTTTTTATATGAGCGGATGAATAAATGAGGTCTGAATGTATTAGAAAGATAGTTACATAATTGGGTTTTTTCCAGCTTTTTCCTTATATAATTCCTCTTTTCATACATTTTCTAAGAAAATGAGCCTAGGCTCAACAGTAAAACAGGATCATAAGCAGTTATAGAAAATTTCTTATCAGTGATTACAAACAAATGTAAGTCAGGCTGGATGGGAAGAGTTAATTTAGCTTACCACACTTGTATAATAAAAACATCTATTATAGAAAGAGTATTCCAAGACTAATATTGTTGAGGTCTTCTCTTCAGATTTTGCAAAAAGAAAAAGTGCCATTTTCATTCACCTTGAATTTTCCCAAGGGAAATTTTTATGAGAGTTTCATGGCTAGCATTTCATGTTAGGACAGCAGAGAGGAGATGAAGAGCAAATTCAAAAGCGAACAGGTAAGCAGAGAAAAGCAGAAATCAGATGGGACTATACACAGAAAAGAAATCCCATATAAATGCATTTTAAGTTTTCTAAGGATCTACTTTTAAAACATTTTAAGTATATTTTCACAACATCTGGATATACAGCAGGCCATGCATTAAAGTTTAAATTCTTGTGATAGCTTTATCAAACCCAGAACCATAATTATGCAAAATTAATCATAATACATCAAAATTTTGCAACCTACCTTGGAAAGCTTTATACATGGGAACAATATTGCTGGTGAGTAAGGCATCATACTGTTCAAGATCAGATGAACTATAGTCTATATAAAAAGACCAAAATGTAAATGAATGGAATACTATACAAATTGATTCATATGTCACTATGAATTGTAGGTACTTTTAATTCAATTACATTTTACATTTGAGCATGAGCACATGATCCTACTGCAAACATATCTCTGAATTTGTTTGTACAATCTGTTCAATAAATAATAATTATCAAATTTGAAAATAGGAAATTAATATTTATGCAGAGGAAGAGGGACAGCCTTTCCTTCTAGCCCTTTACGTCATTCCAACCAGTTTTCATCACATTCAAGTTGTTCCATCTTTTTAAAAAAACCCTTAAATGTTCTAAACCGAAAATATTTAGATACAAGTCACAGCTGCCCTGCTTTTGGTCAGTCTGCAAACACTGGAAAGCTTTTTCTGCCCAACATGCTGATCCAAAGAAGTTTGTTTTGGTGTTTGGGTATATGTTTAAACATAAACCCACATCCAGCTGATTAAGACTTTCTAAGGTCTCTCTATAAAAAGAACCATGCTCACTGGGAGGATAGAGGAAATTGCGGGTCAGGGTCAGCCCTTCTGGGTAGTCGGAACAATTTTGGCTCCAAGCAACAGGGATTCTAACATCAGGCCGCAGACAGTCTGAAACAGTGGGAGGAAGAGGAGATGTGTTTTCCTGTGAAAAGGAAAAAAAGTATTACACCCACGGCTGTGGCTAAGCCAATGCTTTGTATGGTTTTAACTTTCTAGAATGGACTTCATTGAATCTTCTCCTATTTTCGTAGTGAATCAGGTCAATGCAAGTAATGGACACTAATGTTTTCTGCATAGTGTTTTTCTTCTACTTCTGTTTTTAGGTAATTCAGGGAAATCCTTATGCGCCATGTAAAACTGTAGCAGCAAAATAAGGTTATACCTTAGGCAAAAACACATTACACATTTGACTCATTCATCACTTTTACATATTTCTGGAAACACAAACTTGATGTCACATCCTCCTGGAAAGCAGCTAGTATATAAAAATGACACTATCACCTCATCTTGGCATCTGAGGATGCAGTTTCTGTAAGAATCTGTGCTGCTGAAGAGTTACAGATAAAGAAATACACAGTAAATTTAGTACATTTTACTGGTGTCACTAACTTCACCAAAACATGTTAACATGCTAAGATCTGGCCAAAAGTGATTCTGATGAGTATAATTCTTTCTATAACCTTCACTTTTTTTCCTGTAACCTCTTATACACACTTTTTCATAATTTTACAATAACATTAAATCATCTGAATATGCTTTTCTGTGTTTAACTTTTTTTTCTCATCCTCATTTACATCGAACCTATTTTCATTTTGGTAAGAATGGAACATATTTTGCTTTATACATTTATAAACAGTAGTTAAACATCTAATTTGATTTTCAGTACATTGTTTATTTTGATCAATTAAAACCAAGCAAAAATAAAGAGCTGGAATGTTCTTCTCATGCATTTTTGCACCCTTTGATTTAATTCCTTTAGTTACTTTTATCAGAATTCAAGTAGATGCCATATTATGGTCAGGTTGTATATTAATGGAAAACATATATAACATATGAAATGAAACATAAAAGACTACAAAAGTCTTCCTTTGACTCCTGACCAGATCATGTGTCCAAAAAAACCCCAAAACACATTAATCACCAATTTGGCTCCTTCTATTTCAGGTTAAAGAACCATAATGTCTCCTGAAGAAAGACGTTAAAACTAAAAAATGGCTGTGCCTATCACACCATGAATTGTCTTTTTTGATGCGGATTATTGTTTTTTGATGAGCCTGTAATTAATGTCAAGAAGTATGAGTTATTCATTATATGACAGAATTTAAGCATCTGCTGTGGTCTCTTATGTCAAATTCAGTCCCCTTCAGGAGTGCTTGTCTTTTTGCAAGAAAATGTGCCTTCCTCCCTGGCAGATGAGTATAAAACCTCAGGAAAACAAATGTCCTTCAATCTTAAATTTTCCTTATTCCTGAGAATATTAAGTAACCAAAATGCTGTCTGACACCAAGATCTGCAAGTGTACGTTATTCACCCAGTTTCAAAACTTCCAAATCACACAAAACCAGCAAAACTCCAGCCTGCATTACCTAGTTACTGTTTAAGCCCTTCTTTATAGATACATAATGATGACATATACCCCATCTTACAAATTGTGTAAAGCATTGCATGGGTTGCATCCAAACATAATTAACCCAGGGTACAATACAAATTCTGTAGAAAGTGCAATTTTCTGCCATTCCCAAGTATTGTAGCCAAATCTTACATTCAAAGGCATTAGCTCCATCCCTCTGTCGTTCCACAGGTGTTATAGTTTACAAAGCCTATTTCTCTCAATTAGCACATGTAATAAAAAATCATAATGTCAGCTTACTGTGCAAGGTAAGTCAGTGTGTGAGCTCTTACACTCAGAGCTTTTCACTGTTGTGTCTCTGACACTATTACAGATGGAATTTATTCTTTCTTATTCTTTCTGTAGAAAACATATGTCATTGTAGTAGAGTCTGCTGTGACCTATATCCTCCAATACTTCAGTCTCAGTCATTCACTGCTTCCCACAATGTTGCATAAACTGCTCTAAGAAACTCCCGCAAAATATGTATTTCTCTTAATTTAGATGTTAAATTGAGCAAGAACTTTCTTTATTTACTTCCAGTACCTGAAGGGAACCTACAGGAAAGCCAGAGAGGGACTCTTTGTCAAGAACTGTACTGATAAGACAAGGAGTAATGGGTACAAGTTGAAAGAGGGGAAGTTTAGGTTAGATATTAGGAAGAATTTTTTTCATGTGAGCATTGTGAGACACTGGAACAGCCCTGGCAGTGTTCAAAGATAGGTCTGATAAGGCCTTGAGCAATCTGGTCTAGCGGGAGGTGTCCCTGCCCATGGCAGGGCTGGGTTGGGACTAGATGATCTTTAAGGTCTATTCCAACTCCTTAACATTCCATGATTCTATGATTCTTTGCTAACTGAGAATTTGTTTTTCAACAAAGGAAAATGTCTGAAAAGTTATTTGGGTTTTTGAGCTTTTTTTAAGTTCAATATTAAGAAGACTGCAGCTCTGATGGGACTTTTTAATCTTTTAAAAGCAAAATCAGACAAAAAATATGCCCACAATTAACTAGCTTTCATTTGGGTAATGCACTTTCAGAAAAAGATTTAAGGGCAGATCTTCAAATATGAAGTATAAAGAGTCGTTGTTGAAATGGACATTTGCTTCAATGACTTTTAGCCTTCTTAGGATTGAATTCATGATCCTTCAACCAGACAGTGAAGAATCAGTAGAAAACATGGAGTGAAACTTTCTGAAATACTAACATTTTAGCAGCATACATTTGATTACAATAATCTCCTCATATTTGTACTGATAAAAAAAGAAATCACATAGACATCAATAACAGTT
The DNA here is from genome assembly GCA_013399195.1 of Dicrurus megarhynchus. NCBI lineage: Eukaryota > Metazoa > Chordata > Aves > Passeriformes > Dicruridae > Dicrurus > Dicrurus megarhynchus. The sequence goes on along the minus strand of VXAD01000394.1, from coordinate 2,888,061 downwards.
CTCTTCAGACTGAAGAATCAACATAGAAACTATTTCCACAAGGCAACTTAGAAACAGGGTCAAATTATAAGGGCAAGTAAGCCCATGAATGTCCATTAGTTTACTGACCCTGAAAACTCAAATAATTTATTCCAGAGCCACATACCCTTGAACACTCAGAGGTTCATTCAACTATCATTACATTTTTCAGAAATGACATCATGTAACAGAGAGCAGAGAACATACAGAAATATGCATTAGTGCAAACTGTCTTGTAGAGTTGCACAAAGGATATTTAATAGAAAAAATATCATGGTACTCATAGGAAAGCTTAAAACTTCTGATTTGGAAAATAACAGCCTGCTTTTCCACAGGAACTGACAGGCAAGGGGAGAATTGTCTTGACAGCATATCCCTTTTACAGAACAGGCTTAATAGAACCAGCACCTCTATTCTCCTATCTCTTTTGTGTCCCTAACAAATGGTCATTCCCACTTTTCTAAACTATATTTTAAGATAGCTGAAATTTAAATGATATCAAAGACACTTTTTCAGACACAAAAGCCTTAGTCCCATGACATCCACCAGCCCTTAAACAGGGTTCCTGATGAATGGACCGCATTGTTAATCCATTATTTAAGAGTATTTAATCCCATATTTAAGAATAGTACAGATATTTGATAACCTACAGGCTTATTCACAGTGTATGCAGTCCACAGTGGCATCCAGATATCAGAGCTGTATCCACTCACATACTGACGATGGGAAAGGAGGCAGTAGACATTTCCCTTCTGAAGAATTTTGGGTCTCCCATATGGCAAATGAGATGAGCTTGCCTTCTTTACTAAAATTTAAATAATAATTATTGATTTATTCTTCTATAACATTTGGGATGGCGCAAGGGGTTAAGAGAGCAGACAAAAATTGTTAATTAAAATTTTCACAAATACAAGTAGATCCAACAGTAAACCTGGTCACGTGGTTCTTTAGGCTTATAAGTAGAATAAAAAATGTAGAAAATAGTTTTCATATTATGTTTTATACACAAAAGTCAATATAATCAGATTAGCAAATTCTTGTTTCTTTGAAATTTCATACCAATGTAAATATTTTGAACTTATCTTGCCAAGTGGAGGTGAAATTTACATCTTACTTGACTAGGAGGCATTACAGTGTTTCCCAAAATTTCCAGAAACCCCATAAAGAAAAGCAGAAAGAAGTATCTATGGGAATTTTTGATCAGAGAAAGGCAAAGTTATGGATGCAGGGTAAGGAACAAGAGTTATGGCACATAGCCTGACAGTGCTCAGATTTTCTCCAAGACCACTGAAATCCATATGGTGTTTTCCAAAATTTTAATGGGGTTCAATCCTATTCCTACACCTACATGTTGCTATAACAGAGTTCCTTAGCATTTTTTAAAGAAATTCAAAGGAAAAAATTTTAAAAATGGTGCTTCTGACCCGATTTTCCTACTTCACTTTAAATTGTAATTAACGTTGCAAAAATTCCCACTGAAACCAGTGATATAAAATATAAACCAGGTGCAGACTTAAAAATACTGCTGCCCTCTTTATTCTTTGCTACTTACTTTCTTCTGTGGTGAGATTTAACCTCTTGTTTAGTAGTACTTCTTGTGACGCATCTGAGATCTGTAAAATATAAGAGAATCGTTCAAAATGAGTCCATTGCGTAGAAAAAAACAAAGCAAGCAGAACACATTTGACAGAGATGATTAAAAGATGCCAGAAACCCCTATTTACTTGCATGCATTTGCATCCCAGGTTATCTGCAGGAGCCAGACTGGAAACTGGACATGAAGAGGGAGATGAGACTTCCTTTGGATGTGAAGGATTGTAAAAAGGTTTCTTTAAGAGGTGATTCAAGCTGCCATGTGTGCCATTGTTTTGTGCTGGTACTATCTGCAACAAATCTGTTGAAACATTTGAAATCTGTAAACATATTTTAAGACTAAAATGGTATTTTAAAAAGTCATTCTCTTTCCAATTCTACTCATTTCCTAGTCATTTTAAATGTAGACAATATAGCTTATTCCATTATTTAAACTATTATGGTAACTACTCCCACCAACTCGCAATTTTCTGAGTCTGAAGGTTCCTTGCTATCTTCCACTGCATGAAGATTTAGTCATTATAGATGTGAGTACTGCTGATACAGTTTTATACATTGTCATAACATTCACAAGATTAGATGGTTTAATGCAGAGTATAAATGTTATTGCAAGTGCATCACATTGTGAAACACAGTAGCCTATTGCACTTCTGCGTGATGCTTTAATCCATATTTTCTGAGGTACATGCTTCCTAATTGCTCACTGCTGGGACTGCAATGGTCCATCCTAAGTTATGAGCAAGAGCAGTTGCTCTCTACAAGATTCTTATCCACGATTCCACAGGCATCAGTTTGATAGCAAACCCACGTGGCAGGAGTGGTTCCCTCTGATTCTTTAGTGGAATTCTTCCGTAATCAGAAAAAACCTCCAAAGCAGAGCAACTTCTGGCAGTTAATCTCTTAGCACTATAAAGAAGGCCTAAGAGTATGGCTTCAGTGTGTTGTTTTTGAATGAACTCACTCAATTTTTAGCTATGCTTCTTTCAGCTCTTACAACACTGGTATTTGAAAACACTAGTAGTTTATCATATAAAGCACTGGATTGTTTCTACTCACCACACATAAGGTTGTAAACTTCAATGTTTTCAAAAGCATCCACTTCTGTTTTCTCTTTAAAGCTTGGGCCATATGCTAAGAATATAGCCTAGATTGTAATGGCAATAATAAAAAATGGGTTATCTAAAGGAATCCAAATTCAAAATCAATTCAGTTGCACTTTATGAAAACTGAGACAATGGCAAAATATGGTCTTTTTACAGTCACAGAAGTAAAAAATACAGGATTGTTCTGGTTAGGAAGGCAAATTTCTGCCATTGCACATAATTTGAACAAAATTGCAAAACAGAAATTCATTTAGCATGATAGTTTAAACTGTATCATGAATCTTATTTGGGTTTGGGGTGTTTTTTAATACCTGCTTCACTCTGAAGTCTTTGGGTCACTTAAGAGTCTATGGCCATGGCTAAAGCAAGGAGCAGGGAACTGCAGAGGCCCATTCCAAGCTCAGCAGAGACCTGTATCAGTACCACCAATGGTACCGTGCTGGACAGCCCTTGCTGGAGCCTGCGAGCCTTGTTGCAGAACACTCATACTATGTACAGTCTCACAGGAGTTTCTACTGCTTTATGAGCCTCCTGAGCTGCTTGCCAGGAGATACAGGAAACACAATTAAACAGGACGATGATCTGCTCTAAAATAATATTATGTGTCCATAATAGAAAAGGAATTTTTAATTTATTATAGAAATGTGACATTTTGCTCCTTTACTAAAAAAAAAAAAAATGCATCAGATGTGGCACCTCGGTAAGCTTATCTATTATTAAGGTGTTCATAGTAACCAGAATTTACCATTAATTATTTCCATACAAACATTCAGCATAATTCTGATCACTGACATTTGGTGTTAACATTGGTGTAAACATCTGGAAGGATCTGATTCTTAGGCACAGAATATGGGACTTAGAGTGGCATGCTTGACCTTAGTTAAAGGTTTATATCACAGAAAGTACATGAAAAACCAAAAGCTCAAGACCTCAAAATATTTTCACTGTAACCAGAAGTGAAAATGAGCAACACAGGCTATACTAACATACAGGTTATGCTAATTATTTTTTTGTTCTGATGATACAATTAACTCTTGTAAGAGAAGTAGAGACAATGAGATTTAGCTTATTTGAGCATACAGGCTTTCAGATGCTCAGATGAATTCCCAGAGCCTATGGAGATTTTTTTGGTCATTGCCTCAGTGGAAGAATGAAAGAACAAAAGAATTAAGTGTCCTGTAGCTAAACATGGTAGACTTGGTTTAGAGTAGTCTACCAGTCTCCAAGCAGGTAAGGTAAGCCCAGACTGGTTTTACTACAGGACCCCAAAGAAACAGGCCTTGTACACATCGATGAAAGGCAATACAAATATTTGGACCTAGTATGTGTTAAGAGTTCACACGTCTTGTTGACAGAAAAGAAAAAGCACACGGTATTCTGGTGATTTACCTGGCACATTATGATTTTGTATATAAGAAAATGCAAGACTTGAATAGAAATCATCTTACCTCCATACTTTTAAATTCGTTGTTATAGCCATGGTTACCTCCATCACAAGATGTGTAACTTTTATCCCTAAGGAGAAACCATCACGGAGAGTAAATAAAAATGACACAAATAGAAGCACTCAGTAACAGTCATCGTGGCTCAGAGACTCGATCATTCCTTCAGAACTGACTCTGCCATCATGCTGCAGTACTTGTGGTTCATCACAGTGTTCACTTCTATGAAGATCTTTCTCCTTTAACAGAAATTGCTGTGGACAGTAATAAATTATCCTAGATGGATATGAGTGTACACTGAAACAATGTTTTCAAAATAAACTGAAAAAATGGCTATTTTTGAACTGAGGCCTTTACCTAGCTACAAGTTGCAGGACAAGTGTAATCTGTTTAGGAAGAATTTCTAGTTATACTCATTTTAACAGAAAACCTACCATGGGAGAACTCTGCTGTTAGCCTCTGTGGAACAATATAAATATGACTGCAAGAGATTTTGCCTTACAAGACTGTATTTTCATCATGGATTCTGAAGGGTGAAGAGACATGTGGATAATGTGGGCTTGGGTCACAGAATTAATAACACATCAGAATACTCTGACATAGTGACTAAACCTTATTTTTATCTACCCATTGCTGAGACACATGGAAAAATAAAGAGATAGTCACCCCACACCAATTCAGTGCACAGTTGTCAAGTGCATGTATCCTGTTTTCAGAGGCCCAAGGACATTTGAGCACAGTTTAAGATAGGGTGATTATAAGACTTTTTCAGGGGACATTTCTTTTTGTATATCCTGGACAATTATTTGGCTACACCAAAACAAACAATTAAGTTGTATATTCATTTAGATCAGGCATTTTCTAATGTTTTAGTAGGCTTGAAATTCCAAGTTGGATCTCTGTTCTCCTCCTGCAATACTGTAGCTCATATATGTAAATACAGTATTGCTGCAAACACTACAGATTTTTGTATTGAGTTTTCAAAGCCTCAGGTCTAAGCCTTGTCTGAACTGCTCCTGACTTACTTATTTTTTTAATGTTTCACTCTTACAGCAATTTTTTGTAATGACCAGGTAGTCATGTCTAATTTGTTACCTTTTCAGCTTACCTTTGTGCGATCATGCAAGTACACCTAACACATGTAGAGTGCACCATGTCTACTGAACTGAGATGTAATGTTAACTTGCAGGCTAGTGAAGAATGGGCAAGCTGTACTGTTAGCATGCATATAGGAAGAAGCCCATTGGGATCACAGAGTTAGGCAGCAGAAACTTAAACATCACACTCTGCCTGATGAAGGATTCCTAATGCTGATTATTGGCCATATCCACACATACACCAGACTAAAACCATCAGCCTTAGAGAAGGGCAGTTGAGGGGTGGTGACTGCAATGCCAAGAAAAGGGCTAAATATAGGAATGCCTTGTGTAAAAATCTTACATTATTGTTTGCATTATTTTTGAGAATTTTTCTGTTAGGTAGTATCCATTTTTTTTTCTTTCAATTTTTTTTTCTTTTTTTTTTGGTAAGAAATTTGATGTAGAGCAATGATGATTCTTGTATTAGACCATTAAGTTTTGAATCACACTAATAACACATTCTTGGGCTTTTTTTCTATGAGGCATGTTTCCTTTTTACACATAGTATGATTTTAACTGTAACAAACATGGAAATGTAACAAGTCTAAAGCAAAACAGGAAATGAAGCATCTGTGAAGGAAATTAAAGGGACGAGAGTGGGATGAAAAAAATAACATAAGAATCACACAAATTATGTTACCTCATAACCAACCACTGTCGATCCACCAAAAGATGAACTTTATCAATACGAATGTTGTTAGCATAGTGGAACCGTTTGGGCAAGTCAGGGGTCAGATAGGGCTTGAAGTGCTGAGGGGATCTTCTGCACTGTGCAAGAGGAAAGAGTCCAATCACGAGTTACGCTCAGCTTCAAAAACCATCCATCATTCAAAATTATCACAAACATCTCAGTGACAGGAACGCGAGCACAAAGCCACACTCAGTACAAACGTTTAGTCTATATTTCTGTAATAATGTCATTGGCATCTAGTTGATAAGATCACACTTTACAAGAGAAAGTTCCCTGGCAGTTTATTTCTGCCACCTTCTGTCACTTTACCATACAATAAATAACAAAGCAAGCCAAGTACAAACAATGCAGCATAGTCTAGGGTTTTAGCTGCAAGCCTGAACATGTAAATGTCCATTGCTCAGCTCTTAGCTTAAGGTCTTAGCTTTTACACCCACATTTAATGTGTTAATATAACTGCTGCATTAGCAGGAGTGCCGTGGAAGAGCTTGGAATTGTGAGCCTAATGATAACCACATGACATACTGCAAAGACCTATCTATATATGGCCATCAGAAGCCATTCCAGCTGGCTGCAAGCATCATGGCAACGTTTCAGAAGTGTTGCTCCTGATCAGGAATCCAGCACTGGGATAACCCAGAATAACTGAAATGTTAAGGGAAGAGCTGCTAGGAAGCTGGGTAGGCCACAGCAGTGGACCTGTTTTACCACATAGGCTGTGTAAACTATACCATGCCAGGGGTCTGGTCTGACATCCTCACTTCTTAGTACTAGAACTGTATGCTCTGCACAGGATGCAGACTTTAACGTGTGACATGAGAGTAACTGTGCCTCAGTAGTTATCAAAGAAGCACAGAGGAATCCAGGAACACAAAAAATAAGGATTCAATGTGTTTGCTAGCCCAGAAGACAAGGTCTAATTAAAAGGAAAAATAGAGGAAATCAACATATGACTTTTATGTCTATTCATTAGCAATTAATATACAACACACAACTCCCTTCTCTGCAAAAACCCCTCATTCTAATAATTTGACAGGGACAAAATCCACTAACCATTTATGAATAGAAAAGGAAAGAGGACACATCCTGACACCAGGCTATTCCCATAAGGCACAAGATGTCACATCTCTGTAACTATTAGCAGTAGCAGTTTCAGCTGAGCTTGAGAACATGCAAATTGTGATATTCATGTCATACCAATGCTCTTTGATATGACAGACTCCACATCATACAGCAAGGTAGGGGATGTAGCACTGAGAAAGCCCCTTCAGCTATTTCCAGCCATTGATCCTACTCCTGCATGTTCAACAGGTTAAAGAAAGACCTCTAGTGGTGATTTATCGGAAACATATCCATCTGGGAGGCCAGAATTTTTACAAACTGAGAGCATTTTTTCTAAATGAACCACAACACCTGTCTACTGCTTAGCCCAGGACAAGCCACAGAATAGAAAACAAACTGTCAGTGAAGAAAAGAAGGGGAAGTTATGACAACACACTGAGAGCAAGCAGTTTAAATGCTTAACTCACTGTAAATTGTAAAAGGAAAGAAATACAAAAAGACAACTGTCCTACAAGTTTTTTAGTTTGTCCAGCACATTCACCCCACATGTATTAATGAATATCTTGAACACTACAAAAAAAAAAAAAAAAAAAAAGGCAGTGAATTATCTGTCTGAAAAAGTGTAAGGAAAAAGCCACGCACTGTCACATCTTACCACCTTTCAGTAAAAGAAATAGGTTTGGTCTTCCTTTGATTTGCACTCTGTTCTGCATTTCTTTGTTTGTATCCTTTGGAACTCAGCTGTCAAAGTGTACCCACATGGGAGACACGGGCAAGCTTGGACCTACCCTCAAGTGCTACATCCACTTAGCATGGCTCAGTTCCAAGCAGAACTACCAGTACAGCACCCTGTGGTGGTGCAGCATATGTAAAAGTACTGCAAGTATTGATATGTCAAAAGATCCTAAGAGAGTCATACTGCCTGATGCCAAAGGCCCATCTTGCCTAGTACTCTGTTTCAAATCAGATCTCCAAAATTTCCAGAACCAGACACTTAGAGAAAGTGTGTAAGAACAAGGCAAGTATTGAATGAAGCTTCTTTCTTATACCTGCTTAGTTTCATCTAGGCTTCAGGGACTTTTGAAGTCAGATGTTCCTTGTGGATCAGGTTTAAAAGCCCTTACAGGGCTGCCCTGCATTAATGTGTCTAAAATTCCCCCTTCCTATTTCTATTTCCAGCCTCTACAACACTTTGTGGCAATGTGCTCTACAATGTCATTACCTGTTGTGTGGAAAAGTTACTTTAGCCTAGCCTGAGTGCAGCACTTGTGGTTCAGCCGTAACAGATGCCTATTGTCTAAAGCAACTCTGTGCTGCATTCTCTTCTACCATGAAGATATACCCTGGTTTCTCACCCTGAAGTCAGCCACTTCTCTTCCAAAGTGAAGTACAGAAAAATTTTCTCTGAACAGAGACCCACTATGGCAAACCTTTGTGCATCATCTTTGAACAACTTCCAGAACTGCCTCCCATCGTACACTGGAGTCCATACACTATTTACACTGGCATCATAGTTTCATTTTTTCACAAACTGTGATTTTTCATCAGATTCCTATTAAGAGTAGCTATGAGTAAAAGTTACGAGAATATTTACTCACTGTGAGGTTTTTAACGATTCCTTCTGAGTCAACTGTTAAAAAGAAAAGATGAATTAATATAATTAATATACATTCGAACAGCTGAAGGACAAAGCCTCACGAGAAAAACTTAAACATGCTTTTTGTCTATAAAATTGATTTCCTTTATTAGCTTGTGAAGATTGTGGCAACTATAGGCTTCCACAGGTAGGAATGTTACGTTTGCAATGGTAACTGCCTGTAAGTGTGCCTGTGGAAGTAACTAGAACTTTGGGTACATCAAGACAGACTGTAGAAAACTGCCATGGTGATGACTGCCAACACCTAAAGCTGACAGATCATCAGACCTGAGGTTTTTTCTCTCATCTAACCTCTGTTTGAAGTATAACCTTTTTTTACATTGAACAGGACCTGGAGCAGTTGTCTTGTATTTTGCTTCCAGCAACAGCCACAGAGAAAATTTCAGTCTATCTTGGTATCTTCACCTCACACATTTTGAAAGAGTGATTTAACCATTTGACATTAACTTTCTAAAAAGCAAACCTGAGCACTTCATGGAAGGAAAATTCCTGCAGCAAATCTAAGACTATTAGAGGAAATGAGTCAACAATTTTATTGAGATTGAGACACACAAAAAACATGAGTATCCTTTCCTCAGCTCATTACTCTACTTTTGTCTGACTTAAACCAAAGAAAGTCTGCTTTATATCGTATAAATATTGTGCCTTCAAATACAAGTACAACTATAAAATATGAATAAAAAGTACAACAGGATCCCAGCTTTTATTTGCGACCTGCAATAACTATGCCTCTTACAATACTTTACAAATTCTTTAAAGTCAATACATAGAGCATTTCCATGATTTTATTGCCATTCTTTTCCCTGATACAGAAAGTTCTGGGATTTTTTTTTCCAGTCTAGTAGCATGGTATCTATTTCAAGTCAGAGTTAGCTCACATGGTTTCAATTCTCTGTTCTTTTGAGATATTAGCTAAAGGGATTAACCAAGGCTTAGATTCCACCATGCTAAGGTTCAGATTCTGTAACTTTGTACACACAGTTAGAAATATTTGCTGCTTCAAAAAGACTGACTCTTGCCAATGTTGCACAGGAAATCTGTGAAGAGCAATGCACTTCTGAAAGACCTGAATTCCAGTCCAAAAGAATAAAACTACCTTTACTTCATCTTTCCATGCCAAGAAAACACAAATCAGAGTCTGTAACAATCTTTTCTAACCTTCATATAAATTTCATCTAAAGTGGTCATTCTTGGAAAAAAAACCAAACCAAACAACTTCCATGGATATTGAAGCCAAGTTAAGGCAAACAGAAAGCTGTTCACTCTGCTGCTCACTACTGATTATCCATTTCCTTTTTTATTTATTTATTTATTTATTTCCTGCTGTATTGATTGTTCAATCCCAGGATTGGTCTGCACTTACAGGTAAAATAGTCCTTTGGAACATCACTTGCTCGAATGCGAGCTGCAGGCCCAGCATACAGGTAGAAATCCACCTTTTTGAAGTAATTAGTCATATATTCTACCTGTTTGCAGTAGGTCTTCTCCATCCCTAAAGGGCAACATAGAAACAATTATTTTTCCTATGGCAAGGAAGATAAAGTGAATTATAAAATGGATTAACACTACTAAGCCCGCATATTGCACAGAGGAAGAAAACAGTAAAATTAAATTGAAAAAATAAGTATATACATTACCATGATCAGCTAAAACAATGAGGTTTACACACTTGTGCAGTTTTCTTTGTTTAAGTCCATCCATGAGCATCCCCAGAGCTTGATCTGCTGCCTGTAAGGCTTTGATTACCTGTGAGATAAACCAGTTGCATCTAAGATCCTTAAAGGTTGAACTTTTTGCCTTCATGCAAGTAAAAATGTAATACTTTTGGGTTACAAATTAGCAAACATTGAAGTACAGTGTTATGAATAAATAAAAGACAGCTCTGAGGATTTGCCAGGCCACATGCTTCTAAATATCACTTTGTAATATAATTAAAGTTCAGTCTAAATATAAATATTAATATTTTTCTAATAGTATGATCTGAAATTATTTTCTGCCGGTCTGTTTGGTTTATGGGTCTTTTGATTCACACACAGTGTTGGAATCATAACAATGGGCTCAAACACAAGCACAAGTTCTTAATTAAAAGTCATAAAATAGTCATGGAAGTTTTTCACCTACTATCCTTCCCAGGTCTATAAACTGGTTGAGTTTCTAGTACAATACCATTTTTAGTGCAATTAAGCATAAGAAAAATATAGAAACTACTTACACCAGCACTAACTGGTCCAGATGAATGTCCAGAAGAATCCGGTTCTTCAATATACAAAGTGTATAAATAAGGCCTTGAGTTAGAAATAAATAAGAATGGAACATTATGAGAATTTAGAGGCAGCATTTGAAAAGAACACTTTCATTTGAAAAAAAAAAAAAAAGGAATATTAAATGACATTTTAAAAGGAATTATAAATAACCTCTTTAAACCTTGATAAAAGTCCATACAGCAAATATAATCATTCAACTTCCTCTGAGTTTTTTAATTAATCAACATGGGCCCTTTGAAGTTACAATTTCAGTAACATAATCCAGTGTCTTTAACGGGTAACCAGAAAGCACTCTGGAAAAAGTCAAGATCTCAGACACCAGAGCAAACAATCCTTTCTGAGATGTAAATGGAACTACCATGTGAAATAGCTCTTCCTAACTACTCAGTGAGGCTCGAGAGAGCATGTCCTAACTGCAAATACATTAGGATTTTATTAGCAAATCATCATATAAAATATTTCATTTCTTTACATGTCACAAAGTTAACACCAAGATCAGCACTGACATTTACTTTTCATCCTGAATTACTTACTGCAATTACTTTCATGTATTTAACATTTCTTGTGCAATAGCCTTCACATAAAATCTTTCATCCATACACTTAGACTAGAAACTGAATGTTCAGTGTTTCCTACAGGCCATGCACCAAGAAAAAAGACAATGCAATAAAATAAAACTAATACAACAGTACGTCCTGTTCAGATATATGTTCACTTTTTAATCTTTTGTACCTACAGTCTTATCATAGCTATACTTATAGAACAGGCTGAAGTTCAAGCAAGTAATCATTTGAAATGGTGAGGAAGATTCCATGTTTCACAAACACCAACAGAAGTTTCAATTGCCAAGCATTAAAAGCTAAGATATAGTCTCACAAAGCAGGTAAGATACTACAAAGTGTTACCTTTTAGGTTGGGCATTATCAAGCCATTTCAGTATTCCTGAAATTCTTTCTTCATATGGAACCGAACTGAAAAGAAAAAAACAAATATATATATGATGTTAGTAAGACTTTCTGTCCACTTTTAATTCCTAGATACAGAGAAAGTGTCCATACTCTAGTCATATATTAAAGTCACAGATCTGGAACGAAGAATGATGCATTTTAACAAGGTACAACAATTAATTCTATTACTCTCATTTTTATTTGAATGTAAGTCACTTTAAATGGTGAATTAAACAGACTCTGATTTTGCAAACACAAACCTGTGTTGGTGGGACTACTCATATATTTATAAATACATGCAAAAAAAGATATTTTAAGTTCAGGAAATAAACCTGAAATACAAGGTAGAATAATTTTTTTAATTATTCTATTTTATTCTTTCCAGCATGTATAAGCCTTGGACTTTCATATTTTAAAAGTAAGTAATAATCCCATCAAAGTCTTTGTGAGATCATGCTTTGTTTCCTATGAGAGCATTCAACCATTAAATAGCTCTGCTTTCCCTCAATGTCATGCACAAGCTGTATGTTAGTTACTGACAGTACTCAGGTGTTTTCTGAGCACCAATCACTGCAAAGTCTGTTATCTGTAGAGACTTACAGTTCTATGCTTGCTTTAGAATGTCTTTCTGAATGTGAAGAATCATGGGAAATACACTGCAATCATCACAATCATCAAAAATCTAGAAATAATTTACAAATATCAATGCCTTCCCTAGCAAAACAAACAAACAAACTGCAAGAAACACAAACAAAAAAACCCACAACAAAAATAATGCCCTGTATGAAGGCAATTGCTACTTCACATGTGTAACCTTTGAATGAAAAAAACATACAAGAACTACGATTCAACAGCTGTGTGCACATTATCAAACATGCAAGCAAGGCCAGAGGAAACTGATTTAGAGCCCCTCTTCCTTCAGTAGCTTCCTTATCCAGCATCCTCTCTTCAATTAATTTCTGTCTCCCACAGCCTCTTGCCATGGCTTCCTAGTTGGTGTTCATTGTCTTAGGGTATGGGTTATCTATAAGCTTATTGGCAACTGCAAGTATTTTTAAAGAGCTACATAATATCTGTTGATTTTATGCATGGAAATACGGCAATTTCAAGTGCAACTTAGCAGTGGCTACTAATCAGTTCCAGGATGCTCTCCTACTGTTCTGCAGTTGGCTGAAACTTCTAAAATGCTTAGGAGAGCAGAATCTACAGTACCCTTTGACTTCCTCATTGTGAATCCCCTGACAGCTTTTTAAAATTTCAAGTAATTTTGGTAGTTCCATGACATAAGCAGGGTGATGTCATATGGCACTTATCTATCAGACATGTTTAAAAATCTTGTATTTCATTTCCTTCAACTGTCAAATAGTCTGGATTTTTGGAGTAGTCTGCAGGAATTTAGTACAAGCCCTATAAAATCTTACCCATTGTATTTGGTGTACAAGGTGGGGTATGTTCCCCCAATTGGAACATCAGAGCCTGGCCAAAAGAAGGTGCCTGCTGTCAAATTTTGGTTCATTGCTGTCAGCCAGACCTTTGAGTAAAGATACAAACAAATCATTTTTTTGTCACCACTGGAGGACCTCGGATCACAAAAGTAGAAACATGTGCTACAAGCCTGCATTTTCCCTTCACCTTTCACACATCACACAGTTACCTAATGACCATATCTGATCTGAAGTTTTGTTTCCTACATGCACATTCTGAAGAAAAATTAGTAGTGTGGAAACCATGATATTGTCATTTCTTGGATATTCTCAGCATAGAAAAAAATCATATAGGTATTTCCATAACTGGCAATGAGCAGTGATCATTTTTCCTGTGGCAAACCCCAGGATCATGAACATGGAAGAAGCTGCCTTAGGGATATTCGGACTTGACATTAGGGAACATTTTTTAACACATACAGTGTCAAGCACTGGAACAGGCTTGTTAAAGAGGTTGTTGCTGCCCTATGCTTGTCGGTGATCACGAAGCATTTGGACAACACCCTTAAAAATGTGACCTAACATTTGGCCAGCCCTGAGTTGGTCAGGCAGCTGGACTAGATGATCACTGTAAGTCCATTCCAACTGAAATATTCTATTCTATTTGTTTCATTCTGTTTCGTCTTGTATCTGTTTCTATTTCAGATATAGATTCTAATCATATGATTTTATTATAAGAGGGCATATTTCTATTAATCCTAAAAAGTGCAGCTCTGGTTGTGTTACAAATGTGATGGAATCCTTCAGGAAAAAAAGAACACCAAAACCTGGGTATTTGAGTATATTATAAACATGACCACACAGACACACAGACTTAAATGTATATTAAGTAGGTATACTACACATTGCATATGTTTGAGGTTTTTTCAGCACTATTATTAGAGTTTGATATTTCTAGTAAATTAATAATATTGATCATAACCATAGGCAAAATTCGGCGTTGTTATGAAATGTGCCTTATGTTATATATAATTGACTTTTTTTTGGAAATTAAGATCTTTGCTATTCCCTTCCTTGCTTTTAAATGCCTAGACATTTGCAAATAGATATAAGTGTATTTGTAAATAGATGTAATTTGGAAACCAATTTCATTTTGCAGCAAGTTGTCAAAAGACAAACAAAAAAAATACCCCAAAATGAAACTATCCCAAAAATTTACTATGGCTCCCTGTGGCAAGAAGTCTATTCCAGTACTAGCCAAAATATTTCAGTCTTTTTTTACTAACTACCACATTAAGGGAAAATTTTACATCTCAGAATTAACACTTTAAGAATCCTTTTACTTTTATAACAAGCAAACTATTTTGTAGGCAGCCTATTACAGGAAGCCTACAGGCTATCTAGTACTTGCTGCAAATATATTGCACAGTTTTGAATTTTATTCCCTTTTTGTTTTGTTTTATTATATGACACAAACCACTCTGGACATAAACACCATATGAGAAACAAACCTACTGGTTGCCCTTTCCACCATGCAGGTTTGAATTTTTCCTCCCCTGAAAGTGAGAAATGCGCATTCAAGTCTACATCATACATGTTGTTATCAATGATACCATGAGATTCTGGATACAATCCCTGTAAAATGAAAATAAGCAAAATAAAATGCTTAGTCCAAAAATCAAATGGACCCTAAACTATGTTTCAATGCATGCTGCTGCAATGTTGCAATTTTTAAAAGAACTGTTTTATCATAGAAACAGAATGCTTTCCTAATTCACACCAACCATCAGCTTCCTGCCAATTAATTCAGTGCACCCATCAAATTCCCCAGTTTCCATATTTCCTTCCCAGCCCAATTAAAACTTGATGTGCTATACATTAGGTACCCTGTATGTCATGTGGCTGTTTATCAGCTGCCAAACCCACCCTAACAAAAGCTATCATCAAAAGGCTGTGTCTTTACCCATGCTCACCCGTATCCAATTAGACTGACAAGGATCAGGAATAACCGGCTCACAGGCCAGGGTCAGATTGCACACGTGTAGCCACACAGATCATGCCTGTATGTACCATCTCAACATCTCTCTCTCTTTTATATCCATAGCATGAGTTCCCATGTCCCACAAAAAGACAGGCACCACAAAATCCTTTCTGTGTTATCCAGATAATGAAAAGGAAAAACAAAAATTCTCACTTACTGTGACAATAGTATAGTGGTTTGGAAAGGTTTTTGTGGGGTAAACAGCTCTCATGTATTTTGAATGTGTGCCACATGTTTCTGCAACAGATCAAGGTATTAATATACATTTTCTTTTTTTTTTTAATCGAAAACAAAGAGTCCTAAAAACACACACAAAAAAATCTCCACAATCAGCTGCTGTGGCTCTAGATGGAGAAATGTCACTCCAAAACAAGACTCACACAATCCTGGTGCCTCCTTGTGAGCTAAGCCTACTGTCCCATTGCAGTCAGTGGACCTGGATGCCCAATTCAGCTGCTTAAAGCCTAGAGGCCTAAGGTCCATTGAGAAATCTTTAATGATCCTGTCTGGCCTTCAGATGCTGCTTCTACATCCTGTCTGCCAACGCAAGTAAATTTCTCAGATACTTCTGAGATCCAAAGTGGCCTAGATATACATATTTATGCAATGAGACTGAAGCCGAGGTCAGACCAAACAAGATATTCTGCAGAACTGATTGGTGACAAGCAGGGAAAGACTCAGTGGCTTAAGCACTGGACCCCTCTGATGTTCAAGACATCTGCATGAAAGTTGACAGCTTTGATGCAAATCCCTTCAAGATCTGTGTTCTCCTGACACAGCTGCTGAAGGCCATGGCACTCTGAAGTATACTAAAAACACAGATCAAGGCAACAATTTGTCCTGTGGCACCCTCTGTCTGTTGATTGAGCTGACTTGTCCTCTAGGCTCTTGCACTGCACTGTACAGACTATATTAACCATAAAGGCACTGACTTCAATGAGCAAGTACACATCTCCCACACAGAAATCTCAAAGAATATGTCTAAATGTAGGCATTCTGCCCTGGAGTAAATCCCTCCCCAGGGGTCCTGCCTGTATCTCCAAATATTGCACTATTTTTCATCAATCAAAGGTACTCAGCACACAAACATCTATAGTGTCTAAATCCACTGTAGGGTCCAATTTATTTACCCACGAAACACACAGGTGAAGACTGGAAGATGCCTTAATGCCATTTTTACATCTAACTCACACGTGCAAAGTTCTATATTGAGCTGTAACCAGATGATTATTTCATTCATGCTCAAACACACTTTATTCATTGATGTAGAGCATTTCAGTCAGAGAAGAGAAGCTGATTTTAACTAAGCAACCTAAACAATGAAAGTGTGAAATTTTTCTACAAAACTATTCCAGTGTGATAGAGAAAAAAAAGGCTTCGAGAGTATTTGAAGAAGGGCTGAATAATTGATAAAGACATGAGAAATTCAGCAAAATTTTCTATGGATTTCTCTTGCACAATAAAGGATCTATATTAAGAGTGTACATATTCGATAACACCTAGCTTGATTAGCTCTACTGAATGTTCTAGGTTAAAAGAGTTAATAGAGAGGGAAGATTTTATGCTACAAATCAACACGACATTTTTGCACTTCCTTTGCAAAGGAAGAAATTTCCCTTTCCTGTAGATTTCTGAGAAATATAAGCATGAATGTGCATAAACAATTGCTCAAATTGACCACAAATATGAGCAATGCTGAATTAGACCTGTTCTTGTTCCAAAGTATTTCTTGGAAACATAGACATTGCACGGTATTCATTCCTTTTGCCAGTTTGGCATTTCCTTTTCACCTTGTTTCAAAAGACTGGAACTGACTACTGACTTCAGAATTCATGACTCCTCCACAGATTCAATTCCTTCCAGTCAGAATGACATTAGAGAATAAACCATTTGCCGGAGAAGTCAGGTTTGCACATTGGTTCAAGTTCAGGTTTCTGGATACTCTCATTATCCACAAGCAAGATTGTTAACTATTCAGTAAAATGTAGTACGTCATAGTATCCATGCGAAGTTTTCAAATGAGCACAATAGAAACGCAATATAATGTACTCAGAACTGATAAAAATACTGTCAATTTAGACTATTGCTGCTGAGAAGAAATTAATAAATATGCAGACATTTTGTCAAGGTACAAAGTGTCTGGAGATCTGAGCTCTAAAATATTCAGGAAATTTTAACCATGTGTGCACTAATGGATCTCACTTTTTAGAGCCCTTTGTAGCACAAGCTGAAGATACTCAACTTACTCTTCCTCACAATATTCAGAAATACTGGGAAATGGTTACTTGAGCCTTACTGCAATAATATCAACATATTAACATCTTAAAATATCTGACTTGAAAAACTGAATCTTTGAGGAAAATTTCCCAACAACCCAATGCATTTCTTCTTAGTATTACACTTTAATGTTCAACTCCTGATCAGCTATTTAGCTACTTTTTAATGTTGTACCGAGAATGCGGAAAATCCTTATCTGGAACTTTTTCTCAGTTTTAAACTGTATTTTAATGTTTATTTCAAACTGTGTATTTAATAAAAAGCTGCTGACAAATATTAGAGGCCTTGTTAAAAAAAACAAAAAGTCACGTTTGCTGTGTACTCAAATACAAGAAGTAATGCAGAACATATAATAATGAAAATATACAACTGATGAGAGGCCTGATTTGTGATTTTTTTTTTATTGCTGAGCAACACATATGCAGGACAGTAGCAAAAGGGACCAGAGAGGTTGCATGTAGACTTTTAAAGAAAACAGTCAAAACACCCTTGATAACTTACTGAGTTTTTCAATATTTGGCAGCAAAGAACTCCAAGTTTGCAAATATTCTGCTCTAAACCCATCCATTGAAAAAAGGATAAGTGGTGCACGAGTAAATCTACAAGAAAATATAAGTTTATCATCATAAAGATGTTTGGAAAGTTGGTGACTTATCAAGATTTCTAACAATATAAATTCAGCTTTTATAAGCAGGATCTAGAATATTTATGTACATTCCAGAATTAACATCACTGTGTGAGATAAAGAAATAGTTCAACATTGAGAGCAAATATACAATCCTCCAGGTAAGAAACACTGGAGGAATAAAATACAAGTAATCCTTTCAGTGATAATATTAACAAAAAGTTACATATTGACATCAGGTAGTACTCACTATCCCAGTTTGTTTCTTATTAACAGTGGTCTTTCCAAAACAGAGAAGCACACTAGCCTCAATAGCTTGTATAAAAACAGTCTGCATAAAACAGCTTACTGATTTGAATCTGAAATTAAATGGATCTTTATATAGCAATGCTGTTTACAGCAATTAAAGAAGCCCCCCTTCACTACTTTCCAAGCTTTAGCCTATGAAACTGTGTTAACTCAGCAAGTTATTTGTTAACCTAAAAAGTATATCTTATACCAGTGTTGGGAGGTGCATGCAGGAACCCACAAAGAAGCCACAACTCTAATGGTCTTACTGTTATAATTAAACTAAATTGGCAGTAAAATAAAAGAAAATAACGGATAATGTCACAAATACCATAACTGAACCAGAAATTAATTCGTTTTTCTTTGAGGACAACTTTTAAATGGTGTTTCTGCCTAGCCTCTACCTATGATTCTGAAATACTGCACAAACAGCAAAATTGTTTCAGCATTTGTAGATATACAACTGCTTCATATCTCCCTTTTCAACACACCTTTCTTCTTGCAAATAATTGAAGCAAAAAAACCCCCAAACAATCCTGTTGCCTAGAGAACTGCAATCACAGATTCTAACAGCTATTACAGACTGCATAAGGTGACTTATCTGAATTGTCAAAGATACAGTATGGTAACATAAAATGGACTATGAACAATTTGTGATAAATGAACCTTGAGATAACTCTAACAATTTTTCCAGGTCTTTGCAAACTGAATTTCAATCTGAATTTGAACTCCTGTACTCTGCTCTAAACTGTAAATGATCAATCAATGTGCAACAAGATGACAAAGGTTTTAGAAAGAATAAACATTCCTAGCCACAAACAATTTCTACAGAATATTGCTCAGGGCAGGGACCTTACTCTCCATAAATATGAAAACCTGTTTCAGAATACTGCAGTATTTCTGACCATCTCAAAGATTTTATTTGCTAAGAAGACAAATTCCTTTATCCTACCCGACTGGGCACTGAGGAGTTTCAATTGACACACATGGCTCTTCTACCCAAGATATTTCACCTAAAAGGAAAAAAAAAAGAATGCTGAGTTAGCACTGACATGGCTCTCCCCACCCCCCCACCAAAAAAAGCAGCTACCTGGATGATCTTTTTAAAGCTCTTCTTGTAATATTTTCTGCTTCAACAGAAATGTAGGGCTAAAGATAACTTTAGAAAAAATTTGGTACAACCTATTAGGCCCTCAAACCCTGAAAGGACTAGTGTGCACAACTATAAGTTAAAAACAAAGCACACATACTATGCAGACAAGCAAACAAACGAAATGGAGAAGAAAACTTGAAACTATGAAAGCTTAGGCTTTTATTGGGTTTTAAATGAAATATAATCAAACTGTATCCTATCCACACTGGACTACGTATTCCTTTTTTCTTTTCTGTGTACCACTGACACACTTAGAGAAAAGCCCAGGGCTCATTTTAGCACCTATTTTCTTTCTGTATGTTGTGGTTTAACCCCTTTTAGCTTTTATGTGCATTTAGGTAACAAATATAATTTTGCAGGAGTTGCCTTAAATTTATCCCCTTCCACGACATAAAGGAATTCTGATAACAGATACTATGTCACCAGCATACTCCTCAAGTACCATTCCTGTCACTGAATTATACCAGTGCTATTCTTCATGTGTTTAGCTGGAGCCAGTATGAAAAAATTAGCCATGAACAAAGATACTCAAGAATAAGTAAAACATAATAAATCCATTCTAAAAACAGATTTATAATAATAAGGATGGGAAATTTTAGATTAGGGATGATTACTACAATATGTACTTCAGATTGCCTGCATCTCTTTTGGGAAGAAAGAAAGGGAAAAAAAAAGAAAAAAGGAAACAACCCAAAGCCCCCACATACTTCTGCAATATCCAAATCATTCTCTCTTTCTCATGAATGACACAATCCGCAGTGTTCTGCAGAAACTGTCTTTTTCACAGTCAAAAATACCAAAAGATTCACCTCAAAACATACAAATTTTTCAAAATGTCAGTCAGACTTTAGTCTTGAGAAACAAATTCATCTACCTTTAAATGCTCAAAGTTTGCCCATCTATTTCATAGAATAATTTATATTTAAAACTTTTTGACTTTTGATTTACCTTTGCAAACGCTGTAGTAATTTACACAGCAGTCTTTTTTCTGCAAGCAGTCATCAGAACAAGAACAGTAACTTCCAGGTATTCTTGTCTCACCACAACGAAAATTAGTGCACTTCCAAGATTGGGCTGAAAATTCAAAGAAAAAATATTATGATTCAGTTCACAGAACCTCATGTAAACTTCTTTGCATGGAAACCCCCCCAGACAGGTAAAGAAAAAAAAAAGTTGTTTATATATACTGTTTGAGTTGCTTTATAAGTTTTCTCTGGAAGGAAAACTCAAGATTTCATTTAACAGAAAAAGCCTATTTCTTTGGCCATTGAATGGTAACACAGAGTCATAAAATAATATATTTTACAAAGGTGTCCCCCAAGTCATCTCTCTCAATGCCTTCCACCTTTCCAAAAAGATCTAGGAAAAAAAAAAACCACCAAAAAACCACTCCATATTTCTTTTACAGAGGAGAAAGAGAAGCAAACTGATCTTTTTCATGCTCTTGTACATGAGTTCCAGCAGAGAGCAGAAAAAAGAGAAGTAAGGGCTGAAGTGGGCAGAAAAAGCAATAAGGATGAAGAAATATCTGCTTGGGAAAGAAGAGACAATAACTGGAGAGCAGCCTGGCTTCAATGCAGAACTAGGCTAGTCCCCTTGAAGACAAGTGGACTTCTCTGATCCCAGGCACCCACCAAGGAATTCATGAGGCTGGAGAGCACAACTGACTGGGAAATGCCCCCTTATTTTCAAAAGTGCAAGAGGTACTGGCACAACAGGGTTGCTTCAAGGACCCTGCCTAAAGACAACTCATGATTTCTGCTCATGCTCATCTTCAGCTTTATGTGTGCCATGAAATATGTGTGGCAAATGCTTCGGTTATCCATAAGGGACAAAAATACAGGAATCTGATTTGAGAAAGATGCAGGAAGATTTTGTGTCCTGCCGTGTCACCAAGTTACAGCCCTCTAGCCACCTGACTACAGAGACAGCCTGACTCTGCCACATCCACCTGAACAGGAATAACTTTACTGTGAGGGTGACAGAGCACTGGAAATGTTGCCCAGACAGGTTGTGGAATCTCCTTTCCTGGAGACATTCAAAACCTGTCTGGACACAAGCCTCAGCAGTGTGCTCTAGGACCCTGCTTGAGCAGGGAAGTTGGACTAGATGGCCTCCAGTGGTCCATTCCAACCTTAACCATTCTGTGATTTTGTGATTTTTGTCACATTTCCCTCCTTAGGGGAAATGTGACATGACTTCTGCATATCTGCACAAACATGAGAATTACCCATTTTCTATTACAGTCACATGAAAAAACAAATTCAAAATAAAGTGGACACCAGTGAGCACTGCCTGTAGGGTAACTTACTTGGCTCCACACAGGTGTCCTCATAGTCCCAGCAGCAATCCCGACGCTCCTTGCAGCCGCTGTCGCACTGGCAGCCGGGCACGCTGTTCTTGAGCGGTGCATTGCACTTGTGTCTGCAGCTGACTGTAAGGAGAAGGCAGCGAGGCTGAGTGCTCAGATAACCCTGTCCCAGGCAGGTCAGTTAAACAGGCCATGGATATGGGCTGCAGGGAGAAATGTGCAGAATAATTTCCCAAATCCAATTCCCTAGCCATTTTCCAATACTGTCACCAGCACACAGGCCAGCAAGGTGCAAGCAAGGCTGTAGGAATCCCTCTGGGTGTAGGAATTCCTCTGGTCCTGACAGCTGTTGGGACCATGCTGGCCCACACCCTGGGGCAGGGCTGTTTCTGCAGCAGGTCTCTCCAGGACCACTGGCACAGGAGGCACTGCCAGGGTGTCCCACACTGCCAGCACAAGGAACAGGAGACGGGCATCTCCCCTGCTCATTTCTTGGTCTGAAATAAAAAAGGAAAAGTGGTTCCCACTTTGGATGTTCTGTAATACGCCTGCATGGGATGGAAGCTGCCTCGGGGCTGGGTACCAGAGCCATGGGGTCTCCCCAGGGGCAGCTGGGCAGGGACCAGCAACCAGGACCCATCCCACAACTCCAGCATGGAGCAGGGCAGCTGAGGTGGCACCAGGGCAGCCCCACACCAGGCACTGGGCACTTCCCTGGCAAAAGGGACAGGTCAAGGCCAGGCTGTTGGCCTGTGGCTGGGCCTGGCTCAGCAGGACTCATGGATGGGCAGGGCAAAGCTGTGGGGAGCTGGAGGCCATCCCTGCTGGGTCAGTGGTGGGACAGGGGAGGTGGCCCCTGGGCCCCGGGAAGGGTGGGGGCAGCCTGGGGGAATCTCCTTTCCTGGAGACATTCAAAAGCCATCTGGACACAATCCATAAAGCTTATTAGTGCACTCAGGACCCTGGCAATATTTCTGCTACTTTACTGTTAAAAGGTCCCTTAAAAATCTGTAGGTTTGGTTGTTTTAATTAAAAGAAAGAAAAGGGTCCAAATGAGGGGCCTGGCGGTGGAAATTGAGACATGTATTCCTCAGCACAGCTCTGACAACTTCGTGCAGGCTGCAGGAACAACTCTGGGTCTCCTGAGGACACCTGAAGACAACCCCCAATCTCCAAAGATCACTTGCAGTTCCACACCAGCCTCCACATGGACAAGCCTTGTGTCCACATTATCTGTACTCCAGAAATACTATTTGAATCATGCTGAGCTCCTGCATTTCCAGCTTTCTTCTCCCCTCACACTGTTAGACAGGAAAAGGTATAGCTATCTACTCAGGTTTGCTAGGGCAATTCCCTTATAATTGCCACAAGGTTCATTTCATGCTTTTGCAGGATGCACTGCCTACAAATTTGGGCTTTAGTATCCACTTTGTAGAGTTCATGCAGAGCTAAAATGATTTTCAAATTATCAAAACCAATTACGGTTCCATTTCATCTTATTTGCTAGGCCCATGGTATTGAAAGACTTCAGAAGGATCTAAGACTTGATGAATTACTAGGTAAACAAGTACAAGATGTGTTGATTAGCAATGAGAAAGAGACTGTGCTTTCTTGAACTCCTTCAGTGTGGGATTACTCTTGTTTTGATTCTAAAGGAAGTATTTTGTTTAATTCACAGTGTGTTGTGTGTGTTTGTTCTCACCTAGAATGACCCCCTGTTTACACTAACTAACTTGTGTTAGTAACTAAGTAAAAAATAGCATTCCACCTAATCAAGCCACTATCCCCTTTTTACTGTAGCTTTACAGAAACTGAAGTTTTTAAAGAATGTTCATAATCAGTGTCAGAATCAGCTACCTGAACTATGCCAAATATACTCATAGCATGAGTCCTGAAGATGATCTAATGATATTTCTTTCACAAAAACCTGTTTAAATAATTGCAAGACATTATACATTATAGGATAACACATATCTCAAATTTTCTGAAAGTATTAATGTAATAAAACTTCCACATGTGCTGTGAACTAGGTTTCACATTTCTGGAAAGATCAGCAAGGCACTTGGTGGTTTAGGATAAGTTTTTCAAGTATAGATTGTGAGTGTTTAGTTTTTACACAATCCAACTTGAAAAATTCAAGAACTTTATTTTCACAGGTGGTGACTTTTCACAGTTCATTTACATTACACTACAAAGGAGCCTTTGCTGAAAGCCTTTACCAGTTCCAGATCATTGGCAATTATGCTGAAAGTATCATAAACATACCTTGCTCTTTGTTGAGTCCTAGTCCTAAACCTAGTCCCAGGGATACAACCACCAAAGCACACAGTAGAACCTGTCACACAGACACAGAGAAAGCAACATTCACAACTGTGATAAACTGTTATGTTTGTTAGAAATTAATTCTATTATTAACATTTCTACGAATGCACGATTTCTTAAGAACTAATCTTTTCTCTGTACTTCATCAAAAAATTGAGCCTGAAGATAGGAGAGGCACGATAGTTATAACCTTAGGAGCTGAGGCTCTAATGCTGCACTTTTAACCTATGGCCAGTTGTAATGTTGTAACTGGGGAAATCTTTGCTGGGAAAAAAAGATAGTAGGAAATAATCAATGTATTTATCTGTTTTACAAATTCTTTATCTGTACAAATAAAGGTAATTCCTTTTGTTTATCTTCTGTATTTACCTGGAATGATGACAAGGATTTCTTAAGAGATTTAGCTGCATTGAGGCTGCAAGTGTAAAACTTTCACCCACATGACAGCTTCTCATAAGTCGTCACCCTGTTAGCAAGGTTAGAGGAAATTTGAAAGAGACTAACAGCCCAAGGAAACTCTGTAACAGAAAGCAGCATAACTTTGGGAGACTGGGGGAGAGCTGAGGAAGCTTTTATCTGCTCAGTAGACACCCAAGACAACTGGCAATGCATGCTGGCTGAAAGGTGCAGTGAAAAGTGACAACCCTCCCAGAGTATTCTGTGGTGTGTGCACTTTCATCTTCGCTAAGATAATCGTGGGAAAGAAAATGCATATCAC
Organism: Dicrurus megarhynchus; assembly: GCA_013399195.1. Lineage (NCBI taxonomy): Eukaryota > Metazoa > Chordata > Aves > Passeriformes > Dicruridae > Dicrurus > Dicrurus megarhynchus. The sequence continues at coordinate 2,862,986 of VXAD01000394.1, read as the reverse complement.
AGAAAAAAGCACCATGAACTGGCAGTTTATGTCCCATTTCTGCCTCTGAGCTTTTTTTTTGTCTTCTGCCATTTCCAGGAATCAGCTGGCTAAAAATAAATTTAAAATAAAATAAAAATAAAGTAGAAATGAGAGAGGGTTATTCTCATGCTCAGTGTTACTGTAATGGAGCCTCTTATCTTAGACTACAGCAACTATAAGGAACTGAGAACAACTGCATGTGCAGCCCCTGATCTTTGCTGCTGCCTGTCCTGCCTTGCAGGTGCTGGGCAGAAGTGTGGCAGCAGGGAGGGCTGCTCAGTTCTCAGGTGTGGGTGTACAACTGATATTTTTCTCAAGCAACACCAAACATTAGCAATGCCATAGTTACTTCCTTCACACTTTCTCCTTCTCACCTTTACTTTCTTCGTGCTACTTACTCACAGGTTTTTGTACAGATGTACCTCAAAAGGAGTGGAAATGGAATTGGTGAGAGAACTGGATGAGAGAGACAGATGGAGTAAGGATGTGTGGAAAGATTGCCCAAATTGACAGAAATGCTGAAGTCCCTTGAAGAGAGACCTCAGGTGTGAAGGCAGCAGTTTACTCCTACATCCAGTCAGCAGGGACTGAGAATCAAGGGGCCCATCTGGGCTAGACCAGCAGCCACTCTTTCTGGGCAGGGAGGGTAACACTGCCAGGTTAACCTAACAGATCTTGTTTCACTGAGCACAGATAACCCAAATCACCGGGGCATGTACTTCGCACCTTAAAGTCACTATGGTTTTGCCCTTCATTTTGATTAAAACTCACATTTGTAGCTGAAATAAATAGATGATACTAAATTGACGTACAAATTAAGCTATTACAGCAACAAACATTCCCACTTTTTCAAGTAATGAGACAGCTGAAGTAAAACCCAAAACCTTTTATCAAGTATACAGATAAGATGCTGCATTTTTTATAACATTTACAAACACCCTTGATTTTGGGACATTCATTCTTAAGGTGAAATAACGTTGGTAGCATCTATTCAAACTCTCAGGCTTTCCACAGCTAACTTCTATGACTAAATTCAGGATTACAACCACTTATTCATAGAAAAGTTGTTCTATGCTCTGTTCACTGGAGGACTTAGTGTGACTACTATTTGTGAGTATACAATTCTCTGCCTAAACTTTCAGGAAAAAGTTGCCAAGAAAGTATCTCGTGCATTAGATTTATCAAAAACATAAATTGTGTGAAATAGTAAGAGTTTACACCTCCAATATTTAGATTTTGCATTTTGTATAGGTGGGCATTTGAAAATTAGTGCATCTGAAAGAATGAATATGTTTTAGGATACTTAAATTTCTCACTTTACTCTTCCAAGTATCCCTTGAAGGTACAATTTACTTTCCTTTATAGTTACGCAATTTTCCGACATTGTTCCTCATGACTCATTTTTAACTGCTGACTTTAGGAAAACCCCATCCGATATTTTATCTCCTTTTTTTCATCATTTCCAGTATTTCCCTCATATTTTATACAATCCTTGCACAATGCAGCATTAAATAGGAAACTGTACCACGAGAAATTGTTCCGATGACATAGAGCTGAAAAGTATAGTAGCTTGACTCTCTTTTTTATAGGGCTGTTTTCAAAATTAAGTTGCAAGTCTTTCTAAAATCTGTACCTGTAGTTTTCTCTAAATTCCAATTTAGAAATGCAAGAGCTTGTGCAAACATAAACACGTATTTAATGTTTGTTTCTACTGTGGTCACAAGCAGAAGATACAAGAGAAGATTTTAAAAACAAAAAGCCTACACTTTATTATTTACAAGGCAGCTGCACGGCTCTTAAAGCCTCAGGGCAGAAGCAAAGAGTTGTCACGATATTTGAGATGTGGGACTGACAATACCGTACAAAACATTTCATTAGGCTTTTCCCATGCCTTACTTCCTGAGTGTTTTTTGCCAACGACTTTCCTATATGTTCTCTTTCGTTAACGACAAATTTAAAGATACAAAAGTAAGCAAAAAGAAACTGTGGTTGCTTTGGCCACAAACACATCTCTTTTAAGACAATATCTAAAACGAAGTATCGAAGCAATGTCTTCACTGTGCAAAAGAACTGTGAGGTTAATGAAGCACAAGAACTGCCAGTAAAAAAAATCGCTTCATACGTACCAGAAGAACTTCAGAAATGTGCCAGCGAAGTTAGTGAAGTTTCGATGACACACTCACGCAGTAAAATTTTAACTTCCACTTACCAAGCTACCCTGAATAATTATGCTAATACAATGAAACTTCAAAAAATCCGGCAGATTTGAGAATTGTTAAACTAGCAGCCCCTAAGAGCAGCATCTACTTACAGCACAGATGACTTTGTATTTAAAGACGGTTTTTTTCTTCACATACTCTCCTGATTGTAAAGACATCTCCGAATAGCTTCTGTGATCCTTGGTTTTATCATCCTCAAGCTCCATTTTGCCGGGACCTGCCTCTCGTCTGCGTCTTCTGCCTTCCTCAGCCTCCCCAGCTGTGTTAGCTGCGAGTGAGATGCTACTCCTTCTTCAAGAGTTCCTAGTACTTTGCTCATAGGTCTTTTTATGAGATCTCAGCTTTTGCATCAGTGTTAGGTTTGAAAGAAGCCAAAGCAAGCAGGAACACTACTCTGAAAGGTCAAAGGCTGAAAAGCATTATCTGTGTTCAGGGAACCTGGCTGTTCAAGATAAGAACTGCATTAGGCAAACACTTCAGTGGAGATTAGAAGTAATACGTTGCTAAGCAATAAAATGCAAAAATACTCAAGTAGTCAACTATTTGGTTAAAAGCTCATCATCCAGAGAATTTACTCTCAAAGAAAGCGTTAAATATACGAAACCAATATGAAAGGAGACGTTTTCTTACTTTGTGTTCCGTGTCACGCCTATGCTTTCAGATCGCTTTCCTTATTTACCATCAGAGGATTCCTCCCGTTTAGTTTCAATCCATCTCTGTCTGAACTTTTTTCCACTTCCTACGTTTGATTTTTAGTTACTATAACTGTGTTACTTAAAAACAAATGGTGTAACGAATCAAATTCAATTAAAAAAAAGCCCTAACTTTTTGTTTAAGTACAATTTAAAATCTATTTGTTTTTCAACCTGGTGGTTAATGGAAGGATTGGCTGTTATAAAAATGTACCTTCATAGCCTACTAGGACTACAAATGTGTAACTATCCAGACGATGATCTGATTCTAAATTTGAGCACCGCATGAGCTGCAACTTCTAATAATTAAATTTAAAATGTTTATAATTATATATAAAAAAATCCAGACCACGATACTATACAAGCTGGTATGAAGAAAATTAAGCCCACTGCAGCTCAAACCAGTACAATCTCCTTACTCTGTACAATTTGTGTCATGCTCAAGTCCGACATTATCCAGAACCTCCCCGTTAATCATACACACACACACACACACACACCATTCTTTAATTTATACACATATATCACTCCCTTACTCTATTTACACTCCCTGTAAAACATCCATAAAATGCCCATTGAGTTCCCTTTGTGACTGGGGTTCCATCTCTTGTGGTGATTGCTCAGGAGAGGAGGTGTGCTGTGTAGAGCTACTGGTTGCCAAACCAGTTCAGGTTGGGTCACACCTGCAGGGATTCTTGTGAAGCTTGCCCTTTGTTCAGGTGGCTTCCGCTACAGTGCTTCCTACATAACATGCAACTCAAACAAATGAGTTACAATAGCTAAACGTTGTATCCATTACAATTTCCACACCTGGGCCCTTCCAAGAAGGCTATAAGGTTCCTTAATTAACTCCTCCTCTTACCGTGCTGCGATGGACTTACTCACAGGTTGCAGACTTTCCCTTGGTTGGAAAGCTGCCCAGCAGAGAAGGACCTGGGGATGCTGGTCACAGCAGCTGAACACGAGCCAGCTGTGCCCAGGTGGCCAAGAAGGCCGATGGCATCCTGGCCTGTGTCAGCAATAGTGTGGCCAGCAGGACCAGGGCAGGGATTGTCCCCCCCGTACTCGGCACTGTTGAGGCCATACCTCAACTCCTGTGTTCAGTTCTGGGCCCCTCAATACAAGAAAGACATGGAGGTGCTGGAGCGAGTCCAGAAAAGGGCAACAGAGCCGGGGAAGGGTCTGGAGCAAAAGTCTTATGAGAAACGGCTGAGGGAGCTGGGGGTGTTTAACCTGGAGAAAAGGAGGCTTAGGAAGGAACTTTATCACTCTCTGCAACTACTGAAAGGAGGTTGTAGCCAGTAGGGCCTCTTCCTCCAGGTAACAAGTAACAGGACAAGAGGAAATGGCCTCAAATTGCACCAGGGGAGGTTTAGATTGGCTATTAGGAAAAATTTCTTCCTGAAAGGAATGAGATAGATTTGTCTCTACAAACTGTGAGTCTGCTGATAGGTAAAAGCTAGATACTGAGAGGTAAAAGAAACAATGGGAGGAATTCCACTGATTGATGAAAGGAGCGAGAGGGATTTGTCTTTACAAAAAAACTGTGAATGTGCGGATAGGTAAAGATAGATACGGAGAGACGAAAGAAGCAATGGGAAGAACCATAAATTCCATAGGAAAAGAAAAAGGGGGGTATACATTAGAAGGGGGTCTGTATCGGGTGATTCGGGGAGTCTGTACCTCTCAAGTACCTCAGCCAATGGGGAAAGAGAGATGGAAATGTGGCCGGGAAATTGGGATAAAAAGGAGGCTGCGTCCTCTAACAATTTGAGAGACCCCAGGGGAAATGCCCCATGGCCTCTCTCTTTATTTGAACAAAGTAACAGGACTCCTCTGTCTCTTTTTTGGACATAAACCTCTGGTGTTTGTGGATTAATTTTCCTGACATTCCTCAAAAGTATTGTCAAGCATTTGGGCATGGCTGAGTCACCATCCTTGGAGGTATTTAAAAGACACGTAGACACGGTTCTTGGGGACATGATTTAGTGGTGGACTTCTCAGTCTTTTCCAACCTAAATGATTCCATGATTCTATTATTCAGGGGTGTAACTGCTCCACTAAGGACCTATCCATAAACACTTGTGGGTATATCTGCTCCAGCCTGGTGTTATTCAGAGGTCACGGCCCCCTCAACCAGAGTTCAGACTATAGTTACAGCATTCCTACAGTAGTACAGGAACAGCAGCAATGACCAGGCCATCTGTCAGCCCGGGCATGTAGCCAGTGCTGTTATCAAAATGTTCCCAGGCACAGGAAAGTAAGACAATAAGCACTACACCATATGGCAGCCATGGACAATCACTGCATTCCAATATAGAGCAAAGCAAGCAGGTCCTCAGGTGAGAGCAGGAGCCTGCCAATTAATAGCCTAAACAGCTGTAGCAGCTGTAAATCCAGTATAGCACATTCCTATCAAATCTGTCATTATCTTCAACCCCTCTGGCCCCACACTGGGTGCCAAAAAGCACACTTGTGGGTTACTCTGAGCAGGCAGCTCAGCCCCACACAGCCACTCACACCGTCCCCTGCTGTGGGAAGCAGGGAAGAACAGAAAGGGTAAAAAAGGGAAAACTTGCAAGTTGAGATACAGGTAGTTTAATAGGTACAGCAAAGCCATGCACACAAACAAAGCAAAATCACTCCATCACTACTTCCCACCAGCAGGCAGGTGTTTATTTGAGGAAGGTAGAGTTTTATTGCTGAACACATTCTAGGTCATTCCTTACCAATAAAATTAGATTATAAAACTATATAAAACTTGTTAGAGGATGCAGCCTCCTTTTTATCCAAATAAAAATTGACCAAGAACCCAAACTTTTCTGTTTCAAGATCAAGGGCCTCACGCGTTAAAAATACTTCTTTTCATCCCTACCAAAAGGAAAGAAAAGCAATCCGTATGATCAATACATAAGAATAAAGAAAGCAACAAGAAAGAAGGAAATAATTATCCTTTCTGTTCTCAATTACTAAATTATAAATTTGAGCAACTATTCTACCTACAGACTGACACTATACAAATGCAGGGTGAGGGTGAAAAAAACCCATTCCTCCATAGTTACACTGCAGTCCTCAGTTTATCTGGCACTTTCAGGAAGAGGAAGATGTTTTCAAAGAACACAGGCAGGACATCTCTGACATATACATGTTAACAAGCATGTCAGGAAAATGGGGAGAGTAATTTCTGAATAGCACTCTGTTGTAGACGCTTTCAATTTTCACTGCTAAGAAGCCAAAAGTCCTCTAAGGCCATGAAGAACTAGACAGGCCCAACACACCATGAATTCTAAGATGCCTCTGTAGTCATTTGTCATCTGTCTTCTAAAATGAACGGCACTCACTTAGGTAAAAACACTCTGAAATTTAACTATTTTTCTCATAAATGTTTCTTGTCACCCATAAACATTAAAATGGTCATTTTGATGAAGGTGGTTTTGCTAGAGTACTACGATATCTACAATCATTTTGAAAAGTGCATTTCTTTTTCTTTGTCTGGATGAAGTGAGCCATTTCACCCTCATGCAAATGCTGCTTTCCTGCCTTGTTTGGTGAGATGTGTGGCTTTGTGATACCCAGTACAGAGTCTAACAGTGGTTCATGCCTTGGCAGACACACCTGGGTGCAATCACTCCAGGGTTAACAGCAGTACTGTTTCTCCTCCTGGATACTCCCTTGGGCAAAGCAGGATGACCTTTGCTGAGGCCTGACCTGCTGTGGCACCCCTTGCTCCCAGCTCCACCCCAATAGCTAGATTCTCCGCCAAAGTGTGACAGAGATAAATTAGTCAGGTCCTCAAGTGTGCCCTGTCCCATACACACACCCCCTCTCCTTTACTGTTGTCTCTGACGGGAAATACGATTTGTCCTAAGATAAGAATACCAAGTGAGAATGGTACTAAGATAAGAACACCCAGTGAGCATTCCAGGGGGAACTGTCTGGGTGTTCCTATAATGACACATTTCAAAGACAGGGAGCTGTAATGATTTCGGCTGACTTTGGCACACATCAGTCTGCAAAAGTGTTTAAAATACTTCTGGAGACTGGTCCAACTGGGCAAACTTGTCTCCCAGGCTGCAGACAGCTTCCAGGCAGATCCTCCTGTCCTGGCAGGGATGCCTGCAGGGTACATCCAGCCCAAAGGTGAGGAATACCCACCTTTTGGTAAGTGGACAGGTGAATAAAGGCACCAAAATCCAGTCATATACAGAGATAAAATCCTAAAGCAGCTCCACAGGTGCTTTCATGCTTTGCCATTTGCCCTTTGTGCCGATTTTGCCAAATTCGGAGGAAATATCCTCTGTGAGAAAGGCAGGTTACAACCACCCCTCCTCCACCAGGTTCGGGAACAAAAAATTTCCTCAAAGGAAAGTGAAAGAGATAAAAACTATTTATTTAACCAACACACAGGAAAAGGATAATAATGCTAAATAATGAAATCTCTCGCTATGGAGAGAAACCTGGGAAGATTTCAGAGTCCTTCTGTAGATGTGGTCTCTCTCCTCCTTGGAGCTGGGTTGGCGAGGCCGTGGGCCCATCACCGGGCCTCGGAGAAAAATTCTCCCAATGTGTTCTGATGTTGTTGAAACAGTCCAGAAGGAGAAGAAAAAGGGAAAAACCAAAGTCCCAGGGAAAAAAACGTCAGCTCTCCGTCTCCCTCTGGAGAAAAGGAGCTGAAAGCTGGCTGAAAAGCAAGCAGGGAGCTTCCTCCACTCTCACCGCTGCAAAAGCCAAGGAGTCTGTATCTGTGTCCTTGAACAACTGTTTTGAAAAGTTCGCTTGGTTTTTCCTCTCCCTCCTCTCAGGCTCAGTTTAAAGGCACAGAAAGGCACAAAGTTAATTTCTGGGCATAGAGCAGTGATAGGGGATACACATCATAAAGTCACCCCAAGACACCCTTTTAAGGCCAAAGACTGCAAACCTGTACATTTCTAGCTGGTTATAACATAAGCTGGTTATAATATGTTCAGACACGCTTATATTGTATACTGCTTTGGCAATATTANCTGCAGGGTACATCCAGCCCAAAGGTGAGGAATACCCACCTTTTGGTAAGTGGACAGGTGAATAAAGGCACCAAAATCCAGTCATATACAGAGATAAAATCCTAAAGCAGCTCCACAGGTGCTTTCATGCTTTGCCATTTGCCCTTTGTGCCGATTTTGCCAAATTTGGAGGAAATATCCTCTGTGAGAAAGGCAGGTTACAACCACCCCTCCTCCACCAGGTTCGGGAACAAAAAATTTCCTCAAAGGAAAGTGAAAGAGATAAAAACTATTTATTTAACCAACACACAGGAAAAGGATAATAATGCTAAATAATGAAATCTCTCGCTATGGAGAGAAACCTGGGAAGATTTCAGAGTCCTTCTGTAGATGTGGTCTCTCTCCTCCTTGGAGCTGGGTTGGCGAGGCCGTGGGCCCATCACCGGGCCTCGGAGAAAAATTCTCCCAATGTGTTCTGATGTTGTTGAAACAGTCCAGAAGGAGAAGAAAAAGGGAAAAACCAAAGTCCCAGGGAAAAAAACGTCAGCTCTCCGTCTCCCTCTGGAGAAAAGGAGCTGAAAGCTGGCTGAAAAGCAAGCAGGGAGCTTCCTCCACTCTCACCGCTGCAAAAGCCAAGGAGTCTGTATCTGTGTCCTTGAACAACTGTTTTGAAAAGTTCGCTTGGTTTTTCCTCTCCCTCCTCTCAGGCTCAGTTTAAAGGCACAGAAAGGCACAAAGTTAATTTCTGGGCATAGAGCAGTGATAGGGGATACACATCATAAAGTCACCCCAAGACACCCTTTTAAGGCCAAAGACTGCAAACCTGTACATTTCTAGCTGGTTATAACATAAGCTGGTTATAATATGTTCAGACACGCTTATATTGTATACTGCTTTGGCAATATTAAGATATTGTATTAGCAATAAATCTAATCACACTCATCCACATAATGTGTCATGCTTCTTGTGCCTGACCAAGAGTCTTCTCTCTACCACTCTTCTACACAAAGGTAGGATCATAGGTAGTTCGGTTTTGTTAAAATGAGATCTGGTTAAACAAGGTGTTTATGCAGGACATAAATCACCATTTGAACCTCTTTGGGGGTTCAAGGCTATTACATGGTTGGGTAGTTGAGTTTTAAAATTCAAAATTGGGTATAGTATTTGGGACAAGTTGTGAATCAGGACCATAGCTAGGACTAGACCAAGTCTGTCCAATAAAGGTGACCAGCTAGATTTAGGCTTGCCTGCTAAGTACTGTTTAGAATGCAGGTTGGCTAATGACCAAACATCAAGATAAAGTTGTATTAGGCACAAAGTAGTGGACAGATTGTATGTTGGTAATATTAGGGTTGGATAGGAATGGCTGTTAGCCCAGAAGTGTGACAGAGAAGTAAGGCAGAAAAAAAGTAAGAATAGTAGACTGGTCCTCAAAATAATAATAAAGAATTATGATGAGTAAAACAACTTATTTTGGGCTCAGTTTCCAGCCCTCTTATGGCTCACTGTGGGAATGGATTAGGAGCGTGGCACAGAATTTGAGTAGACACTTACCCTGAGCATTGTCATTTTAATAAAATATGAGGTTATCTGTCCAGGATGGACAAGTACTTGCACTGGAACATGCATGTCCTGAGATGACTGTATGATACTGTGTTCTCTATTTTCTTCCATATGCCAAACATGAACAACGTCAGATTGTTCTGCAACACTTTAAATAAGCATACAATGAAGAGTATAATGAACATTTTTTACAGAATAAATAACTTCATGTTAAAACTGAGGCCAACCCAAATCTAAGAGCAAGACAAGCAAGTACAAGCAGACCTTCAGTTGCATCCCCTCTCTTTTCAGTGATCATCTGTTACATGTATATGTAGGTAAATAATGCAAGCATTATTTGTTTCCTAACCAGGTATTTCCCATTGCTGACAAGAACCCACTGACTTCAAAGCATCCTGTACCTGTTGGCTGCAACACACACCTCTGCCAGCTGTGCAAGCACCGATGCCCCATGTATCACTGTCTTCTGTGGTACTTCTTAAATTTACTTACAACACTTCTTTTTGTTTATGTGTTCTGTTCTTCTAGGCCTATTTACACAAAAGCTGTTTATATTTAAAACAAGTAATTGTCTATCCAACTCCATGTGAGCTTTTCCCCCATGAGTACACCCTGCTATTTTCTGCTCAACTCCAAGACTGGAAATGTTAATTTTTCACTGCTCTGAGGCCTCTAGTTATCAGCTTGACAGTTGATCAGACAGGGAGGCGATCAGCTTTATTTTTCTGTTGAAGACATAAGTTTGTATCTGTTTACCAGCACTAACTGGATGTTTGCAGCCAAACATCCACAAACAGCTCAGAAAATACAGTGTCAGCATCAAAGATACACAAAATTTTAAAACTGTCTTGATTTGGCATTTTATGTTTATTTTTAGTATAAAAACCTCTGGATATATATATACATAAAATGCCCTCTACCAAACAGGAGGTTGTATACAGCTGGAGGTCAGCCACATATCCCAGGTAACAAGTTATAGGACAAAAGGAAACAGCCTCAAGTAGCACCAGGGGGGGTTTAGATTGCATATTAGGAAAAAATTGTTCACTGAAAGGGTGGCTAGGCATTGAAACAGACTGCTCAGGGAAGTGGTGGAATCACCATCCCTGGAAGTGTTCGAAACCCGTGCAGATGTAGCCCTTGGAGACATGGTTTGGTGGTGGGCTTGGCAGTGCTGGGCTACTGGTCGGACTTGATGATATTAGGTCTTTTCCCATCTTAATGATTCTGTGATTCTAATGTAATACTATTGTACTCATTTTTAAAATGTAATACTATTGTATTTTACTGTGTCCAGTTTTGGCATAGGAGCTCCTGGAGTGGGTCCAGTGGAGGGCTGTGAGGATGACTGGGGGACTAGAGCATCTCTCTTACGAGGAAAGGCTGAGGGAGCCTTTTCAACCTCAAGAAGAGACGACTGAGAGGGGACACCACCAATGTCTGTAAGTATCTGAAGGGAGGGTGCCAAGAAGATGAAGCCAGGCTCTTCTCAGTAGTCCCCAGCAATAGGACAAGAGACAATGGCAGAAACTGATGCACAGGAAATTCCAGCTGAACATGAAGAAGAACATCTTTACTGGGCAGGTGACCAAGCACCAGAATAGATTGTTAGAAAGGTTGTGGAGTCTCCCTCACTGGAAAGGCTCAAGAACTGTCTGGATGCAATCCTGTGCCATGTGCTCTGGGATGACCCTGCTTAAGCAGGGAGACCGGAGCAGATGAACCACTGTGGTCCTTTCCAACCCGACCCATTCTGTGATTCTGTATTCCTGGATGTCTTTAGATAAACGCATTATCAGTTTGTTCTATGACTTACTATAGGAATGAGTAACTTCACAGTAATTACACCAAACTGGGCGCAAGTACAAACTGGGAGAGTAGTGCTGGAGATCAGCCCTGCAGAGAGGGATCTCATAATAACGCAAGGGATCCTTGTCCTAAGAACCAGAGCCAGCATTCCGCCAAAATATTCTAAGAAAACATTATTCAAAGAAAAGATTATTCAAAAAGCAAAGAAGCCTAAGCAAATATTTTCGTAAAAAGAAAAACAAAACCAAATCACTCCCAAGTGTTAAGCGGCTGTTGCGTTCCCCCCGTTGCGGGCAGGCCGGGGCGGGCGGTGCCGCCCGGAACGGCCGGGCCGAGCAGTCGCTTCCTGGGGAGCGGGATGCGGACGGAGCTTCCGGCGGGGCGGGAGGAGGAGGGGTGGGCGCCGCCGCCTGCGCCTGACAAAGGGCCCGGTGGGGCCCGGCCCGGCCCGGCCCCATGGCGATCCCCATGGTGCCCATGGAGACGCAGCTGCAGAGCATCTTCGAGGAGGTGGTGGTGAGTCCGTCCCCGGAGAGCCGCCGCTGGCGCGGTAGCGTTGTGGGCAGACCCGCCGCTCGTCCGGGTCCCCGCGGCCTGCCGTGCTCCCTCTGGGGGAGGGGTGGGGCCATACTGAAAGATAAAAAGCAGGTGGGAGAAGTGCTTTTGGTTTTCCTGGCGCAGTTGGTGCGGTGGAGTTCTGCCGCCCTCCCCCGCCGTGTTTCGTGCTGTTCCCGGCGGCGGCGCCCGGGGGAGCCATGAGGGAAGGTGGTTCTTCAGGGCTGAAATCTGCCCCCGCTGGGCTTCGTAGGAAAGCTGGGACAGAGCAGGACTGGGAATAAAACAGCTTGCTTAGCCAATACCGAATTATAGTGCGCTGAATTTGCTGTAAAATAAGCAGTTTAAGGAGTTTTGAAGGAGACTGTGAGAAGATGGGTGTCCTGAGGAGACATTTTTCTCCAGCCAGCACAATGGCATGATCAGATTGTGGAAATACACACGCACAACGCTGCCTGCAAAATGAATTAGTTAACCCAGAATCCTTCTCGTTTCTCCGTAGGGCATTCCTTGCAGCACTTTCACGAGGTTTACTGCCTGTCTTTGGTTGCGTTCAAGGATTTTCCCATCGTTCTTAATTTGTGGCCCCCAGAACTGCTCACAGTACTCAAGGTGTGACCATACCAAAGCTGAGTGCAGCAGGATAATCACCTCTTTTGTCTGGCTGGTTGAACACAGTGTGTGATGCATCCCAGGATGGGGTTTGCCCTCCTGGCTGCCCAGGCTCTCCCTGCTGCCTCACACTGAGCTGCTGCTGACAAGCACCCCCAGATCCATTTCTGCAGGACTGGTCTCCAACCACTCCTTTCCCAGTTTATACTTGTGCCCAGCTTTACTCTGTCCCAGGTACAGAATCTGGTATTCGCTAAACTCCGTGCCACTGATTGCCTAGTGCTTCAGTCTATCCACATCCTTTCGTAGGGCCTCTCATCCTCAAGAGAGTCAACAGAACCTGTCAACTTAGTATCATCAGCAGATTTGCTAATGATGCATTCAACTCATGCACCAAAATATAGATATAAATATATTGAACTCTAGAACTGAGCCCAGAGGAACACCACTGGTGACCCATCACTGACTGCACCCCTTTGAGCTCTGCCCTCCAGCCAGTTCTTCACCCAGCACACTGTGAACCTGCTTATCCCACAGTTCAATGACTTGTCCAAAAGGATGCTGTGAGGGGTAGTATTAAAAGCATTATCCAGAAAAAGTACTTCCACTGCCTTCTCTTTGTCCTCTCTAGGTGGGATAGGAATAGTGGGATGCCTTATGATCGAAAGGTGTTAAATTAGTTAAACAGGACTTTCACTTTGTGAACCCGAGTCAGTGGGTCATTAATCACACTTCTGTGGAGCACAAATGAATGAGCTTCTTGGTAGATATGAGACATTCACAGTTGGAAACACTGGGGCGACAGTAGCTGACAGTCCTGAATGGGGACCTGACTGACATTTCAGACTAAAGAAGCTGATTGAAATGTCTGAACTGGAAAGAATATGTAGGTCTCAGAGAAACTGAAAATTATTTCCATATGATGAATTTCAGTAGAGGGAAGACAAGCCCAACCTTTCTGTTTGAAGTTGGCATTATAAAATTCATGATGTACTTTTCTTTGTGTGGTGTTAAGTTGCTTGTAGCATATTAATTGCCTACACGTGACTGATTCCTGCCATTCAGGTTGTTTTCACATTTTTAACCTTGTCATTTGCCTGTGTTGTCACACTGCCCATTTTTATGCAGTTACTTGCCTAGAATTGATATGGAACAACAACAAAATAGTTCTTGAGAAAATGTCACTGTATTTTTGGAGCCATAACTGATAATATAGCAACTTACTGCTTTCTCTGCTGCTGGTACCGACTTGGTGGACAGCAGCAAACCTTACCTTGCTTTCTGTGCAGAGCAGATGAGTGTCAGTTTCTCCTTTGCTTCTTGAGTAGCAGTGACAGGAAGTTGTGGGCCGAGTGATGGAAAAGGAACAGCAGAAAGTTGATTTTGTTACATGCTCTTATGTCTGTAATATAGCAATGAAAATACACAGTGGTCAGTGATAGATCGTAACTGAGTATAACATGAAATTCTTACAAAAGGTAGGAAAAGCTTTAGGATAGTATTTTCCAGAACCTACTTGCTGAAGTTTTAGAATAACGATGTAGAAACCTTTCAGCAAAATGGAGTTGAAAAAGAAAAGGCAAGGGGAAAGGAGGGTCTTAGAGGAGATAAATTGGATATTCATGTTTAGCTTTTTACCTAGTACAAGACCATTGCATCATTCAGTGGAATTTAAAAAGCAATGGATCTAAATTTGGATGAGAAAGTGATTGTATTTAATTGATTTGTGTAACTGAGCGTTGTGGAACATAAGTCAGACAAAAAATTAATGGGATTCAAAAATATTAATTTTTCAGATTATGAGAACTGTAATCATACAATAGAACAATTTCTCCAACTTTGGGAAGTGAATTAATCTCTAGGTGTTTAGAAGACAAAATAATAACAACCCAAAACAAAGAAACAAAGCCTTAATCTGGATCTACAAGGTTTATATGTTTATATGAAAACAAAGCAATCTCATTTTTGGAAGAATGTGACTTAGCAGAAGAGATCCATTGTTCTCTGGTGCAGTCCTATAACAGCACAACTTACTCTTTTGTGCTTCATCCTGGTGGTGTGATAGTCATATCAAACCTTCTAACAGTATCTCACTTGGGGTTTTTCTCTTACAGAAAACAGAAGTAATTGAAGAAGCTTTTCCTGGGTAAGTGTGATATTACTTTATTTGTACAAAATTTTATGTATAAATATATTTTTCTACTTGTTTCATCGGGTACTGCTAAAAACTAATGTTCTTATTTGCATTAGGATGTTTATGGACACTCCTGAAGATGAGAGAACCAAATTGATCAGCTGCCTGGGAGCTTTTAGACAGTTCTGGAGCAGTCTTTCCCAGGTTAACATTTGATTTGTTGCTTATGTGTGTGTACTTTATATGCTTTTTTAATATAAAGATACCTTTTCTGGTAGACAAACACTTAAGCTATAAGGGCTGTGTTCAGTCATTCAGAATCTGGTTTCAGACATGGCATAGTAAAGAATGTAGGAAGACTTAGCAAGAAAAAAAAGGTAGTTTTGAGATTTGTGAGGTTGTACAGTGTTCAGCAGAGGTTGTGCAGTGCGAATTAAATAAGCAAATAGAAATGTCACAGTAAAAAAATAAACAGTAAAAGGTAGTTTATTGCAGAATTTCTGGTAGAAGTGAATAAATAGGTAAAAGAAAAAAAAACAAATAGATGTTTAAGTTCAAAAATCACCTTTCAAAAGCTAGATACCTCCAGACACTGCTCCATAATTGGAGGCCTGTTCCTTAAATTTCACTGAATTTGATTATAACTGTGAAAAAGAAAGAATAATGTAGAACAGTTGTATTCTACCTTAGTCTGTGCTAGCGTACATGTGAAAACCAAAGATGACTATAGAAATCAGTGGTTAAGCTAGGAAATACTTCATGTACTGGACAACTGACCAGCTTCTCCTGAACAAGTGAGCTTCTTCAAAATAAGATCAAAAGACTTGTAGGAAAAACTATAGGTTGGACAGCTGGATCACTTCTACCGATTTATAGTCTTGTTCTTGTGTTGGTTTCATTTTTTCATTTTAGCATACTATATCAATTTTATAGTTTGTTTCACTACCTGTGAATACATTCTTTCTCCCCTCTATTGCTTTTTCAGGAGTCCCATGAACAGTGTGTCCAGTGGATTGTAAGATTCATTCATAGCCAACATAGTCCTAAAAGAATTTCATTTCTTTATGATTGCCTAGCAATGGCAGTAGAAACTGGACTTTTGCCACCCAGGTAAGCCATGTTGGAATAATTCGTAAGATATGTGGAAGATGTTATATTGGAGGAATTTTTACAATGCCACTGTACAGTTACTGCTGGAAAACACGTGCTTATTACCTGCCATTCAGTCTTTCATTGTCTTCTTCTGCTAGGATGGTTTGTGAATCTCTGATAAACTCTGATACACTTGAGTGGGAAAGGACTCAGCTGTGGGCATTAACATTTAAATTGGTCCGGAAGATTATTGGAGGTGTAGACTACAAGGTATCTTCCACTCATTCCTTTCTCTTTGCAAAGACTTGTTATTTGCTACCTTTGTTTTTATGATTTTATCTCAGAAACATCCGATTTTTCAAAGTCTGCTTTTCTTACAAATGAAAATTCAGTGAGACCACATTTAATGCTTTTTCATAGTTGAACTTCAACCTAACAGAGAATTTTGTATTTGTGTATATTGTGTAATTCTTCATACTCTTTTCTCTGTTACAGTCCCTTTCCACCTTTTTCAGTTACAAGCTAAATAACCCTAATGCAGTTGCAGAAGTGGTAAACACTGGAAAATAAAACTGTCAAGCATTAAGGCTGGAGTTCTGTCATCGACTTTAACCATTGTTGCTACGTAGCAAAAAGCTCCTGAAAGCTGCGTCCATGGCATGGTACAGCTCTATGAGAAGGAGTAGGAAACCATGCATGTCTTGCAGAGAATGGCCTTGCAGCATTGTTGATTATGTTAGAGCAGAAAACAAAATAAAACTGCAAAAGGCATTGTAGGTTGGATGTCTCTGGATGCACATCAAAATACCAAGAGTTACTTTCTCTTCTGGACCATCCTACGATTGAGAAGTTCCATAAGGAATTTAGTGTAATTAGTGTTGAATTTTAATGTAATTAGTATTAATATAGTCAGTAGCAGTTTGTGTTCTGACGCTTAGCAACAAGAACTAATTTGTCTGTCAGAATACTGACCATATTGATTGTGTAATCTTTCTGCCAGAAATAAAGAATATCTGGGAATGTTAATTTCATACGCTTTCTTTCAGGGTGTGCGTGATCTGCTGAAAGTGATCCTAGAGAAAATCCTAACAATTCCAAACACTGTGAGCTCAGCTGTTGTACAGCAGCTTTTAGCAGCAAGAGAGGTAACTATGTGGGTTTTATACCACTATAGAGGAAAATAGGCCTCATACTTTTGTTATTAATGAGTTTCTGATGGTTGGGCTAGCTCTGATTGTTGGTATAGTTCAACAGGAAAGTCTTACTCTTTGTGTTCTAATTCTTTACTGTAACTGCATTTTATGTAGTAAACAAAGTGCTTTTGTGGGATATTGTAAATAAGTGTTAAAATCCCTATAAGAGAGTCAGGCCCAATGCTTGACTTGCCTAAGGTAAGATGTATGGGATATAATAACGATTAATAATTTTTTCTTAGTGAATAAAAATAGTAATTGTTTTCAGCACTTTGTGGGCAGACATAGAGGCATGGTCTTACTTAGGCTCAAACAGTCTAACTTATGCTTGTTCAATTAAAAACAGGTTTTAGACTGAAGTACTACTGTCAGAATACAACTTGAGAATAAATATTTTAATTCTTGTATCTGTTTTAGTGGGCTGTCTCAGACTAATAGACAGATTACACATTCATTTACCCTATCCAGGGTCTTTTACACTGATGTATTTTTTTATTTATAGGTGGTAGCCTACATCTTGGAAAGAAATGCATGTTTGTTGCCTGCCTACTTTGCAGTTACAGAAATCAGAAAACTATATCCTGAAGGAAAACTTCCCCACTGGGTAATGATATGATATCAAATAATGTACCCTGGAATTTTGTTGCACACAACACTTACTTTTTGAAACAAAGTTTATTTAAAAATTTCAAATCTGCTCAACAGTAAGCTCTGTGTTTAGTCACATAAAGGAAGATACAGGCTTGATGTGATTGCCGCAGTAGCTCCCTGTGTTCTCGCATGAAACTGATGACATAATTTTGACTTATGGTTTGATGTTCAAAACTCTTGAAGCACTGAGTTGGTTTTGTTGAATATGTTTGGAAATGCAGGTCATGCACACCTGCCGCTTTGTGCTTTCTCTATGGCTTCAGGATAAGAAAAACCACTGTTTTCTGTGTTTAAACTCGGTTACACAGAGATATTTGGAGCTCTGGTGGGATGAAAATGGTCATTGTTTCAAAAAAATAATGTAATATCAATCCAATTTTTAATTTTGCATTCCATTAAAATAACTAGGTGTTTGGAAAAGGATAAAATCCCAACTCCATTGTATTAATGGGAAGACTGTTACTGTCTTTTGAGAGAAGATTTGAAGTAGATTGTACCAATCTGGGTCATTTTTCTATGTGGAATTGTTATTCAGTGGCTGAGATTTATTATGAACAGAAATTACATCTTATTTTAAATAATCTAAGTGTTACGCATTGAAATAACATAGGAGACAGTTCTTATATAAACTCCTACTTGAGTGCACACTGGGAAGAGTGCTTCCTGCACTTCCTTTCTAATGCCACATTTTTCCTTTTGTGGTTTTATGTTCCAGATGATTTTGCCAACTTTTTGAGATGTGTAGGAAGCTAGTTATTTTAGTAGATTCCTGCATATGTTATTAAAATGCATACATACATATATATATTTAAGTCTTAAATATTCCTTATCAGTGTCTGGAACTTAAACCGTGATTTTTTTTTCTCCTCTTCTCACCCAGTTACTAGGTAATTTAGTATCAGATTTTGTGGATACCTTCAGACCTACAGCAAGAATAAATTCTATTTGTGGTAAGAGAATGAGTTAATGAATGACTTTAAAATAAATTCATTTATTTTGAACTATTTTGTTTCTTAGAACCTTTTGGGATATATATCATTAAGCAAAATAATTCAGATCTTATGTTTCATCTAGTACCTCTGCCCTTGTCAGTTTGTTCTCAGACTTGGTTCTCTTCAGTTTTTGCTTTGAAGGGGAAAATTCATATTGATGAGATCAAAATAATTTTTTGCAGCCAGCTGGTGGTGGAAGTGTAGTAGCTGTTACATGGTCGTATGGTTTCTAACTACAGGTGACTAGGAGAGTAGGGGAATTGCAGGTTTTCTGTGCTCAAGGATTTTGAGTTAACATGTATCTACTGGTGCGTTAGTCATGGAGTGTTTTGACTTCAGTTTCATTGGAGCTTCTGCCGCTGCTCAGCCTCCTCTCTGTTGCCGCAGGCTTCTGGGTGAACTTTTCCTAGCTCAGATGAGTACTGGTTCTACTTTTCTGTGAAAGATGCTTATCTTTCTTTACTGTTAGAAATATGATGATCAAAATTTGGCTGTTTCAATGTGATACCTGCTGCATTTTTCTTCAAAAGATAAAAATGTCTTCTGTTTGCTTTGAGTAGTTTAATAACAGCTGCATTAGTTCCGAGCAAGGTTTATTGCGACGGAGCTTCTTTAGTGCAGAGATTTAAATTAAATTGAATTAATTTAAATTCATCGGTAATGCTCCTAAAGCATTTTGTTTCAGAAGCATCTAGTTATTCTTCTATTGAAAGTGTGGCATAGCTTTTATTTGTATGCCTGACAGGGATCACATACTACTTTTTCCAAGTGTTTTGTGTGTAGATGACCTGTATAGATACGATCGAAGGAAAGAAATAAACATTTATTTACAT
Organism: Dicrurus megarhynchus; assembly: GCA_013399195.1. NCBI lineage: Eukaryota > Metazoa > Chordata > Aves > Passeriformes > Dicruridae > Dicrurus > Dicrurus megarhynchus. Next base: position 2,843,638 of record VXAD01000394.1, on the reverse strand, counting down.
TTCTTGTTTTATGTGATAACAGTATGGTCAGTTTGGATAATAGAAGTCATGGAATTTGAACTGAGAGAGGTCAAAGTTGAGGCACCTAAATTTACGTGCTGCTATACAGGTTTGCTTGGGGCTCAGTTCAGAGGCTTATGTTTAAGCAACTAAAATAAAGGCTAGTTGTCTAATCCGCACTGACCAACAAGTGTAAATTTAGCCTGCCAAACACACTTCATGTGTTTTGGTCTCACTGGGCTACGCTGACTGAATTGACTGGATCTTCACTGACTTTAATTGGAATACACACACTTGCATTTGAGTGCTTTACTGAACACAGCCTTGCACACAGGGTGAATGAAGGGAAATTGAAAGACTCGGTTTATACTTAGGTTTATAAGTCTATAATCTTTGTGGAAATGGTCAGTCTGCCAAAATCAAATCCCTACGTCAAGGAATGGTAGGGGAACAGTATTCTGGTAATCTATAAGGGTACTTTTAGATTGATATTTGCAAATACTTTTTTTTTGGGGTACAGAGTCTGAATCAATGGGGACTTTACTGCTTAGATATTTTATTAGTTGAAAATTGGTTAGAAAAATAAAATCAGTTTGAAGCAATCCTATGGTAAAAAGCTTTAAACAGTGGAAGTTTAAGGAGAGCATTAAAGTGGCCAAGACCAGTTTTTGCATCAAAACAATTAGTCAATGGGCTAGTCTCACTGGTTGAGAATTTATGTTTCATTGCATGTAGGTCGCTGTAGTCTCCTTCCTGTGGTAAATAACTCGGGTGCCATGTGTAACTCATGGAAGCTGGATCCTACAACCCTTCGTTTTCCTTTGAAAGGTCTCTTACCATATGATAAGGTACGCCTTATACTTCCTGAACTGTTATATTCAGTAAAACAAAACTTCTGTGTCATTAAAGCAGGGAGAAATTTCAACTGTGAATATCCATTTTTTCCACTTAGGCTAACTTTGAAGGTGTAGATGTTTTCTATTTCAATGATTTCAAGCTATATACAGAGGACCTTGAAAGTAGTTTTTGGTATAACTGCTGTCCAGGATGCTGAAGAACATGAGACATAATTTAATGTGCTTTGTGGGTGTGTGCATGTGAGAGAGCAAGTGAGAGCAGAGAATTGATTGGAAAATTGGCTAGACAGAAGAGAATGGGAAAGCAATTTCTTCTTTTCTGTGCTCTTCATTATTCCACAGGAAGGATAATTTTACAATTCAGACTTAAAGTTTGCATACTTAAACTTAAAACTTTGAGTGTGAAATAGTGATGTACTGAAAGAATTTAAAGGATGAGGACAAAAATCCATGTTGTCCTGCATCCCATTCCCCATATCCTAGATGTCTAAGAAAGGAAATAAATACAGTAAATCTAATGACATGTATAGTGCTCACAATCTACAGTCATTATCATTTTGTGTGTTTCCTGAGACAGATGTGGTTTCTCTGTATTTAATAAACCTTCATCTCCCAAATACTTGTTCAGACTCTTTTTGAGTCCCTGTAAGCTTTTAGTATCCTCAATATTCCTTTGACTAGGAGCGCCGCATTTCAGCTTCATGTTGCATGAGGAATCAGCTCCTTCTGTTTGTTTTGAAACCAGCTTCAGATAATGTTTTTATTTGAAGTGATTCAGCTGTTGGAAGATGCAGTGAGCAGTTGTTTCATATCTGCTTTCTTCACATTAGTCCTGATTTTTATGCATTTTGGTGCATTGCCTCAGTTGTCTTACCTTGTTTCCTGTAAGTTCAAGGCTATTCCAGGAATTGTACCATCCTTTTATTGGATGAGGAATGTACTTCTACTTGGTCCTCATAAAATCTGCCACTTCTTATGAGCTGTATTTCTTTTGGTTATCAGAGAGCAAGATGATTTCCCAGATAATATGTATCTGCATAAATGAAACATTCGTTCTTACATTGTTTAATTCAATTAAATGTAAACTCAGTATTAAACATAATCTTGAGGCAATATATGTTTGTATGTGATCGCTTGTTTCTTTTTCAAGGATCTGTTTGAGCCACAGACTGCTTTGTTGAGATATGTGCTGGAACAACCGTATTCAAGGGATATGGTCTGCAATATGCTAGGTCTGAATAAGCAGGTACTGTACTGTGCTGTAACATGTGATTTAATTCTGCATAGAATCTGCACTATTCTTTTTCTCTTTTCTTTGCTATAGCTAACTAAGCAAAACAGTTTAGGTACAGAGAGTGATTTTTTTTTTTTATGAGATCATATTAGGTTAATTGGACACTGTTATTCCTATCATTTGTATATTGCTTTACGAATGTTAAATTGAAAAGTAGATTTAAAATATGATTTTTTTTTTGCATTGCTTTTTTTTCCTATAAGGCCAGCCTCAAGTACACCTTTGACAGACAGTAGGAGACTGGTTATTGTTCGTTAGTTTTTAAAGCATTGTTGTACTCTGTTATATTGGAATGTTATAATACTAGAATAGTTGAAAGCTGGGGTTTGTTTTGTTACATTTTTTCTTTTGAAACCTTAGAATGGGGGGGGGCTTAGTCTGACTTGGGGATCCTTGAGGCTGGCCTCATAGTCACTGTTTTGTCTTTTCTTTTTTTCTTCCTTTATTTTTGTTCTGTCCTGTCTTGTCCTGCCCATCCTCCAATGCTCTAGACCTTGAACATTGCTCAGGTATGTTCACAACCTTACTGTTGTATTGTGACTAACGATACGCTGGCCGCTTTGTAGCCACTGATTCCAGGTAGAGAATACATGTACAGTCAGGGCTTGAAATTGGCAGGACCATTAGTCAAGGGCAAATTCTCACTACAATTCTGTAGAGATGTGAGAGATGTAGCACAAAGCTAAGAGTTAGTGGTCCTTTGATACTAAAATTTTCCTTGGAATGGACTGCTACCAGTTCCCTTACTAGTCACAACTTCTACTTTGCTGGAATTTTCAGATGAGGAGAGATTTTTAGTTCAAAACTTCTTTCCTTAAGCAGGTGGAAAAAACATCCACTGGACTTACTTGTGAAAATATAAGGCTGTAAATACATGATTTAAAAAAAGAAAGGTTTACTAGTGCAAATTTCTTATCATTAGGAAGCCTCTGTAAAGAACTTCCCAACAGGTAATTATCATATTCTCCAATCTAGGTGAAAGAAGAGTAGTGCAGAATACCAGACAAAAAGTAGTTCCTTAAAATTTTGACTACTTGTTTAAATAAATAAACACCTGAGCAAATCAACCAAGTGGATTTCTGCTTGAAATTTGAAATTGTGTTATATTTACAGTTTATCCCTCATTACACTAATAATTGCCACACCTACTTTAAAAAAACAGTGTTTAAGATTTTATAAAATAGCGTTGCTGTTTGCAATACTATAGTGAAGGTTGTGTCAGTGTTTCCATTTAAGAAACTTTTTTCAGGTTTGTAACTTGACTATAAAATTTACATGATCCTGAAACCTTGTGTATATTTCCCAATGTAATGGAATACACCAGTGCATTTTTCTGAACTAGGACAATGTTTTTGAATGCACAGAATCCGACATTTTGGCTAACAGTACTCTGTGTTGTATATGACTATCTTTTGTATCTGAGACTTAAAGCAGCTGAAATGTTAAACCTTGGAATTGAGCTGCTAGGTTTACTGTTTAAATGAATAGTATTTGTGTGTCTTTCTGTGTCTGCATTGAGTTGATAAACCAAACTATTCCTCTATCCATCTTGTAGCTGGTAAATAATACAAGATCTAGACAAAAATTATGTTGAACCCATTTTATTCTTCTTACTATGGATGGTCTGTCCGTTCATGTAAAAAAACATTTATGTTAAAAATGCTGGGTTTTAACTCCTACTTTACTGTCCTCTAAAAGTAATTGAAGAAATAAAATGTATTAAATTATACTTCTTAAAATTTGTTTGCTAGTATAGGAATTCCTACACAAAGTTTCATCCTGGCATGAATTTTTATGGCCAAGGAACAAACGTGAAGAATGTAGCTTATAAAGGAAATGCTGACAGAACATGAACTATAGCTGTGCTACTACAGTTACACCAGCATAAAGATGTTGAAAATTTGTGAGTTGAAAATATGCGAGTTAAAAATAGAAATATAGAGGTGGGTGGTACAGTGGTATAGAACAGGAAATATGTTCCATTTAAATGTTAATATACTCTGCTTAAAACTGTGGAAAACATTAACATTTTACTTGTTTTTAGGTACAAATTAGCGTTGTGTTGTAGTTCAATTTGTTAGTGTAGCCACCTGACAAAAATAGTAGCATGCTTTTCAGAAGTTGTATAACTATATCAATGCTTTCAGTAAAATGGCTGATAATTTTGTATTTTATTATTAGAGAAATAACCTGCAGAAATGAACTGTCACTATAATAGAAGACACTTAGAAATGCCAATAGTGCCAAGTTTGTTTCAGAATAAATACAGAAACACCTTAACGCAATGATCATTATTTATTTATGATCATTAATTATTTCTGTGAAGTTGCTTGTATGCCCTGTCAACTATTTACACAGATCCAGTTGCAGGATTGGAGCCTTCATTTGAATCTTTTGGCATCACAATCTAGGTATGGTTCAGACAGATTTGTCCTAGTTCTCAAATATTCTTGAAGATGAACAACGAAATTTTCTGGTTCAGCCTTAACTAAGCAGATCTGTGTTAGAAAACCATTTACTCAAGCCATCACTGAGTTGTGTAAAAAAACATACAAATCCAGCTGTCCTGTTAACCTTGCAGGGAGAAAAATGAAGGTAAAATTTCTTCTGTTTACAGATTCATGTGTTTCTTTCCGGATTCTATGTTTTCTTCTGGGATGAGGTTTTCTAATACCCTTATCTAGTATATGGCTTTAAGTCCAGATGTAATAATGTGGACCTCAAAATTTTTCTTTTGTTGGTGTTTCGGGACTCTGAGTGTTTGCTACTGTGTACTACTGTGTGAGACCGTACATACTCTTTTATATCTGTTTGAATAGGTCTATAGGAAGTAAAACTTAAATTGTGGTTTATCCTGTATGTTATCATGGTTTGCAGTTGGACTCCTAATTTAAGGGTCTTTTCCAATCTAAGTGACTCAACAATTCTATGTCAATTTATATTCTGCTAGCTGGCATTTTAATTTCAATTCTTAGTTATTTTTTAAATAATTTTTTGAGCTATATACCAATTTGGTTTTTTGGAAAATGATTAACAGTTCAAAGTGTCTAGTGCACTCATACCACATTAAGATTTGGTTTAGGGATCTTACAGTTGGTTCTTAAAATGGAACTAAAGTAGTATCTTAAGGACATGAACTCACTTTGGAGGTTTTGGATTATATCTTCTCTGTATGTACAGACTTGCATAAAGAATTTGCTTGCATAGTTGCAGTTAGGATCTTGCTGCAGTCCTCTAATCAATCAAAAACTGTTATTTTGATTTCTCTAGTTTGGGGAATATTTGAGAGAGGAGGTAATTTTCAGGTGTCTTGTTTCTGTGATATACAAATGTTTAATTAGCAGCTATTGTAGGAATGATTTTGCTCTTTAAATAGTGTATTTGGCTAGTCACCTTTTAAACCAGCACTGGTGATCTGCAGCTTATGTATGCCTTACTCTGTGCAGGTGAATATGTAGTTGTGTTCTCTGCTAGCTACAAACCAGGATAATTAGCATGGGGACACTGTTGTAAGCAGAATCATTAAGTGAAAGGAATGACATAATGCAATATTTAAAAATTGACTTTCCTTTCACTTTTATTTTTAAAATTTAGGTTGATGCTGGGATCTTACTATCCAATTTTACTGGTGATAACATGGCAAAGGACTTAGTTTAAGGGGTGTGATTATTTTTTATATGTTTCTGATTGTAAGGGTGTGCGTTGAGAACACTCAAGTATGTGTTCTTTGTTGAAACGTACTCCTTTTTTTAATGAGGGAAACTTGAGAATGGTTGCCAAACTTGGAAGAGGTTATAGAATCAGGTATAATATAAACAATAAGATTTAAGGTTTTGTGTCCTCGTAGCATACAGTTTTGGAAAATGGACGTGTGGGTTTAGTTCTGTCATGTATTAACTACTTTAGGCATTTTGAATTGGACTTTTGGAGATGCCATTTACTCTTATAGGGATCTTGGCATCTGTGGTTTGGTCTTCTGAGTCCATTTCTTAAGTGTCGATATTTACTAAATGTTGTTTGTTTAAAATACTCAGAAGCTATCACAGCCATCAGCCAGCCTTACTGACTCCTTAAAATATTTTTCTTTTAGGAAGCCCTTTTAATACTAGTCATGCCCCTGCCCGACCCTTAGATACCCACCCTGTCTCGACACCCCAAAAAAAGAAGGCATTAAAAATTCAAACCCAGATAAGAACAGCAAGCCACCATCCAAATGAAGCTCTGATCCACTTAAAGAAATACCACTAGTCCATCAGAGGGCTGGTCTTGAGAAATTTTAGTTTCAAGTTGTCATGGAAGTGCTTTTTTCCTGCCTGTATTTCTTCATGGTTTAATAATGTTTTCAATGAAATTTTGTATTTTCAGATCTTTAAATGTTATTTTCAGAACAAAATGGGGAATGTGTTAGTACAACCAAATTTGAAAATCATGTTTAAAAAATTTAAATTTTAAAATTTAAGAATTTGAATCATGTTTACTTTAGGGGAAAAGCATAGTGATTTTGAATGCTGTATTTTTTCATACATAATCCGGAACAGCATTCGGAGGTTTTTTGTTGTTCACTTTTGTTTTACTTAAGCCATGCCAAAACATGAATTCCTGCTTAGTTGTGAGGGTATTTAGCTCTCACCTATAATTTTATTCATCTCAGTTTATACTGAGATTTTCTTTCACTTATGAGCAATTAATAAAGCAAGGACCCAATCCTGCAAATTCCTGTGCAGCACAGTATTTTAATTCCAAGAGTTCCGAAACTATAGATACAAAATCTGTGCAAAAATGTATATTCACTGAAAATACAGAAAAAAAATTGTCAGAAAATTAAATTAATTAAGATAGAATATTATGTACTGCTATTTTTCTGGTGGAAAATTGTTTTTAAAGCAATAAAAGTGTGGTTTTCAGAATAAAAGAATTCATTTTTTAATTTCCTGGCTCCTAAACTTTTCTCAGTCATAGAATTATTCAGAATAGCAAAAATTCCTACTGGAAATTCTGGCTCTCTTTTTAACAGTAATATGTTTCCTGTTGTATTCTTTGAATAACTTTATTCTAAATTAATATAGCCTCACATGATTAGGCTTTTGGACATTAACCCAGTGCTTAGCAAACTATTAAATTTCAAGCCCTGTACATAGTAGTTTTGCATGCTGGATTATAAACTAGTCTGTAGTGTTGTCTGTTGCACCCTGCTCTGCTTCATAATTAGTTGCTTTGGGAGGGGGAGAAAAACAAGCCACAAAAGGCCCCAAGTGTTTTGAACTGATGGTGCCAATACTGCTCTGTAAACCTGTACCGTGGTTGGTCTGTGATAATGATGTTGCGTACTGGGAGAAAAGGTATCATCGGTGCTTCCTGTTTTAGCTAGAGGTTTGTGTTAAGCATGCTTCAAGAAAGCACAGCTGGAATTGTAGCTTTCTGCAGTTTTGAGCTCGCAAAGAGCATGCAACAGGGGATGCTGTTCACTGTATTTTGTCAACTCCAATTCTCGCATTCTATTTTTAATTGAAGAGAATCTCTTTTTTTTTCATAGCAAAAGACTACCATCAATGAAGGTAGAACAAGCATCTCCTTTCAGCATCTCTCTTTACTTTTATTATATCTTTCTAGTAGCCTTTTTTTAGGCTGCCTGGCTAGTAAGTCAAAGAATTCATCTAAGGCATCCCTAAAATGTTTTATGAGTATTTGGGTATCTTTTAAAACTTTTTTACATACACTTTTTTGCCTCTAGAAAGGGATAATGCATTTTCATTATAAGTGAGCAGCTCAGTTCCTTTTCTTTTGTATCATTAAAGTAATATTTTTTTCTTTAAGGCTGCATTATGTTACAGGCATCAGGCCGAATAAATAAATGAGTAAATGTGACCACTCCTGAGTATAGATTGCATCAAAACAAACAGGTTAGATTATTTCCAAAGTGCTAGCACTTTCTGAAATAAGTTAAATTCTCCATGGCTTTTTTCCCTTAACAATACAAATGCAGGATAATAATAAAAAGTTATTGCACTGAGGAACTTGTAACATGTGACATTATACTTGGTAGTCTTGAACTGAAGATTTGTCATCTGAGTTCCAAATTACTGGTAGTGGACCTATTTTATATACATCTGTACTAACAGAATATATCTGAATATATAATGCATTCCTTATCTGCTCATTATTAATAATAATCAGAGATGGTGTGTAGTTTTAATTATTTCTGGGTTTGCATAGCTCAGTTTGAAAACTGGCAGTCTAACATCCGAGGAGCTCCTCACTCTGATGTGTAATTTCTGTTCCATTTACAGCATGTAGAACATACCACTGATTAATTTTCAGGCCTTTTTGATGTTGTGTTGTAGCCTGTGGTGCTGTGTCAATAGGACAGCATCTAGTTATAGGGGTATTAACCAGCTGTTAATTTTGCTGCTAGTTGTAGGTTGTAGGTGAACCCAATACGAGAGTGAAAAAGAGAATAGTCATCAAATACCTTCATCATGTATTGGGATGTTTCCTCTGCATTTGATGGTATAATTGATACATCTTCTTTATGGTGATGCCTACTTTTGAAATGGACTTAATAGAAAAAAAAAGGAACGAAAAAAATCCAGCAAAAAACCCAAAGAATGGGCTTTGTTTTCTGTGAATGCAAGATCAGAGGAATGACATTCTGCCTGAATTTGTTATAAAACAGCAAAAAAACCCCCAGATGTTACCTGTGCATTGATGAGCTGTGTTCTGGAACTGAGTAGGGCGTTACGGAATATATGATAAAATGTACAAATCATTGTGACCTGTAACATAGTGCAGCTTTAATACACTGGCTTATCCTTAACTTAAGTTCAGACTTCATCTCATGCTTCCCAGCCTTCTGTCAAAATACTGTACTGTAACTGCAACTGTGCAAGTTCTGGCGTTAATGGCAAGGCTTTTGGAATACTGTATCTGATCTCTGCCTTACAGCACAAGCAACGCTGCCCTGTGCTGGAGGACCAGCTGGTGGATCTTGTGGTGTATGCCATGGAACGGTCTGAGACTGAAGAGAAGTTTGATGATGGTGGAACCAGTCAGCTTCTGTGGCAGCATCTCTCCAGCCAGCTCATTTTCTTTGTGCTCTTTCAGTTTGCAAGTTTTCCTCATATGGTCCTGTCACTCCATCAAAAGGTAAATTGTTTGTACCGCTCCCACATGGTAAGAGGGATTTAAAAAACAAACCCAGTATTTTTTAAAAAGTGTCGCTTATCCCTGCAAGAAGTACTTTACGTGAAAGAATTAATTAAATTTTTAATCACTGTTCTCCCCAGAAGTTAAATTTTCAAGCTATGGTGCTGTGAGCTAGGTGTGTTTTTAGTGCATTCAGTTACAGGATGTTGCATTATATTTGGATTCAAAGTGTGCTAATAACTAGAATAAAGAGATAAGGTGGCATAATTCAGAAGATCCAAGTACTGTGCTGTTGCATCCAGTTTACAAATGAGTTTTGAATAGAGTGAATGCCCTGTTCTGTTTGTGGACTAAAAAAACATGCCAGTCAAATGGATGTAGGAACTTGCTGTTCTTCTAATCAATCTACTCAAAGCAATCTAAGGTAATTTGTCCAATTACAGTAATACTGGCAATCACAGCCCCAAATTGTTATTACTTCCTAGTAATAATTCCATTAAAATAAAAAAGTGTTGCTAATTTTTCAAAGCAGTGAGCCTCAGGAGTTAAGTGCATTTTAAATCTTGCCATTAATTGTTGTGGCCCTCACAGAGTCTGTTTGTGTGTTACAACTAATATACCTATTTCCCTTCTTTCTGGAAACACAATGGCTATTTCTGCCTAGGTCCTGCTATAAAATTCTCAGTGACCTCTGCTGGAAATGTTTTAGTCTGCCCTTCTAGTTTTATAAGAATCTTTGCAGTGATTTTTCCTCTGCATGCTCTGTTTGTCTGTTACTGAGTGTTCTTGACAGTTGGCAGGCCGTGGTCTCATTAAGGGGAGAGACCACCTGATGTGGGTGCTACTCCAGTTCATCTCTGGCAGCATCCAGAAGAATGCGCTGGCTGACTTCCTCCCAGTTATGAAGCTGTTTGACCTCCTGTATCCTGAGAAAGAAGTAAGTCTCTGATATTTAAAGTTTTATTTTCAATCCAATTTAGGACCTTCATATGTCAATATTACTATCATTCTTGAGTCACTCTTAGAACAGTGTGCTGCATATTTGGAGGGTGTTGTTTCATAAGTAAATGATTTTTTGAGGATTTCCTATCCATGTAACCATGTTTGTTTTTAGGGGCAAGAAAGGCTTGTTAACTCCTCTCTTTCTTGACTTGGTTTGACTGAGGTTTTGAGGAGTTTGTTAAAGCACTGAGGAGACTGTAAAGGAATAATGTGTAATTCTATTGTTACATCTGGGCTGTAACAGAATAGTACTTCAAATCCATTCTGCAGGGGCAAATCGAATCACATTCATGCTTTATACACTCCTCTAGAATTGAAGTTCCTGAGGAAGGGGCACTTAGATGAAGTTCTTAAACTTCAGTTCTGGCAGCACTGTCAGTGTCAAGTCCTGATTGCTTACTCTTTTCATAGTCCTTTTTACTTTGGGTGAATGGATAGGATAATACAAATGTGTAATGTATCAAACTCATATGTAACAATTTTCCCCCCTGCTACATTAGTTTTGACCCACAGAAATTATTCGGTACAATTTGTGTAAGGAGTTTTCAATTACTTCTGTCAGCATCAAATATGGGAAGAGCAATAGTAGTATTTACTTCAGCTGTAGTGATGGCTCTGAGTTACACTTAGAGAAGGTCTTTGTTTGACTAGTGCTTTTTAAGTGCTAAATGTTACATGCTTGTGAAACTGAATCCTAGGAAGCGTTTCTTAGGATTCAGTTTCACAAGCAGATAAAATGTTATCTCTGACTGTTGCTCTTAAGAGGATCTGTCTTGCTGTCCTGTTGATTATGTATTGGTGCTGTCTCACTTGCGCTGTCAGTGGTGCTTGTGCAGCAGGAACTTTATCCAAGGGAAAGAAATGTGGATGTTGGCAAAAGGAGAGAGCCAGAGTTCCTTTTCCAGTGGCAGTACTATAGCTAGGTCTGGCTCCAAAACTTTTTAATTTTAGGTTGTATCTGCACCTTTTTGTGAGAAGTGTATTAATGTTTAAGGATTAGCTGTGATGCTGAACAATCAGACATTTCAGAAAATACCGTTGAACCACTGAGTACCTACTATGGAAGCACATACTGTAACTGGTTTCTGAATGATGTGTGAGGCTGAGAGGAAAAGCATTTGCTTTGTAACTATATATGTCTGGAAATTGTATACTCTTAATCATGAATTTCCTTTTGCCAAGGTCTTAGATATTTTATTTGGTTTGAGTGTTTTTCAGAATAGTTACTGAGGTCCAGGTCTCTTCATAGTTCTTGATTTAAAATTAAAAGCACTGATGAGGATAGAATCTGTTCTTTAAAAATGTTCCTTATGGTGTAGCAAGTCAGAAAAAAGAAAAACCTGATCTTGTGAATACTGGCTAAGTTGGTTTTCTGCACATTAATCCATGTGGTATGTCACATTCATGTGTTCTTTCTTTAGTATATTCCTGTACCTGATATTAACAAACCCCAGTCAACTCATGCTTTTGCCATGACCTGCATTTGGATTCATCTGAACCGGAAGGCCCATAGTGACAACTCCAAGTTACAGATTCCCATTCCTCATTCTCTTAAACTTCACCATGAGTGAGTGGTTTTGTTATGTTTTGATTTGTGTCTAGGCATAATGAAATAGGCAGTTCCAAGTCTGTATTCAGAATGTATTGTGTGATGGGTTGCTGTATAAAGGTTATTAACAGAGTGACTTCAAAGGCATTCAAAAAGAGCTCAAACTCAAAATATTTCATAAAAAGTGAAATGCTGTTATCCAGCTAGTGGTAACTATATATTTTATCTGAGAATAATAAGTCTTTTTTAGTGATAGAGAATCTGAAAGTAAATGGACCATTTTGTTTTATTATGCTGTGGTTTGGAAAGTGTGGATAAGCACTACATTGGGTTAAGTCTTTGTCTGGAAAGGTGATTTTTAAGTGTATTTTTTTCCCCAAGGTATTTCTGTAATGTGGAAAAACCATAACACAGTGAAACTGTGGCATAAGAAGTAGTTTTGATGTGGTGCAATTAATAACTTTTGATTTTTTTCTACTATTTTATAATGGATTTTTTGACTGAGATTGTTGCACCTGTATTCCTGGAATGCATGTGTATTCTTTCTGCTTAATGTTTAATCATTTTGGCACACAGGTTTTTGCAACAGAGTTTGAGGAATAAAAGCTTACAGATGAATGACTACAAAATTGCCTTGTTGTGCAATGCTTATTCAACCAATTCAGAGTGTTTCACTTTGCCAATGGGTGTACTAGTAGAGACTATTTATGGAAATGGCAACATGAGGACACCTCTTCCAGGGACTAATTGCATGGCATCAGGGTCTATTACCCCATTGCCTATGAACCTCTTGGACTCACTCACAGTTCATGCCAAAATGAGGTACAGTATATGCAGCTAGCTTTTTTTTTTTACTAACCTGTAAATCTGTGTGCAGCTAATTATCACCAGAAAGGCTTTCTGTGGCCAGACATGTTATATATAGGTCTATTCATTTACTTTAAAAATATGTTACATTTCAAGTCCATGTTTTTGATTGAAAAACACTTTCTCTCTTTCCTCAGTCTGATTCATAGCATAGCTACAAGGGTAATTAAGCTGGCTCATGCAAAATCTAGTGTGGCCTTGGCTCCTGCTCTTGTGGAAACCTATAGTCGCCTGTTGGTTTATATGGAAATAGAATCCTTGGGCATCAAAGGCTTTATCAGTAAGAAAGAAAACTTTTTTTTTCCCTTTTTCTTTCTCTTAAGTAGTATTTTCTTTTAATGGCAAGTGGAAACTGTAGTAAAACTGAAAATGTAATGATGCAGCATGTATAAATTATTTTAACATATAAGAAACTGCAGAAGTGGTCCTAGTGCTGCAGTAAATTCCAGACTTGTTGTGTCACTGTCCCTTTAGGCCATCACATGTATGGCCAGGACTTTCCTGGTTGTGCTGCATTGTACAAAAACATGCTTAATGAAAAAGCATAAGCAAAGTTACTTTGAGACACACAGGATACTTAATTGCTCTTGTTAAAATAATTTGCATGTCTGCTGTATATGTTCATTCAAAAGATTATTAAGCTCTGTCCATTTACAGCACTTCAGACAGCACTTGCACATAAGCTCTTTGGAGATAATATATTTTTCACATCAAATGTCTGACTTGCAGCCTAATAAAACCAGTACACTCTATTTATATTTTAAGGTGTGATCAGTTGTAAAACTTACTTTACAAACTTCTTTTTCATAAGGTCAGCTCCTGCCAACAGTGTTCAAATCTCATGCATGGGGAATTTTGCATACTCTGCTAGAGATGTTTAGCTATCGGATGCATCACATCCAGCCTCATTACAGAGTCCAGCTCCTCAGCCATCTTCATTCCTTGGCTGCTGTGCCACAGACTAATCAGAACCAGCTTCATCTCTGGTGAGTGACATTTGCCATATTAGACCATAGTCTCAGATTCAGCTGCATGAGAACTGTTTAAATGGTACTTCCCAGTCTTCTGTGGCTGGCTTGTTTTGGGGTATCTCAGCAGGGCATGTTTCAGCAGTACGGTTGGATGTTTGCAGTAGTGCTCGGCAGAGTTGCATGAGGCAGTGTTTTGCACAGACATGGCAGAAGTGTCATGAGTCAACACACAGGACTATCAGTGCACCAGAACTATCGTGTCCAGAAGTGCTTCTTGCCTGCTACTTGTAATCAGTGCTTGGCTTGTCTGCCAGTGAGACTGTGCTTGCTTCTTTCTGTAGAGGATGTTTAATTTTATTACGAGAGTTAAGTTGGTTCCACTTAATTCTTGTGTGAGGTTGATTTTCAGTCAGATCAGAGAATTAATCTGGTTCACCTTGCAGCTGAAAAGGAGGTTGTGCAAAGCTGTGGTAACTGTATGGGAACCTGAGTGGAGTCCCTCATAGGGTGTGTGTCATATCAGCCTAAAACAGTGGCTAATTTGAATACAAGAAAGGTGAAAAAGATGGTTAGAGAAAGTCTAGAGAGGTTTTTGCAGGTAATTCCAGGCAAAAGCTTTGAGTTTACCTTAGTGTTAACAAAGTTGAAGAGCATGAGGTTCAGTTTCTATATAGGATCTGGGGCTTGTTGTCAAAAAATTGGGGAAAATAGTGTCCATTCACTCTTAGAGTGCAGTAAATCTTGTGGGAGTATGTGAGACAGAGTAACTTCATTATTACCAGTTCATATAGAGAAAGTCTTAATTATGCACTAAATTGATAAATTCATATAATGGTTTGGGTTGGAAGGGACCTTAAAGGTCATCTAGTTCCAACTCTTTGCCATGGGCTGGGACACCTTCCACTGGACCAGGCTTCTCAATTTCTTAGTCCAAACTCAAATTGCCTAGCTGCTTATCCTTTACCAAGCATAAAGAAAACAGGTTAAGACAAGTTTCTCCTTAAATTCAACGCCTTGCTCTCTTTATTGACCTCAATCTTGTTTTATCATCTTAGTCTGTAGAATACAGATGTTAGTCACTTTTAATGAGCACTGCATGCAACTATAGTAGAGTTAACGAAATTACAGCTTTGGCATTTCAAAGACACAATGTTGTAAAAGTCTTTCCAATGACTTCAAACTACCTGGTGTGAAAAGTGCTTCCAACTAAAGCACTGGAAATTAAAGTGCTTTTAATCAAAAGTTGTACTTCCTCAACTTCCTCATTTCTTTAATAAGGACAATTTAGTGCTGTCTACTTGAAGATGGTAGTTAGCTTTGAAGCTTCCTATGCATTATTCATGCCTTTTTATTTTGGTTTTGCATATATTTATTTTTCTGTGTATCCTTCTTTAGATGAAGATGTGCAAAAAAGAACAATGGGGGGCTCTAAACTGGAGAGACTTGAGGCTCTTTTTCAGTGTCTCTGCACTTGGAATTTTTGCTAAAGCTCGTCTTGAGTGCTTTATTTGAAAATAAGATACTGAAATAGTTGATAACAAATTTAATAAACAGTAGAAAAGGTGAACTTTTTCAAAAGGTTAAGAACATCATTCTTAAAACAAATGTTTCTGTATTATTTGAAGCAGTAAATGGAGGAAAAGGAATTTTTGGAACCTTAGATACATCAGCTTAAGCCTTGTTTGCTAAGTGGACTGTTTCCTTCTTTCAGTGTTGAGAGTACTGCTCTAAGGCTTATCACAGCCTTGGGCAGCTCAGAAGTCCAACCGCAGTTCACACGGTTCCTCAATGATCCCAAAACAGTTCTTTCAGCAGAATCAGAAGAACTCAACAGGGCTTTGATCTTAACTCTGGCAAGGGCAACACATGTGACAGGTAATGGCAGTATGTCCCAGTGAAAGCTGTAGTCAAACCATTTCTGTGAAGTACTGTTCAAAAGAGTATTATGGGAATGACCTAGTCACAAAACATATCCCATGCACTTCTGGTTTTGAAAAAAATGTAATTTTAATTTCCAACTGCTTCTATTTAGGCAAAAAGCTATTATTGGAGCAATAGTAAAATGAGACATTCTCTAAAAGTTTATACAGAGTACACTGTAGGGTTTGGAGGTTTTTTAGTGTCTTATTTTGAGTTTCATTATTTTACATCTTAAGTGTTTGGATTGATTTCTGATACATGCTATTTAAATGAACAAACATGAAATATACACAGCAACTGTGCTGCTCATGTGGAAGCCACCCCCTTTACAGCTTGCATTTAAGAAAAAGTAGTCTGTATTTTGGGTTTCTTTTTTTTGGGAAGGGAGAAGAGGAAGCTTTCAATGTGTCTTTTAATGTTTTAACAGTGTGCAGTTATGTGACATGGATCAGGTTTTTGTTAGCTTTGAGGGGGATGTTTTCTCTCTCCTTTTTTATGGTTTTAGTCTGCAGACTCACTGGAGAGTTAGAACAACTGATTCACAGAGCCTGGTGGAGGTGATTTGAAAGGGAAAGGACTTCTTTGTGTTGGTTTCTTTTTAATTTTTTTAGCCGTTTCTCAACCTTTGATGAAACTAACACAAGGGTTGGGGGAATGAGGCTTCTGTTTCATATCTACCGCTTAATTGGGGCAGGTACTTCTGAGCAGCTTTTTTGAAGCAATATAAAATAGCATCTGGCAATTTCATCATCATTATCTTCCTCAGGATTTTTTTCTAAAAGCCTAATCAGTTAATTAGCAGAAGCTTGTTTTAGTGACATTACAGGAAATAAAATATAAAATGTTAAAATCCTGATTGCTTTATTTCTAGCTCAAAACTTACAAATAATTTACTTATTGTAAATAGCATAAAAAAGGTAATATCCAGCTTCTTCTGTAGAGCAAATAAAGTCAAAGAAAGGGGCTGTGAGAACTTGGACAAAAAGGAAACTGTTGAATTAGAAAAGCCTGGATGCATATGATGACAAAAGGAATACCAATAAGAAATGGTTTTGTGTGAAATTCTAATACCATCAATCTGTTTTCTAGACTTTTTCACAGGCTCTGATTCAATTCAGGGAACTTGGTGCAAGGACATACTGCAGACTATCATGAGTTTCACTCCACATAACTGGGCATCACATACACTAAGCTGTTTTCCAGCTCCTCTGCAGGTAATAGTTTAAACCTGAAGATCTTACAATTATAAATACAGTGAATTTACTCTCTTAACAAGATCCTTTGCCTTTTGTTTGTTGGGGAGATTCTTCCCCTGTCTAGGGGAATTGATCTCAAGTCCCTAAAGAATGCAGCGTGGTTATAACATTGCTATTTCTTTAGAAATGTGTTAGCTACATTCCCCTGGAGTATTCTAAGGCCAAGTGTGGTCAAATGGTACTTCTGGTGAAGGGTAAATTGGATGGTTTAAAAATTAAAAAGTAAAAAGTTGGAAAAGCCATTTTTTCTTGTGGCAGATTGTCAGGTGGCTTTGCTACTGACAAAACAGTCACTGTGGTGTCACAGTGAAATAACAACCGTCCCTAGGAGGTTGTATTGTACAAGAAAGTAGGAACACATATGGTACTAAGGCAAAATTTCCCTGTTCAAATGTTTTACTGTAGGCTCTCAGTCACAGCAAAACCTCCTTTTTTCAGGTGTTCTTCAAGCAGAACAATGTGCCCCAGGAAAGCCGTTTTAACCTGAAGAAGAATGTAGAAGAAGAATACCGGAAGTGGAAGTCGATGACCAGTGAGAATGAAATAATCACACACTTCTCTGCACAAGGTTCATCCCCGCTTTTCCTTTGTCTCCTCTGGAAGATGTTGTTAGACACTGATCACATTAATCAAATTGGTTACAGGTGAGCTTAAAAACGTGCTATTGCAAAGTTATTACAGCAACATTCTTAGTTCTGAGGACAGAGGTCTTGTGGATTAACAGCTTGTTCTTTTAATTAATCCAAAGCATGCAGAGCATGGAAAAAGAGAGTGAAGCTAGGCAGTAGCCAGCATGCTATAATACTTTTGTAGGGTTTAAGATTGGTTCCACCATGCAGTGGTCCACAGTGCCTGTTTTTCCTGATGAGAAACAAGGATGTGAGGTGTTTGAATTAAGCAGTTTACTTGTAATAGCAGTGTTTCAGGCGCTCTGAAAGAGTAAACAGAAGATCTAAAGCATTCATTTACTTAGCCTTTATGCATGAATAAAGGCCAAATATTTCTTTAAAAAACAAATGTTGGATTAAGATGAAAATTCATTACAGAAGTAGTAATCACCTGACTTTTAAAGTTTGTTCCTGGTAGAAATAGCATTAGTTCTAGGTGTGAGAAATAGATTTATTTCTTTTCAGTCCTTCCTAGGTCTGCTGAAACAGTATTTATAATAGCATGTGTTACTCTTGTGTGCAATGAGGAAATAGTTTGTCATGCTATGGCTGTATTAAAGTGCATAGCATGGGAAATAAAGCTGAGTTGCAGAAGGTTGTCCTCAGAGGTGTATAACTACAATTACATGAGTAAAGCTGGGAAGTTCTGGGCAGAATACTACAAATGAAATTGGTGAACTTGAAGCATTTTCTCCTGATTGCTATTTGGACTTAGGAATTCTCTTGCTCTAAAGTTGGGGTTTTTTGCTTTGCTCTGGCATTTCCTTCAGTTAATTTAATAAAAGGGAGGGAATTTTGTCTTTTTTTTTGCTTAAGACAATTGTGTTAAAACCTGCTAACTCATATCAAATAGACCAGTTAGAAATGTATAGGTACTGTAACAATTTCTTTTTGCTTTTTTTTTTCTTCCCTGCTAGAGTGTTAGAAAGAATTGGGGCCAGAGCTCTGGTGGCACATGTCAGGACATTCGCAGATTTCTTGGTGTATGAATTCTCTACATCTGCAGGAGGACAGCAGCTCAATAAATGTATTGAAATTCTCAATGACATGGTGTGGAAATACAATATTGTAACACTGGATAGGTTAATCCTCTGTTTGGTAAGTATCACTTCAGAAGATAAGATGACAGTTCATGCCGTCTGCTTTCTGACTCATTTTTTAGGAGCAATCTTTTTAAAATGGATTGGTCTTAAATAGTGACTATTTGCTAAGTCAATAATCAAGTAAAATAATAGATTACTTCTTTAAGCAACATAAAATTGCAACTCTAAGAGTTCTCTGAGTCTTCAGGGAAACATTTCTTGGTTATTTAATGGCAACCATTGAACTGGTATTAAATGTTGTGATTGGTGGTTTAGATCTCTTACCTCAGAGCTGTGCAGTTATTTAGGCTCTACAGAGGGATCTGGACAGGCTGGATCAATGGGCTGAGGTCAGTTGTCTGAAGTTCAGCAAGGCCAAGTGCTGGGCTCTGCGCTTGGGTCACAACAACCCCATGCAGTGCTACAGGCTGGCCACTTCTGGGCCCCTCACTACAAGACAGACATTGAGCATGTCCAGAGAAGGACTGTGGAGCTGGTGAAGGGTCTGTGAGTAGCAGCTGAGGGAGGTGGGGTTGTTTAACTTGTAGCAAAGGAGGCTTAGGGGAGACCTTATCGCTCAACTACAGCTACCTGAAAGGACGGTGTAGCCAGCTGGGGGTCGGCCTCCTCTCGTAAGAAATGACAGGCGATAGAACGAAGGAAACAGCATCAAGCTGTGCTGGATTGGATATTAAGAAAAATACCTCCATTGAAAGAGTTGTCAAGTATTGGGACAGGCTGCCCAGGGATGTGGTTGAGTTACCATCCCTGGAGGTATTTAAAAGATGTGTAGGTGTGGCACTTTGGGACATGGTTTAGTGGCAGTGCCCAATTAATCATTGGAGTCATTGATCTTAAAGGCTTTTTCTACCCTAAATGATTCTGTGGCTGTGCGATTCCTGCAGCCTTAAAAGGCAGAAGGGAAATGGCAGGCTATGATTCACAAGCATATGGAAAAATCTTGTACCCATTAGAGTATGTTTTCTTTGCTTAGAAATCAGCCTGTTTCATCATAATAGTAAGGCAGAAATGGCATTCTCTTGCTTTTCATGTTATCCTGTAAAATAAAGCAGTATTCGCCTAGAGAAGACTACATTTGCATTCAACAGTTGTCCTTTAGATATAATTTAAAATCTCATCTTAATGTAAAGCTGGTTGTTTGAATTCTAATTTGGTTTTCAGACTGAAGTTCAATCATGTCAGAGTGGCCAGAGGTTAAAAGCAATCTTAACTTCATTGTCACTAATTGGTTATTTTCAGTAAGACAACTGACAGATAAAAGAGAGCTAGAATTCGTGGAGAAAGTGCTATCACTGGCGAGTTTGTAAGACCTTCTGCGCATGGAATAAAGAATGGGATAGGGATTGAACCTTCCTCTTTTTTATATCTTTACTTGAAAAATGGAGTTGAAAGACCATATATTCATTGTGAATTTGTGTGCAGATGTAGCAAATTTGGCTGCTGTGTTTTGGGGCTGTAGAGCAGACGGCAGTGTCAAGTGTGATTTCATGTATCTGATCTGTTTCGTTTAAGGCTATGCGTAGTCATGAAGGAAATGAAGCTCAAGTTTGTTACTTCATAATCCAATTACTCTTACTGAAGCCTAATGATTTCAGAAACAGAGTGAGTGATTTTGTGAAGGAGAATTCTCCCGAACACTGGCTTCAGAATGACTGGCATACAAAGCATATGAGTTACCACAAGGTATCACAGCTAATAACATTCTTTTTTGTAGTAATTTCTGTGGAATTGATACCAGCCATCATTTACAGGACAGATTTATCGATTTTTGGACTTGCCTAATAAACTGTAATTTGTTTAGGCTAGTACTTAATAACTTTGAAATTATAATGCAGTAATATTCAAAGATAGAAGCAGCTTAAGAATTGGGTGGCTGTTCATTCTTGCTCATCTAAATCAAATAATTTTAAAATCTCGGTTTTACTGAAATTCATTTAGAACACAGTTTTTGTGCGTCAAAGAGAAGGTATTTCTTTCTGGTGTTTTATGACTATACCAACAGTTAAACCTACATTTTCTTCTAATTATTAAAGCTTCTTCCATCTTCTGTGTGGCAAGAACATGATATGCTAGGGAAGAGAATTGCTGAGATTTTAATGCTCCTGTAACCATACTGTTATCTGCTGGCCAGGGAGCTGTACTGTGAAAAACTAAACACTGTGGTGGAACAGATACAAGCAAACTCTCATGTAACTCAATACATGCCATCTAGTTTGATCCAGGAGCTGTGTGTTCTATATTAGCCCTCTGACTTGGCTGTACAGTTTTGACAGTGCCTAAAAGTGTAAGGGTAGCAGGGAAGCAAATTAGCCTGGGAAGTGCTCTGACATGGCTGCACAGTCACTAGACCCAACCTGGCATATAGAAATTTCAGTCACAGGAAAAACATAAGCTCAGCCCTCAGCAGTACCCATCTGTTATTTGAGTACACTACAGTTCTTTCCCAGGGAATTATTTCATTCAATTATTTCTAGTGTTCTAATTCAGTGTATGATGCAGAAACTTCCAGGGTGCTTATTTCTCCTAGGTTTTCTCTTCAAGTACATGACAAAGGGCACTTTAGTGCTGGCTGCTTTCAGCTTTGCTTTGGGATTCTTAATGTTCTCTTATGCCCATTTTGAGTGGTGGTGAAACTTTGTTCTGGGGTTGTTTTGACGATGTATCTACTATTCTAGTAGCCAATTTAAATCAGAGTTCATTTTTCTTCAGTAAGCTTTACAGTGAAATCATCTCACTGAATTCAAATGTGATAAAGAGGGTTATGAAGTGTCTTTTTAAAGCAATGTAGATGCTGAATGTTTAACCCATTGCTTATAAAGAAAGAGATGTTGATTTTGTTGGATTTCTTCCCCTCCAGAAATACCCTGAAAAGCTGTATTTTGAAGGCTTGGCAGAGCAAGTGAATCCCCCAGTTCAGATCCAGCCCCAGTATTTACCAATTTATTTTGGAAATGTGTGCCTGCGCTTTCTGCCAGTGTTTGACATTGTAATTCATAGATTTCTGGAATTGCTTCCAGTGTCCAAATCACTAGAAACTTTATTGGATCATCTGGGAGGTTTATACAAATTCCACGGTAAGTTATCCGTGAATACAGATGGATGTATTCCTGTTGTGATCATTCTGTCCTCTTCACCTCTTTCATTCATAATGTTCATGTATTAGCACAGCAGTGCTTTATTCCTTTCCTATTCTCTAAACCCCGTGTACATTTACACAGAGAAGTGCATTTCCTGTTTAGTGAATTTCAGCTTACTAACAGTGAACTTGCTTTTATTCAGGTATCTCTTGCCAATTCATGCTTCCTTCACACCTTTCTCTTCTATTCTCTTCCAGCAGTAAATACTTGGACCTGTGTCCTAACAAACTTTCTGTTACCAAGACTGAAACAATTGAAAAGCAGTTCCTCTCTGTGTTCTTACTTAAGATTCAAATAACTTGACCTGATACTTGAGTACTTTTAGAAATGCACTTTTATAATAATTTTTTTATAGGTGGCATTGCTGTGTTCTGCTCAGACAATTTACAATACTCTTTTTTACTGTAACTTCATACCTGGATTCTTCTTACTTACTACCTTCTATATGAAGAGATGATTCAGTCAGTTTACTTACAAATATATTAATATTATCATTCAGGTGTGAACTCTTAGTAATACTGACCTCCCTTGTTCCACTTCTTTTTTTCTGCGCATGCACTAAAGTATGTACAAGACAAAGGACGATCAGTTTTGTAGAGTATATTGAAATAAAGAACGTGAATCAATTCCATAAGTGCTGTTTTTAAATAGATGCAACTTAGTCTTGCAGAGCTCTTGATTTCAGTTTTGTTTCCTACCATAAACATGAAAGTGATGCTGGAAGTTATTTCTGGGTTTTGTTGTTTCCTTTCCTCCTTGGCAGACCGACCAGTGACCTACCTGTACAACACACTTCACTATTATGAGGGGCATCTCAGAGAGCGCACAAACCTCAAGAGAAAACTCGTTCATGCCATAATTGGCTCTCTCAAAGATAATCGTCCACTTGGCTGGTGTCTGAGTGATACTTACCTCAAGTGTGCCATGAATCCCCGAGAAGAGAATCCATGGGTTCCTGATGATGCTTACTATTGCAAGCTCATTGGAAGACTAGTAGACAATATCCTTCTAAAAGTTTGCATTAAGTAAGCTGTGACAATGTCTTACAGCTTCACTTCAACAAAATATGAAGTTCAATTTCTGTATTATTCTAAAGAGGGGCTGTGCTGCCCTAGTAGACACCTTAAAAGATACGGTGAAAGTGAAATACAGCTGTATAAATATTTCACTGTTTAAGCATCACTTAGAAATACAGTTACTGATGTTTATGCTTTCTGAATTGGATTCTGATTATGAAAAAAAAACTTGATGCAAAGTGTGTGTATTTAAAATTTTTTTCAAAAATAAAGTTACTGTTCTCTAATGCCAACCATTAGCATTACTGAGAATAAAATATTGGGAGCAGTGCCACATTTAAGATGTGGGAATAGCTGGCAAACTAGAGAATAGGAATCTCCTTGGTCTTTGGCTTCTTTCTGAAGCAGCTTTACACAAGGAGACCAATTTTCAGGATGTTGCAAGTTCTTTCACTCCTTTTCCTGAACTTCCTTTTGTTTAATGTGTAACTTGAAAGAAGTTTATTGAGTGTGTCCAAAGAAAGCTGAAATTATATAAGCCCCTGCTTTTATGCAAATGTTAACTCTGGAGACCTTTTCTGTATGTATTTCAAATAAGTTAGTCTTGTTTGGGAAAATGGAATATTTTCAGAGACTAAGCAGCTGCTCCTTTTGCATAAACTGTCACCCTGGAAGTCTGCTAGAAGATCTTACAGAGAGGCAAGTTAATGGTTTCTGAATATGCAAGTAGAAAATTCCTGTTATTTATATTTTCTCATCTTGGAAGCAGTGAATGCGATGGTTGGTGTTGTTTTTTCCACCTCCTAATCAGGGAAGTTTATCCTTTGCATGGCCTTGTGTGTGTAATATATTTATAGCTATGTGTTCATGCAGTCCTTCAGTGACTGGGTATCACCATCTTATATTCATACTTCTGTAAGTCTTTTTTTTATGAAATGTGGTTGTTCTACTTGTTTTCAATACCTTTCAATTCAATTTGGTGTGTGGTTTATGCATCAGTTTTTAATCACTGTGCTGCTTATACTTGTCTGTGTTGGGGCAGCTTTTTTTTCCTTAACCATTGCCACCTATGGCAGGCAAATCACCTGGTCCATTTCCAAATTGTGACTGGAGGTTCAATGAGTTTCCTAACCCAGCTGCCCATGCCCTGCATGTTACCTGTGTTGAGCTCATGGCTCTGGCTGTTCCAGGGAAGGAGGTGGGCAATGCTCTGCTGAATGTTGTGCTGAAAAGGTTTGTTGGCTTTCTGAATTTTTTTTTTCAATATATCATACATAATTAGAGATTGCTAAGGTAGTCTGTGATACTAATTTTCTAATTTTTTAAAAAAATTTAGATGTATATAGGTAACATTTTATATATTAAGTATTTTTGGATGACAAGGTGACAGGGATCAAGCAGAAAAATCACATCCAACGACTCCTGTGGTGTAGTGGATTGTGTGCTTCAGGAACGGTTGACTTGGCATGATGCCCATAAAAGTTAGAGGGAAGACATCACACAGGCAAGGATCTTATCCATTGGGTTCAGCAAGAAAGCCTGGAGAAAGTCTGTTGTTTTTTGAGGTGTGCTGAGAGGAGGACATCTTATCAGTTCATGTCACAGCATCTTTGAGTGCAAAGAAAGGGATAAGGAATCATTGGCAGGACTCTGAATCTTCCCAGTGCTGATGTAGGTCAGAAGTACTTTGAAACAGTGGTGTGCCAAGGCTGACCTTTTGTCACAATGCATTAAATTTGAGCTGTACCACTGAAAAAAACTGCAGTGAGAGACAGGACCTGGTATTCTTGTAGCCATTCAGGTGAGATCACTGAGCAATGACAAACTGGAATTACTCAGTTTTAGCCTCATTCGGCTTAGTAATATGTTATTGTTAGCTCTGTTGGGGGCATATTCAGGGAAGGAGTCAATAAAGGGACCAACAACCCTTAAGCACTAAAGCTTAAGGAAAAAGGTTTGAAGCCTTTGAAGAATACCTGCTACTAATGCAGAACACACCTAAATAAAGTTTTGCACACAACATCCCAGCATCATTTATACCATCTTTTGTCTCTTCTAAATACCTGTACGTGTTTTTGTAGTTCTCTCAACGTTCTTGGCCTAAGTACACCTGGTCTGTAGATGCACAAGAAGCACAAATTGCAGTTGTGTATTTCGGAGCCTTAGTTTTCTTTTTCTTTGTCTCTAGTCAGCCCCTGGTGCCAAGAGAGAACATCACAGCTTGGATGAATGCGATTGGACTGATTATCACAGCCTTACCAGTGAGTCAATATGTTGTATTTTAAAATACAAAAACTTATTCTTTCATAAAAGGTTTATCTTCTTTCTAGAGTACATTGTAAAAACTTAACAGCCAACATCTGTAGATTCCACAGCAAGCTATTCAGAAGGCTGTGTGCATGTTTTGAGAAAAATCTACTCTTCCAGCAGGGAGAAATAGACCAGGTGTTTTGTTTTTCTATTATGTTTTGAGGCTAGGATGAAAAGTAGTAAACCACTCCTGTTTAAACCTATAGTTAAATGCCATGTGTGTAGTACTGAAAACTGGAGCTGTGTAATAGGAAGGTCTGGAAAGATCTATGCAAAGTTATATTTTGATTAATGCTTGTACTTTCACATCCTGTAGTTCTTAAACCGTGTAAATGAAATGTGGCTAAGATTGCAAAAGGAAAAGTGTGCAGTACTGTAGCTTGTGTATCGGTAGAAACTTTAATCTTCTGACTATCATGACTCTTGGTACCTGACAAAGACTGCCTCAGTAATTTCGATCTTGCCATACATGTTGCTTATATGTGTCACAGCTGTCTTTTTTTGTGACCTCTCTTCTCCAATAAAATGGTTCCTCTTCTTGGAGGGAAGCCAACATGGATTTAATCCTTATTATTTTTATAATGGTTCTTATTCTTCCTGTTCCCTCTCCTTGCATCTTCATCTGTATTCTGTGTCTTTTGTACCTTTTTTCATTTCCTGTTTCCATCTTGGTTTTTGGGTCTGTTTAGGCCTGCACTCGGAAGACTAGAAAATTCTCCGACCTCTTCCACTAAGGCTTTTTGCCCTGTCTTTGCTTCTTTTAGAAACCTTTATATTAGGTGATTAAATAATTAAATTTGTGAGATACGTCTTGATAATGCCACACCCTTGAGTGTGCCATACCCACTAACATGGATGCTTTCTGTATCGTGCATCTTAAATTTTCATCTTCATCAGATACAGTTATAAACTACCATGTCATTTATAACAGTTCTATATATACTTATATATATATGTATATATTTATATATATACATTTTAGAAATGCAATAATAGTAGAGCTGAGGAAGCATTGTCTTAGGTGATGGTCTTTTTATAAACAATTCTGACTTTTGGGGGGGTTTTTTGTTTGTTTGTTTTTTTGTTTTCTTTTCCCTCAGGAGCCATACTGGATTGTTCTCCATGATTGCATTGTGAATGTCATCAACAGTCCCAGCTTGACATCAGAGACAGAGTGGGTTGGTTACCCATTCCAGCTGTTTGACTTCACAGCATGTCACCAGTCTTACTCCGAGATGAGTTGTAGCTACACTTTGGCTTTGGCGCATGCAGTCTGGCATCATTCCAGCATTGGACAGCTTTCTCTCATTCCTAAGTAGGTGTAATGATACTTGATAATGTAATTTGTCTTTTAAATTCCATACATATTGTAGATAACAAAGCTCCACCTATAGCACTTACACCTACAAATAAATATGTACAGGGGAGCTCCAAAACTTGCCAGATGGATCACAAGGTTTTTTCCAACTCCCTCATCCACTGACATAACTCTTGTTGTCTGTGGGCTTTAGGGCTGTCATGTGGTGTGACTGCCTTTAATAAGCTTTTTTAAATCTTGATTAGCTTTTATGCTTTTATAAATTTGAATTTTTCTTAAAGCATGGACTGTAGCATGTTCCTAAAGCATCAGCTGTAACAGTAAATATTATTCTAAATTCTAGAGCTGCCCTGAAATAATATTTGAGATACTTCATATTTGCAGAGACACGCTGTTTTTTCTAAAATAAAGGTCTAAATCCGTGAGAGAGAATGTGATGTTTTGGCTAGAATTTGGTACAGGTGAAAGAAATAAAAAACCCCAAGTAACCAAACAGTTGATGTAGTAAATGTCTTGACATACTACAGGTTTCTCACAGAAGCGTTGATACCCATAGTGAAAACAGAGTTCCAGTTGCTTTATGTTTACCACCTCGTGGGTCCTTTCCTGCAGCGATTCCAGCAGGAGAGAACACGGTGCATGATAGAGGTAAAGTCTGCTTTATACTGTATAGATCCTTTGCCTTTGCAATTATCTTACGAAGCAGAATGGGATAGAAATCTTTAATAAATATTCAGAATTAAATTCTATACAAATTAAGCAGTAATTGCAAGGATCTGAATTGCTGAGTTGGTATTCAGCTTACCCTGTTAACTGAAATCTTGTCAGATAAAACACCTAGTACATTTTTTTTAAGCAAGGAAAGAAATAAAACCCCAGAAATATCAAGCAATAGATGCTTTCTTTGGCTCTTAAACTACTTGCAAAATACACATCAAACTTACTGCCTGGAAGGGAGTATGCATGAGGTGAATTGTGAGGATGGAGGAACATAAGCTGTTTCTCACATTCATATCAGTGGATAAGAGTAGGGGAGGAAAAAAGAGATGGAGCTGGCCAGTAGGCAGATGAGCTGAAAAATGTCAGATAGTAGAGACCCTGCTACAAAGAAGAGCTTAACTTGGGAATCATTTAGTTTAGCATAATGGGATGACTTAGACATGTCCATTTGTCCCTATAAGAAAGTAAATTGTTAGAAATCACAGCTACTTAAAAAGCAGTACGTATTTATTAGATTATTTAACTGTATTTCTAATCTAAAGCATTTTAAAACCTGTTTTCTTTTGGGCTGCTCTTTGTGTCTGTGGAAACAGATTGGAGTGGCATTTTATGAAATGCTCCTGAATGCAGACCGGTACAGCTCCCACCTGAACTACATGGATCCCATATGTGATTTCTTGTATCATATGAAATATATGTTTACAGGTGACAGTGTGAAAGACCAAGTAAGTAAACAGTAGATATTGATACTTTAGTTTTTCGTCCCATATAGTAATTTAATCTTTTTGCGAACTATTTTTCATAAGTAGCAGTACAACAAATTGCCTAACAGTTGATTAGTCTCTATATACAAATTAGGAAGTTGGTGCACTAATACACATTTAAAAGCTTCAGATGGAGTAGATCAGATTGCAAGATTAATTTATGTAGTCTAAAAGTTAAGATACAGCTTCAGGGTGCTTTAAATACTATTATTAGAGCTATCACTAGAAATAAAGCTGTTGGATGTTTCATAACAGTCTATTTTTCTAAAGTTTTACTTATTTTCTGATTCATTAGTGTAACTTGACCTGTGACAAAAGGAAGATTTCATTCATATTCAATGAAAAATCATTCGCCCAGTTTATCTCTTGTTTATAACAGTAGGCCCTTTAAAAAGTGTGTGATCTGTTTTACAAAGCTTTGGTGCACAACTCTTACAACAGGGACAGTTTTTTTAAGATTGGTTATCAGAAGAGGTCCAAAAGTTAGTATTTTTAATGAAATACAATGTAAAGACCTCTATTTACTGTATCTTTTTCCATTTTTTGTTGTGCTAATGTGATGTTTGTGTACAGTATGTAAAAATACTCCTGTTTTTTACTGAATGCAATTTTTTCTTTTTTTAAAACAGGTTGAGAAGATAATTTGTAATCTAAGGCCAGCTTTGAAACTTCGGCTGCGCTTCATAACACACATCAGCAAAATGGACACAGCTGCTGTTTCACAGCAGCCTCTCAGCAATGGGTCCCCAGCACAACAGCCCAGCCAAGTGCCCGTCAATGTGGCTTTGCCAGTAACCCAGTGAAATGAAGTGCTGGGCTGACCTTGGTGTGAAGGCTTCCTCCTGTTACTGACCAAGGTGAAGCAGCATCTGATCTGAAATCTGGGATGCTTTATAAAAGGGCAGAGAACCACGTACAGACTTCTGCTTTGATTTGTGTTGCATCCCCCTCTGTGCATGCTGGTCTTCTTAGCTATTTGTACTAGACACTAGATGAGGGATATGTTGCCTTTCTCTGAAAGCACTGAGTAAAGGTCCTCTGCAAGCAAATATGTGGATTTCTGAAGAGTATACCATATTCTGCTCCCTATCCTGGGCTGAGTCATCTGGATTTTTCCTTTTTTCTGCCTGTGATATGAAAGGACTCTCAGTATGTGTGTAAAATGGCCTTTGAAAATTTGGGTTTGCCTTATGAAAAATTTCTAGTTTTTCATCCAACAGAAGAATTTAAATTCTTTGTGTCTTCTGGGCAGACAGTTTAAGCCCTTATACAGAAATGCTCCTAGACAGAGAGATTGCATCAATTTTATTGCGTTAATTATGACATCTTTCTGAAGACTAAGAATGAACCTTTGAAAATATTTGTAAATTTTGTGTGTACAGATTTCATTAAACACACCTCAATGGGTTTGATGTAGTGTCAGTTACTAGACTGTTGGATTACATCCTGGATGCTGTCTCCAGTGAATCTCTTGGAAGTCTGCATATTCACTTCAAGCTGTGCTGGTTCATATTGATCTTTCCTACTTGGGAAGTGGTGTAGTTTTTATTAAGTCAATCACGTGAATTTTAGTGATCTTACTATATTTTGGATTTGTATAATATTCTGCCTTAAGGTTTATGTGTACTGGCTCAGCAGGTTTTGATAACAGAATTGAAAGGCTCAATGTTTTGTAAATACTCATCTTTTTGGACAATTTTTTCATTAAGAAAACCCCACAGTTTGAAAATCGTATTAGTATTTTTAAGTTTATTTGTTTTCCATACGCATTACCTTAAAAATAAGGATTGACCATAGCAAGGATATTTCCATGTCCCAAGTTCTCTATCAGCCTTACATTAATGACAGTTTTAACATGTTACAAATAGAGTCCAGACTAGTAAACTCAGGTCTGATCTGATTTACATATCTCTAAAATTTAACAGTTATGGAAGGAAGTTGCTGACTTAGTAATTCTATGGTTCTGTGTTTGTTTTTAAACACCTTGTATTCCATTCCAGAGTCAAGTCACTCTAGTGCCATTGGGCTTGGTTTTGATAACATGGCAAACAAATAATAGTTGGTCAAATAGTTGGTCTCCAAAAATCCAGTGAACTGTTCTGTACAGGCCTTCCCATAGGCTTTCTGGGAAGACCCAAGAAGCAAAATTCTGGTTGTGGGTTTGCAAACTTTTGTTGGCAGTGAGACTTCTCTTCCTAAGCACTTTTGGAGCACATAAATAGAAAAACCTGTAGAAAGAGTGTGTTTCATGGCTATTCTGCATGCATGTTCTAACTGAGCATCTTTCTGAATTGTCTTATTTCATATTGAAATAGTTTTGGTGCTTTATGTGGCACCTGGAGTATCCCTTTTAATATTCAAACTAGCATGTGTTTCCAGTCATAGGGATTCCAGAGGGAGTATTGAGGAAGTTGGGTAACTGTCATTAGCAGCAAATCTTGAGAGCTGTTGGAATGCTTTAAAGCTCCCTCGTTGTGCTCTGTGTCTTTGCCACACATGCAGTTAGGTTAGGCTGACTGTGGGACACTGGTCTGGCACTGTTGGGGTGGGATTTGCCTCAGCTGAACTGGCACTGGCAAATCATTGAAAAACCTGTGTTTCATCAGTACTGGACTAGATCTGAGCTTCTGTCCCAGAGCTTAAAGGCTGTGCATCCCACTAACGGTGCAGTGAATTGGGGCCCTTGCTCACCTAGTAGGATTAGGGATTTACATGTTCTATATGTTGTAAAATGCAAAGGAAGACCATCTGTTCTCCCAGCATGCACACTCTTTCTCTGCAAAACTCACCAAGTTTCTGAAGTTGCTAACCCCCACTAGTTGGAATAATATCTCTTCTGCAATCATCTACATTTGCATTTTCAGCAGCAGTAGTGGTCTAAAAATCAATTCTTATTGATGCTTGAGTTAAACATCTTGTCCTTTAAAATCCAGCTAACCAAATTCCCTTTTTAAAGTGCTAGCAGAGCAAGACAAAATTCTAGTGTAATTTCAGACATATGTTTGTTATTGATTATGGCTGTCATATGTCTGGGTTTTAAAATTCAAAATATGTCAGTCAAAATCTGTCAGTCTACTGGAACTCAAAGTGGTTGAGAGTAGTGAGGAGTAACATAAGTCTGAGGTTTGGGGTTTGACTTTTTTTGTATTCCAAATTGTAGGTAGCCACTATGGGAGAGAGGCAGTAGTACCAGGCTTCCTCCATCTCATCTGACTCTCACAGAGAGTATTGATTAAGTAGGACTTGAAAGTCTATTATAATGTGACTGGCTGCGTCAACAGATTCCTAAACCTAACAAAAAAAAAAAAATAGGTCAGGAAAAATTTGAATTCCCTTTTTAGCCACCAGAGGGAGATTTCTTCAAAAAATATAATCTAGTCTTCAGCTGTTTCTGAGTATAATACAACATTCTGAACACTCAGATCATCATTGGATCTACCAATATTTTTATCCACGATTTGACAACGTAGAGGCCACATTGCACCATTGTCCTTGATGTTTGAAATATGTTTTATTTATCTTCCTCAAAGGCTTGCTGGAGGACCCCAGACAGCTATGGGATTTGCAAAATCTTCCAAACAAATACAAAGATTTTTAGTCTTTCAGAATTGTCTCAGATTTTTTTTTTTTTAAATAAAAACCAATCACTTGATTCATGCAACAGCTACCAGAGTTGGTGACAGATTTTTGTACTTGATTACCTTAAAAAAAAGCAGTAGATAAGAACCACGTATTTGAGTTTGATTTTTTTAGCACGAAGGCTTTTTAGGACATAAATGGATACCTGTGGCTTGGCAGGCTGTACCTTAAATCATGCAGCCTTTTCTGAAGGTGAACCAAACAAGGGCAATATCTCTGCAACTCTAAAAGGTGGTGAATAATTTTTGCTTTCCCTGTGCCTTTGTTCCTTCAGCAAATACGAGCACAAGTAGGGATTCTTTTTCTGGTTCAGGATCCAGAAAGCCAGCATGGAGAGGTTCCCATCCAACCCCCTATTTATTCACTTGTGCACCTGCTGTTAGCCATGATCAGAGAGATACCACTGTGCTTCTCCATCCATTCTTATAATCATTTCAATTAAAAGAGAGGTCTGTGTTCGAGGGGGTGAGGGTAGTCTTTTTCCTCGGTTTCTTTTTCTTTTTTCCTTTTTCTTTCCCTCCCCCATACATCTGTTCTGTATAAGCTCTCGTGAGCTGCGTTGCCGTTCAGATCTCGTCCTTCACCTCATTAATGTTTCACACAGAGACTTGCTCTATGACTTGGTGATGTCAGATTCAATAGGAATGAGTTGTTTTAAAGGTAAGTGGGCACCTTCTAATATTTTTCTCCTGAAATGTGAGGGAATCCTGTGTCCTGGTGAGAGGAATGCAATCGGTTCCTGTCAGCCATCAAAAGCAGAGGATCTATAGTTCTGTCCCAACCCTGTTTCAAACCCGAACAGGCCCAGGCTGCTTTACAGTTTAATTGAAAAGCTGAAAAGTCCCTGCATCTAAGTGCCCCCACATCAGTGCTACATGGGAAATTCTTAAGCAACCCGGGTACCTTTAAAGCAAACGATTTCAAAGTGCTGCATGAAGGAGGAGAGACTGAGGGAGGCCGTGCAGCCAAAGGAAAAAACCCAGCACTATTAAATAGTTCCTTGGTATGTGATTTACATGTTGTGTGAGGCTCTGATCATATTGTTGTTCTAAAAATAAATCAAAAGTTTGATGTTCCAGATTTAAGGTGGGGCTCCATTATTGATTTAGCTCGGCTCAGCCTACAGTGAAATCAGCCTGCACATCCAGAAGAGCCATTCTCACAGTTACTGTCTCTCAGGTGCAATTTCTTCATCAAGTGTACAAAACAAGTTTCATATGCTTCATGTTTTTATGATCCTGCTGATGGGATGTAATATCTAGTGATCTCTAGGGCATGTTAAATACTGCAAAACAGGCAAGGGGAGGACATACAAGTGTCAGTGAGTTATGTCTCGCATCATTATAAACAGATGACTGGTGGCTACAAACCGTGGAAAACGAGCAGACAGAAAGCAGTCTGACAGTCCTGTGTAACATTTGTACTGAGGTACACGTGGCCTGTTCCATGCTGATTTGAAGACTGTATCTGTCATGACATCAACAGCAGGTATATTTAAAATTAGTAAAGTTCTACTGAAAGTTGTATAAAATACAATTAGCATGTTCTGTGTGAAATGACAGCATAGCATTATCTGTATGATTTGAGAGGAGTTAAGAAATTCAGTGTCAATTCCTACTGCAGCTATAGCTCAAGGCATGCAATTATTTAGTAAATATGTCAAAGTCAAGAGCACAAAAGAAGGTCCTGAATGAGCCAGTCCTGAGTGAGCCAGTCCCTGCACTGGTGAACTTTCAAGCTGAAAATGGCACTGTGCAGAAAGAGGAAAGTTGCATAGTTGAGGAAGAAAAAAATTGTTGGGTTTTCTTATTAGAATATCAATTTTCCTGTGAGTGCTGCAAAAGCAGGATCCATGTGTGATATTTTTGAATGAATTTATGGAGGTGTTTGGCAGATGAAGAAAGGCCTTAAGAGGTGAGGATGAGATGAACATGGGAATGGAAAACTGTTAATGTTCTCTGAAGGGTTGTGGGGTTGAATTCTCTAAGAAAATCCTCATAGGTTCTGTCCTTGATGCTGTTTCTGCTAAGATGTAATTTAGCAGAAAGGAGTCCTGGCTATAGCTTATCCTATCAGTATCTTTTCTGTTGTGTGTTTATGTTATCAAGCCCCAGCTGAACCAGCCTTTAAGGGCCCTTACAGGAGTAATTTCCCCTTTTTTTTGCTGTCTTTCTTTAAAAGGCTGCATAAAATGATTAGAGAAGTGTAGGTTGACTCCATGCATGATAGTAGAGCAGATTGTCACCTGCCTTCAGCAGGCACTGAGCCTCTTCAGCAGCAGCAGTGCTCTGACCACTGATAGAGAGGGGAAAGGCAGAGAATGTTTCCTTTCCACCGCTGCAGAACTAGCATTGTTCTGCGAGTGAAACCACGTTGAACTACATGATAAAAAGAGTTCAGCAGCAGCACTATCTTCTACTTCTCCCTTCGCAACTATTCAGTTGTGGCTCCAGTGACTCCTCTCCTCCCTAACTGCAGAACTACCCTGTGAAAATAAAAATTATTTTTCTCTTCTGGGAGTGAATCCTGTCTGGTATCTGGCATGGGAGAGGCTGGATGAGCACCAGGGCCTGGGGAAGATCAGCATCATGAGCACCTCCCAGCCTCCATGCTGCAGGAGGCACAACTTGTGGTGAAAGTGCTGGAGGAGGACTACATCCTGAGTGTGGACCAGGAATGTTTGGGCCACTTGGTAGCTTTAGAAGGGACAGGGGACACCCTGTGAGGCTGGAAAGGAAGGTGTGGGTGCAGTGCAGCTCTAACTAAGCCACAGCACAGACTGGTGCTGGTGGAATTGCAAAGGACCAAGCCCACGCTGGTAACGGGTCCCTCGGCCTGCATGCGCCCACGCTCTGGAAGTGCAGGTCACACATCAGCCTGTCACCTCCTCTTCTTCGATGGCTTTGTGCCTGTTTTCCTCATGAGAGCTTGCCTTGTGAATCACATATTTCCAGAGAAATTCTAGGAGCAGCTGAAAACAGAGTCTTTACAGTCTTTTTCCTACCTATGATCTCAGATCGAAACTTGTGATGCCTTGGAAGTATCATGGCCTTCCCGAGTACAGGACAGGATGAATTTCACCCCTCCTGCTACCTCCTGGCTGTTGGCCCTGCTTGTCCCTCAGAGGGGCCTGGCTGTAGGTGCAGGCAAGCAGGTGCTGAGGGCTGACATGTTGCAGGCCAAGCTGAATTTCAACAGTGCACTACAAAGCTTTTCTGAGCTTTCCACCTCTGGAATTAAAGGAGCAACTGAGGGAAGCCTGAACAGCACCCAGATGTTGTCTGGAGTCCTGTGGGCCTCAAATTTAACATGTCAAAAGCACTGTATGTGCTGTACCTAGCTGAAGAAGCAGCCTCAAATAAGATTATTTTATTATGTTATGGCACACAGCTGCCTATTTCCACTCTTCAAGTGGAGAATTTTAAACTCTCTTTATTCATTAGGATGAGTAAAACTCCCACACTACAGATGGGAGAGAACAGCCACCATAGTAATTTCACTTTAACTTCCCCTTTTTTCTTAATAAAAAGGCGTCTTCTAGTATTTAGATTCAGTTTTGCATAGTTTAATAGCTGGTTTTGACCTCTGCAAGGTTTAAGGTTCAGAGAAATAAGCCAAAAGAGAGGAGTGCGATGAGAGGGGCCCAATTGTCCTGAACACTGGGCAAAATTAACTTCTCATTTTCCCCAATCAACCCCTGTTATAAGTTCAAAGCAAAGACAATCCTGAAAGTCCAAAAAAAGGCAATCCTGAAAGAAATATTTATGAAAACTCCTTCTCCTCCCGCTATTAAAAATATGTGGATAAGAGTTTTCCATATTTTCCATGAAGCTCTGGGGCTTTTTTGTGCAAAAGGAACGAACAGCCTTGAAGAAAGGTCACAGCCAGTGGCAACTTCATCAATTGCAGCTTCGCACGCTCTGAGCAAAAGTGTTTCTAGATTGGTCTGACAAAAGCTGGAGATGCTGTTTCCTGTCCCTTGGAAAGAGGAGCTCCAAATACTCCAGCTCACTGCTTCAACTTGACACTCATGATGACACCTGCAACACAGGTGAAGTTGCTTGAAGGAGGGATTTGTTTTTCCTTCCATCCACGGGAAAAACAAAAGCACAAACCCAGCCGCAGCCGTTACTGCTTTCTTGTCCTTGAGCTTTTTTGCAGGGCAGCAATTGTTCTACTGTTTTCTTAGACTGTCTTTTTGCAGTCTGTCGTATGACTGAAATGCCACTTTAGCAGATTTTAACAAATATGTGTTTCCATGACATACAATGCTGGGCAGCACCTCTTGAGTGTCTTTGAAGGAAAAAAGCATTCACAGAATGTGATTCATGTTGCTATTTATAATTTAGGTCAAATTTTTTTTCTCTTTTCCTTTTTTCTTTTTTCCCCTCAACAGCTTCATTTTACAGTAGACTTAGGCATTTGCTGTAATAAGATGGATAACCCTTGAGAGATAACAACTCTGTCACCTCTGCACTTTGGCAACTATTTCAGATTCCCTTTGAGATTTCCTTGGGGTTTTTCCTATATGTTTTTTTTTCACTCAGCATTTTCTGTAGGAAAAGACTCACAAAATCAAGGCCAGAGGACTTTCATGATTCCCCACAGCACTGCTACGTATCTGAGAAAAATCCCTCTGCTTTGGTGTTTGCGAGAAGCTCTGCCCCAGACATGAGGCACAAGTGGGCAAGCACACCCGGGGAGCGCTCTGCAGAGCAGGGACACGCGGCACCTTTCCATGCCTGCCTTCCCAGGCTCCCCTGCATTCGGATCCTGCACCCCTGAGCTTTCTCCTCTCTCACCCAGCGAGCAACTGGAGAGACTCCAGACCAGCCTATGAAGGGTGGCCCTGTCATGCATGAACCACTGCAATGCAGTTTCTTGGTTTTCCGCAGCCTCCATGCTGGCATTATCCCATTTCTTTCACTTTTCCGTGCTCCCACTCTCACTGCTGTCATCACAGCTTTCCTCTGCAGAACCTCAGTGGCCACCAACCACAACTTCCACTGGCTTCAGCCTCCTCCAGCTCTGAGCTGCTCACCCCTGTGAGCATGGGAAGCAGCCAA
The DNA here is from genome assembly GCA_013399195.1 of Dicrurus megarhynchus. Lineage (NCBI taxonomy): Eukaryota > Metazoa > Chordata > Aves > Passeriformes > Dicruridae > Dicrurus > Dicrurus megarhynchus. The sequence goes on along the minus strand of VXAD01000394.1, from coordinate 2,807,038 downwards.
GAACTGAGCATGTGTATTGCAAATAGTGGTAACCATTTGGTGAAGACCTGGGACTTTCGGTCTTTAAAAGAGGGCAAGAGGAATTATAGCAATCAAGAAAATAATAGAACCATTAACTATAATTTCTCATTATTATTTTCAGAGAAAATATAAAAATCCCTTGATTCTGCAAAAATGCAATGACCCATATTTGCCATGCAACTTCAAAAGAAATTATTTTTTTAGTGGGTTTTTTCCTCTCTCAATCACTATAACATGTGAGTAGGATCAGGATATTTGCCACCTGCAAAGGAATGTCACTATTTAATTTTATTTTCCATAGCTTTCTGAGAGATGTGCTATTTCACATGAGCTGTGGCAGAGGTCCAACCTCCCAGCCTGCAAGGAGTTTTATTGAGTGTGTTGATGGTGCTCTCGCTTCTCTAGAGGCAGTTTGGGCCACCTCTTTCTTCTCTTCAAAATGAGTACTCTCACCAAAATGAAAATAACAGAGTGCTATAATTATACTCTCTTTTTCTCTCAGTGCGTGGAATTAACACTGGAGAAGATGTTGGCTTGAGCACATTTCCAGCCAGGTACAAGCAGAAGCTGCAGCACTGCAAGCTGTGGAAGAGATTCACGTATGAACATTCCTGGTCTGGGCCTTACACTGGAACTGTATGCAGGGTGTTCAAGTTGTCCTGCACAGGAGACTTTTCTAGTGTTGTATCCCAAAATACTGGTACAGCCCTTAGGATAATCCTTGCTCTAGGCATCTCCCCAATGTTTGGGCTCATGCAAGAAAGTCTTGAAGCAAAGGGATTGATCAGAAGTCTGTTCCTTTGGGTCCTCTGCCAAACTTCGGTGAAGCCCAGGAAAATTTTGTCACCACTTCACTGGGATCTGGATCTGGGATTTGCCCTTCTCACACTGGCACACACAGCCCAGCCACCAGGTTTGACAGCTGTGGTTGCTCGGCAGCTACCTGCAATTGAGTGAGGGCCCAAAGCAGATTATGTGGCATAAATGATTGATTTAAAGCTTTCCAAGTGTGCATTGCATCAGCCTTAAAAATTTAACCTGTGTTTCTATATACCTACTTGTTTTAGATTAAGGTGTTGGAGCATACAGTATTCAGCTAGCTCAATGAAAATGAGAGCTAGATTGTTGTACGAATTAAAAACAGAGATGGTCCCCTGGAGCACATGCAATGCTTCTGAAGCAGCATCCTGTGTCAGCTCTGTTAGAGAAAAGAAAACCCTTTGAAGTGGATAGGGGACCATAAAAATCCAGTTTCTATGATCTGTCAGCAAACTATTTCTTCTACTCCAGTAGATGACACGCTAACAATGTGTGTTTTAGCAAACATTTCAGCTTGCTTAATAAATTATAAAATGCAGCTTGCAAATGGCACATTTCGTTCGAAGTGACGTATATCTCAAACAGATTTTTCAGTAGTGTTACGAATTATATAAAGTGATTTATAGGTTTCCTTGGCATCAGTTGTCTTTTTCCCTGAAATTAGACAAACGAAAAGACAGAAAAGTAGGACAGCATTAAAAAAGCATTAGGATGAAACATTACAGAGTGGGAGTATTTGAGAAATTAAAGTATAACATGCTGACAAACAACCAAGGCTCATGGCTGAGGTATGGGAAGGAACTGCAGGTTTGTTCTCCTTCTCTGACACAGTCTTCCCAAATGATCTTAGACAAAGCTCTGGAATTCACTATTAAAACTTGGCAAATGATGCATCCCTACCTCCTGCCTGGGCCACAGAGGCTGTAAAGTACTCATGTACATAGCAGTAATAAGGGCCATGTGATGGCCATAGGGAAATAACAGGGAAAATCACGAAGTAGCTGCTAAGTGCATCCTTCCCCTTGAGCCTGGTACTGTCCTCTTTGGCTTCTGCAGAGGTTCTCAGACTTGTGCTCCTGTGCTGTCACCACTCTCACTGTCAGCTGCTGCCCTGGTTTCTGCCTGTTACAGAAAATATTCAGTTGTCTGTAGTATCTGAAATCATGGCTTAAGTGCTCCACACCAAATCCACCACAATTCAGGTAGTTCAAAATCTAAAATGAGCATCAAGATGGAGGTGGGTTTTGTTTTTCCCTGAGGGAGAAGGGTAGAAAAAGAAGTTTCAGATAGAGACATAAGCATTCAAAGGACAGGATCATATTTCTTCTACAGATTAAAAATACACTCCCCTTGTTCATCTAAATGAGTGACATTTCCTGCTGAAATCACTGTCCACAATCCTATTTATCACCCCCAGGACATGTCCCACCCTCTCCAGCCTCAGGCCATGACAAGGAACCCCACTGAGCCAGAGGAGCTGCATGATGGCTTCTTCATCCTTAAGCTTTTCATCCTGCAGCCAGGTGAAGGAAAGAAGACAAAACCATTAATGACAGTGTGTAATGGGAAGGCTGTTGACAACCTCTCTACATGCAAACAATTAAATTCATCTCTGTAGCAACTTAGTCAAACCCCTCCATTTGAAACTGTCAGGAGGAATTTGTCCAGAACAGAGCTAAGAGCTTGTTTATAGCAGAGCTTGTGCAGCTCAGCCAGGCTGGTGTGTTAGAGTGGTACAACTCCATAGCTCATGTTGTGGTTGATATATGATGCCCCTTGTTAAGCTGTTCCACCTTGCAGCGAGGTTGCTGTCCCTGTCCTTCCACTGTCCTTGTCCTTCCATGTGCTGTGCCAAGGGCTTTTAAGCTTCGTTAACCTCCTTGTTTACAAAGTGGTAAAGTAACAGCACAGCTATAAATGAGGAAAAATTGGACTCTCATAATTTGCTCAGCTCTGCATTGAGCTGTTTTTCCTGAGAACAGCACCTCTGTAGTACTACCAGGAGTCCAGTGAACAGGATGAACAGGCAGATATGATCTGGGAGCATGGGCAGGCTGTGGCTTAACACCACTCTGTAGTCTCTGCCTGGTGTCAGGCATGGGGATAGTGTGATGGCCCTGGCTGCTGCCAAACAAGTCATGACTGGACAACATTCATACCTACTATTCTTTCAAAACAATAACATGGATATTTAATGGATAATGATAGTCCTTCTTGTTTTCTCATTTTGCATGATGGTGAAGAAGTAGTTCAGGGGAGGATCTCCACCTGAGTCTAAGAGGTAGCAGGGATCATGCTTTAGGTTGCAGTGTCCCTGTTTCTCAAACCAGTGTTTTTTCTGGGCAAGTATTTCCTAGCTGAGCCCTGGAAAAAGAAAAGGCAAATCTAACACTCAGTTACCCCTTCAAGTGAAAGGCGGGATGAAGATGCTTACCTTCCCCCTTTCCCTTCTCTTTCTCCTTTTCCTTCCCCTTACCCAGCTGGAGCTCATGTTTTTCCCACATGCAGATATGCAAGACTACAGTGATTTGAAAAGCATCACTTCTGATCACATGAAGAGCTGAGACTTGATTTCCCCAGACTTTGTTATCTCACTGTTACCAGTTGTTTAGAAACTGGTATCAATAGGAATTTGTTGTCAGAAACTCTGGTGCAGAGAAACTTCCTCTTCTATCAGCTCTCCTCGTCCTCCTTTCCTCCTCTCCCTTTCATAACAAAGATATTTCCGTTACTTTACTGAACATTCAGAAGCAGAGCTCATTTGCAGAGTTCTGTAAGGCCTTGCCAAAGTTACAGCTTCCAAAACAGCAGCTGCTCATATCCACAGGTAGTGGAGGGAAAAAATTTTGAGTGGTGTTACACAGATTTTGAGTGGAAGTTCAGGAGTGTGTGAAGGAAGACACATAACATAGTGATGCCTTAGGAGTCCCAGTTGTCACACAGAAATATTATGCTTAGCTTTGCTATTCCCCTCCATTTACAAGCAAGATATTAAACCATCTTTCAACTGCAACTGATGCTCATACTAAATGATCGTTTTACATTGGCCAAATTCCCTATATATTTAATGTGTTTGTCCATTGTGTCTCATTATGTACAAGGTCAAAATTTCCCTGGGACAGAAATTCTCTTTCATATTGCATCTGTTCTCAGTAACTTGCAAAGCAGAGTTTTAATTCCCCTCAGCAGGGCTTTTAGGCACAGCTATGCTGCAGCATTAGGTGCTTGAAAACCCCAGACCTTCAAAGATGCAGAAATATGCAGATTCTGACTTTTCCCTTTCCTTGAGATGTCTGCACAGCACCTCTCAAAAGTTTTGCTTCTCTTGCTGAGAATGCTGTGAAATAGTCCTCTACTGTTCATGCTTTTGGCTAAGAGCCTTGAAACAAAGTCAATAAAATGCAATTTAGAAGGATCTTTTATAGCTTCCTGAAGAGGGGGGATTAAATTCAGGTATTTATGCTGGCATAGCAACCTTCCTCATAATGATAATGTTGCCACTTCAATAAAAAATCTTGACTTCCAGGGGAACTGGATTCTGCCTCTCTAAGAATATTTTAGAAGAATGAAACCGGGTACATGCTCCATTCCAGAAAGCATGCTCTTTCAAGGTGTTATGTCCTTGTCATATAAACCCCCAGCAAATTATAGATGTCAATTTAGTCATGTTTTCATTTTATATATTCCAAGGATCGCTCATCTTTATATATTCCAAAGATCACAGTCTTGGGTGTTCACCTTTACACCAAGTAGTGCTGTGGACATAAAAAACCTTGATGTGATAGTGCTTCAAAACCATGTGGAATTGATTTTAGCAAAGTAGAAATGTTGCAAGTATTTAGAAAAGTGCAGAATTGTAATTTTGTGCATTACAGAAGATGAGAAAATTTAAAAAAACTCGCAAAAGTTGCAAATGAAACCCTGGAGTTTACTCATGCAACACAGTTCTCAGTTTTCCTCCAGAAAGGAGGAAAGTCAGACACATGTGTTGAACAGCAGTCAAATTGTGACACAAATGCAAATGCCCCACTAAGGTAAGGAAGTATATGACATGAAAGATTTTACACTCATCAGTTGCTTTTCTTGGGTTTATTTTAGCAATAAAGATCAGAGATGTTCCTTCATTATTTCTCAGCTAGGGAAAGACTATTACAATTTTTCCAACTCCTAAAACACTGATAGCACAGTGGGGGATTAATGAGTGCTTTGATTAGAACTTAGAATTGCAAGGAAATAAAAAGGAAAGCAGAAGGTTGTTCTTTGTCATTGTGGTTTAAAACAAAACAGAAAGGAAGTTAAGACATACTGCTGTGTTTTCTCGATCTGCAGAGAGTTTCCCTGCGGTGGCTGGGGGTCAGGAGAGCAAGGTGAGTAGAGCAAACCTAGCAGAGAGCTGGAGATGCTCTGGGAGAGTCTGATGTTCACCTGAACAGTGTCTGGCCTGCCTAAAGTATTTCTCAGGTGGAATGGGCTGTTAGTGGGCAGGACCTTGTCTCTGAGTGGCACAGGCAGAGGGACGGGCAATGCCCACCAGTCTCCCCGGGGTAAGACAAGTGTAGTGAGATGGCTCTGGGAGAACTGGTGTGAGAGGCCAAAAAAGAGCCAGGTTTGGTGCTGGTGGCTCACACTGCTGCTTCTTGCAGCTTAAACATCATGTCACAAGTGGCAGAGCAGGGAGGGCAAACCTGCAATGCAGCAAACACTGTGGCCATGTCTACTCACATCCCTGTGACCTGGCACATGTCGGGCTGGTCGGAGACCACAGGGCACATTGGTCAGTCCTGCCCAGTGGTGAGGCCACGGTGCCATGCTCAGCATGGTCAGACTGTATGGGCTTAACCCAGCACATCTTACTTCTTCCTCATATGAACCAGGAACACTCAACTTCTGCTCTGACAAATGCAATATGGCTTTACCAGGAGCCTTTTCTGCTACACTGCCACTGCACATTTCCCATTTCTGTAAACACTTCACTTCCCTTGTCTACAGAAAAGCTGTGGAAGGCAGATTACGGAAAAGCTTTGGGAGGGCAAGAGAAATTTCTGGACTTAGTGGTAATATAGCAGGTCACAAGCCAGTGCCAGAATCTGGAAGGGTTTTTTATTCTCTACCAACCGATGGACCAAAGTCAGAGCTTTTAATGTAGACTTCTATCACACTGGGGAAAAAAATCATGATCTTAGTGGAACTGAAATCTGTTGAAATACTTTATACTTGTATTTAAATAATTCAATAACTGCATGTTTAATATACACTATTTTATAACTCAATGCATGTAATAATTTAATAAATATATAAAAACATAATCTGAAATTTAAGAATTTGCTGCTGAAAGTGGTGTTCATAGGGTCGTGTACAGTAATGATTAGCGATTTTTTTTCTAATTCCTCTAAATCTATTTGTACATCACAAATATACAATTTTATATAGCCCTCAATGCTATAGCATACTAGTACCTCAGAAAACTCACCTATATATCTATATATATATATAGGTCAGTTCTGCTTGTACTCGCTCCACTCACAACATGGATATGTAAAATCCCTCAACATTAAAAAAAAGGGACATAGAAATAAAATATTGGTATGAAAATGTCAAGGTGTTTCATGTTAATGCTGTTGGACTGCAATGGTTTAATGTTTCATTCAAAACAACAGTTTCTGATATAGAAAAGAAGCAAAATTAAATAACAAAATTGAAAGGAGTTTAATTGTGCACAACATATTTTGTTTTATCTGAATGAATCGTCAACTTGTTTAGGTTGTTTTAATCTGAGAGGGAAATACTTGTTTTGGTGTAATTAAAGCTCTTTGTTTCCAAGCGTGGGGGAGGACAGCAGTCTCTAACAGTTCACGTATGGACCTAACCCCCTACATTTATCCACCTGACCCACTCTTACTCCGTGTCCTTTCTGAAAAATTCCCCAAAATGCCTGGTTTGTGTCTTCTGGCCCTCTGCATCTCAATTCTTCCCTGCAGCTCTTCGCTTTCCCATGAGTCTTTCATCTCACCAGCCCTTGGGTAATGGGCCATTAAAAACACGTCAAGTGTCCTTGGACTAATCAATGGTTACTATCTATGCAGCTTGAGAGCACACTGAAGAGTTTATTCGGACACGTTTGTTTGCACAAAACTCATTCTTTACCGGTGGTTTCCATGCATTTTCCCTCATCAGGATCAGCCCCTCCTAAACCTGCCTGGCGGGGTCATTTTACCATACAACGTTTTCTCTATGATGAAACATTTTTTCAGTAGGGGCCTTTGTTTGGCTTTTGACATGGAGAAGTAGAACAACAGCAGCACTGCAGCCAATTAAGCTTTAAAAAAATATAAAAAAGAAGCAGCCTTATTTTTATCCTTAAATAATTTCAATCACAAATAGAACAAAGTATGTAACAAACAGCTGCCTAGTGAGTTAATTGGCAGTGAATTTTCTAGTTTGAATTCATCAGCAGTCATATCACCAAAAGGCAAAATCAGGAAGAAACCTTATATGTTATTGTTCTAATACTCACAGCTTTTGCCTTAAGTGAGAGAGAGAGAGAGACAGAGAGAGGGGGGGGGAGAGAGAGAGAGAGAGGTTGCCTGACTGACCGACGGCTTGCACCACAGTCTGATGGTGAAGGAAAGCTATGAGGCTTTTATGGCTGCTTGGGGGATGACAACAAATGCTCTGATGGTGGCATTCCTGTTTGAGCTGGAACGTGCAATCATTTCATGCGCAGCTACAGAGGGGCAGAATTCCCCCTGTTTGTTTATAAGGTCCAGCAAAGGCAGGTGGCACTGGAAGTGTGAGTGTGGAAACATAATACATGTTAGGGAGATAAAGCTTTCATAGCCCAAATGCTCCCATAGATACTGCACCTGAATAAAGAAAAAGGAATGATGAAAAATGTGTCCCACACAATCCTCATAATAGCTCTTCTCTCTAAATAGATACTTCTGACTATTCTAAAGGGACCCAATAATCTATAAGACTTGCTTTGTTCCAAGGAGCGTATACACATTTTTAAAGACCGTTCAAAAGGCTCTGCTCGTTCAAGAGGATGCTCTGTCAACAATCCCCTTGGTTGCTTTATTTTTTTATTTTGCAAGTTGCAATAAGAACAAAGGCTAGTTGTGAAGAAGATTTTCTGTGGAAGTTCAGACAGAACTGAGTAATAAACAGTGTTTTTTTACAAACAATAACTACAAATATATTTGTTTACTCAGTACCCTTGAGATTGGTGAGATCAGTTGTAAATTGCCTTCTTTCCTGAAGAACTTGAGTTCTCTGTTGCCTCTGGTTCATGGAAGTCTTTCCACTGGCTCTGGTAGGAGGTAATGATTGGAATTAAAAACATTCTCAAAAGTTTCTGTACCCTCCAGTCTGGTGTCCTTACTCATGGGCAATCTGTCTTGCTGCCTCAGCTTGGGGTCAGAGAAGAGGATTTTAATGGGAGAAGACACGCGTGAGAAGTCCAGCACAAGGTGTCCAAAATACAGCAGTACAGAATAAAATTCAAATATATATTCAAATCTGAAATAAGAAACCAGTAATGAGCAGCACTCAGAATGATAAATTCATGGGGGCAAAGTAAAAAGAGACTGAAATTAGTCCAGCCTGGTGTAAGATGCAAGATTGACTTTTCAAACTATAAATACCTTTTTGTTTTAGGATTCAATTTTAAATTACTCAGAAAACAAAAGAAAAGGAAAGCACCACCACCAGTCAGCATTTATACCTGGTGTGCTTTGTGGGTACACTGGGAACACACTTGTCTGAAATTCTTGTGCATGTCTTTCTTACAAAGAGGAAAAGCTCTCTTTGTGTATTGTGAGGGTATGTATATATGGATGTGTTTCTTAAACTGTATTTACGCCCTCCTTCCAGAGGAACAGCAACTTGGAGTCCTTCCTCCTAGGCACCTCTGAGGTCTGGGGTTGGAATGGCAATGATTCCTGCCCTGAATTTCCCAAGCATCCCTCTTCCTGCCCCTCCAGTTAATCCTTTCCCTTGAAGGCCACAGCACAGAGCTTGGGGAACACCAGAGCAGTGTTATGGCTAGCACTTAATTTCATTTTCTCCCTGATGCAGGGTGTCTCTGTACTTTAAGCATTGAATGTGAGTCCTGCTATCAATGATTTATTGCCAGTCTACCTGTAAAAGTAATAACAAGTAAAATTCAGTCCACTCCTTAGTGATTCATGGTTTCTTTCATATCCTCTGTCTGCCTTGATAGTGAGACAAGGGGTCAGTACTGCCAATTGTCCTGACCATATTTTGCCAGAGTGTTACCCAAGCCTTTTGTAATCTGAAACCAGTATTCTTCTCATCTTTATAAAAGATAAGTTGCTGTAAGAATGGATACCTAAACTATAATAAAAAGCAGAGAGTATCAAGTTCTCGATCCCTAGTTCCAGCTGTCAAAGTTTGACAATACCGATATGTAAATGCATAATTCTTCAAAAGTTTCTACTGTTGCCTGTTTCCTTGCATGCTTTATATAATCTTTAGATAAATTATCCAACTGAAAACTTTTTATTCCCATTTTGTAGAGGAGTTGACTGCTTTCTATCTGTGTAACTGATTCCCTCTACAGATGAGAAAATGCAGAGGAATTTATTCCTTGCAGAGAACAAATATTAATAATTCGTGATGAGTTTGGCGCGATGGTTGCAACAGGAAAGTATCTGGTAAAAGCTGCCTTACAACACACCTTTGTTGTGGATGTTTTCACCGCTTAACATTCCCAGTGTGAGTTACACTCCATGGAAGACAGGGAGGTTGGTTTCGTTTTGACACCGACAGTGACTGCTAACGCGCTGATTAACTAAAAGCAGTGGCATCGTTGCTGAGTGAGTCATTAGCATCGCCAGTGAAAAGCATTAATGAGGAGGGAAAAAAACCCAGTTGCTTAGAAAAAAGCACAAAGCACATGATGGAGTATTTTAATTTGTTCAAAAATAGTTTCTGCTCCTCTGCTGGTATAATTAAGGCTTTATTAATTTAGAATGGGAACAGAGGAGAACATGAAGCTTTGTGTGTCTGCATTAGATCAGGCACGGCTCATAAGCCTGAAGAGAGACCACCAGGAACAACAAGCTTTCAGGGGCAAATGTTCCTTCATGGTACAGGCTGTAGGAGAAATGAACACCAGCCCCCTCTGAACCGATGTCTACTTCTGAATCAGATTTTTGCAGCTTGCCTGTATGGACAATGGACAGACCTCAGAAGTGTGACAGTTTATTCATGTTCAGTATAATTTGTTTTCTGTAAGGTTACAACAAGAACCTACAAGTAATGTGCAAAAGAGGCAAAATCCTATGCCTCTACATGTAAATGGGAATGGGCATTGGAATATAACCATTTCATCCATAATGTTCCCACACCAACTTTAGTATATCCATGTGGAAATTACTTCCAGAGAAATTCCTCAGACAAAAAGCCATTGAAAATTACAATAAACTAATATATTGGAATTATTGAGGTCTCTATCAGGCTCTAAGTCTGGATCTTGGAAATCCAGACTTGAGATTCTAATTTTGATTTTTTAACCTTCAAAAAGTCTGGATCAACATTCCAATATTATCTGCAGGAGTACTGTGCAGAAATTCAGAAATTAATTTTTTTCTGATTGACTCCAGTGAACATACTCAAAGAAAATAAAGCATAACCTTGTCTAGATCATCCAGTTCTATGTGTGGACACTGAAAGTGACTTGTGTGTTCAATATATGAAGGAATCATAGAATCATAGAATGGTTTGGGTTGGACCTCGAAGATCACCTAGTGTCAACTCCCCTGCCATGGGCAGGGACACCTTTCACTAGACCAGGTTACTCAGAAAGGGATCGTGACAATTCATGACCAAAAAATGAAGGTTAATCCCTGACAGGCTCTGTGTGTCTTGAAACACGGATTCAGAAAAAACACTGAATAATTTAGGTGGGAAGGGATCTCCTAAGGTTCCTTCTACTCTGACCTTCTGCTTGATGTCTAGTCAGATCACCTTTTCCAAGGGTTGTGTCCAGTTGGGTCATCCAAGGATGGAGGTTCTCCAACCTCCCTGGGCCCTGTTCTGGTATTGGACCACTCTCATGCCTAAAAAGGTTTTACTGATATCTAATGTTATAGATATGTATTTAATTCGTGCCTATAAAGTTTATACCCATTCAATGTTAAAATGCATGTATAGGATATTTTTGTGTCAAACCTAAACATGACGAAACCACACTCTCCGGAGGGGCGAATTCCCGTAAGAATGTGTGGCTTTTCTCAGCTGAAAGGATTTCCGAGAAGAAATCATCAGGACTATAGCCGTGGCTGAACGGGAGATGGGCCATCTCAAGAGGAACCACCCCGGCCTTTTTCACCATGATAAGATATCTGATGAAGATATGCAACATCTCAGGAACATCACCCTCTTCCTGGAAATGGATAAGATTTCATCAAATACTTCATCATCTCCTCGGAACAACATTGTTTCTCGCTGGGACAACCAAAGACCCAAATTAAATATCTTAAGACTTTTGGACTCTGAATACAGTGTTGCCCCCAGCGAAATAAACTGTATATAAGCTCACCGTTCGGAGACCTCAGTGTGAACAGAGCTACTCTGACACCTTGTCGGATTGTCCGTCACCCAGCTGCCGACACCCGGGCTCGGAGCTGTTTCTCTGCATTGTGGCTTTTTGTCCAAAATTTCTGCCAAATTTACTGTAAAATAAATTGATTAATTTTATTATAGAAATTGGCTCCGTACATTTATAACATCTAACAGGAGTTTCTCATGTCTTCTGTCTTCTCAGATCTTCTGATCAGGCAGTGGCAGACAGCCAGGACATCTCCCTTGAACCTCCTCTTCTTCATAGGCTCTTAAAGAAGTACAGTGCACTTGACTCCTACAGATCTGCATTGCTTCCTAATATCAGGCAGAGTTCCTTGCTGTGGGTAGCCAGACTGTGACATTACTCATTTCTACCCACTTTTCTCCTCTGTCTGTACCAGGTACCCTGTCTCTCTCTAAAATGCTATTTTAAGAGAATCATGACTTTTAATCTAGTTGCTGGCATACCTCCCTCTACTCACAGGAAAGCACAGCAGCCACTGAGACAGGCACAGAAAATGTGTGCCTGCCAATCTTGCCCTGTATCCACCTGTGTGCTGGTGTTCCACTCCCGTGCACATGGGGTTAACATCTGCAAAAAGGCTCCTGTGAACAGAAGTGGGATTTGAGCCCAGCACTTTAGGTCCAGATTTAAGAAGCCAAAAATCTCTGTATATTAACTACCATATTATGTGCATCAAGACGTGTTGAAATCTCAGATTGAGATATTACAATATTATTTGAGGATATGACACAAAATAAGAATGAGAGAAAAATGGGAACAACAACAGCATAGATGGAGGCTTGCATCTGTGGAACTCACTCTTTATTTTGCATTCTCTTTACTTAACAGCATCTGGAAATAAAAAGATGGATAGCCCAAATACTTCCTCACTGATCTTTAATAGAAAACCATTTTTTAACTCACTGTTATAGAATCATAGAATCTAAGGTTGGGAAAGACCTGAAAGATCATCAAGTCCAACCTTCGACCTAAGTTTAATACTTTAATACCGATTTCAAGGAGGTTTGCAGGTGAGTCCAGGCAGAGGTCTTCTTAGGGCCTGTGTAGGCTTGGTTTTCAAAGGTAACATGGCAAACAAGATTCATGCAGACTCTCAAGGTGGGGCCTTTAAGCAGCATTGCTGATGCCAGAGTGACAGGCAATGCAAGCATCTCTTCGATGCTTCAGCTCTGGGCCCACAGCTGGACTGGGTGTCTGGTCCATGTGAGTACGGCACAAACTGGAAAACCTCCAGGCACAGGATAAGTTTGCCTTAGGATCTTGTTCTCAGTGCAAGTGTTGCAGTTACATGACCAGTAGCTAAACTTAGTGTAGGAGATTGGACTAAGTGACCTCCACCCAAAATTTTGCTGTGATTCTGTGAGTTGCCAGATTAAATGTTAATTTATTAAGAATTTTCCCTTCTCTCTGATGTTTTCCATAACTTGGTATTGCAAAGGCTGATGATTCAAGGATGTTGAAGGAATGTTTTAGGTCTAACCTTTCCTGAAGTTCTTAAGGCTTTCATGTCTGATCCAACATTCAGGTTCATGTGGCCCTCATGGAGCCTTTTGGAAAGCAGCAGTATCACACTTTTAAGAACAGCTCTGTGTAAGAACCCAGGCGGAAGTTGGCATCTATAGTATTCCTGGACAGCAGGACATTGCAATATCTAATTTTCAGTCATGTTTCTCTCTAGGCCATTAAAGTTCTGATTAAATTCACAGGGCGAATTAAATATCTAAGACCTAGTTCAAGATAATACAGTAAGGAAGATGTAAAATAGCTAATGAGTGATATTTGCAATTCCTCTTTCCGTGCAAAATGGTGTAATTCAAACCAGAAGGCTTGAGGAGCTCTCTGGTGAACTGCAGAGTATCTCATGGCTGTTATCCGCAAGTACACTGGAGATGTGGGTGTAACATGATGCAAACAACAAAGAGAATAATCTTGGTCTTCCTGCCTCAGGTGAGACTTCTAATAAGTGATTAAGGCAGAAAATAGGACAGGATCCCAGCTGTGCAATTGCTCTTGTTCACCAGATGTGACAGAGTGATTATACAAACCCCAGCAGGTCCCAGAGCAGGAGCAAGGAGGGAAGGAATCTCCTTGAGAAGGGGGATTTGTGGGGCTTTGACTCCCCAGGAAGGAACCCAAGGAGCTTGTTAGAGGGAGTGCCAAAACCCAGGAGTGGGACACACTTGGAAGGTTGCAGGGATCAAGGTTTTGAAGATCATACAAATTTTGGAGACAAATAGGTAGCTGAATCCACCTATGAAATCAGTCTTCTTGTTTGGAATTGACTCAGTTTATTATATAAATCAGTAGATAAAAAACCAGAATATTTTTCTTAAATTATACTGCATAGCACATAGGGCTTCAGGAAAGAAAATCATCTATTTCATAGTCTTTAAATCTTGCATAATTTTAGTTAAATCGTATTTAAAATCCATTAATCATTTAGCTGCAAGCTTGTCTTTTAAACTGATGGATATTTTCCAAAATGTAGTACTTTTTAGTATTTTTAATCCCAAACCCCTCAATCTCAAATACTGAAAGCAATGATTTTAGAGAGTGCAAAAAAAGAAACTTCATCACTTCTCTGCCTGAACAGGAGAATAGTTCATATTGATTAACGTTTTTTTCTGTATGTGTTCCAGACTTCTGGTTACCAGGAACCCAGGAAACACTGTGCATTTGCACTTTAGTTTAGCAAACAGAAGCCTTGCTGTTCCTTTTGTTTAGAAAGGTTTAGATCAGCATTAGCAAGCTGATAAAATACTTTGCTCTAAATTTTTAGAAGAGTCTACGATAGGTCACATTGCTATGTTGTCATGGTGACGAGAAGTGCAGATGTCAAGTGGAAACTGGAAAGTGGTGGTATATATGATGGTTTGATTATTAAAAGACTTGATTAAAGCAGCTTTCAGAGGGCTCAGATGTTTTTCTTCCAACAGATTACTCAGACTTCAGTAGCTGGAAGCCCAATCCAGAGACCACCACACCCAGCAACCCTCAGGCTTTTGGTTTCAGTGGACTGTGGATATGGCCATTAGTAAGGTATTGATGTGAAACAAATGCATTTGTTTCCTTTTTGCACAGAGACAAGTCCCTCCTGCAGACTGAGGCCCTGCAGCTGCTTGAAGTAAATTTAATAAGGATTATTTTTAGATGGCTGTGTTTGATATCTGGTAGATGGGGTGTTACTCTTTGTAAAGCTTCTAAAGGTATTTCAGAATTAAATTAGAATTAAAATTATAATTTATTTAACCAAAATGTGGGGGAAAATATAAGTTCACATACAAATTGCCAACATATAGTACAAAATATGGTGAGTGGAATTTAAAAAGCAGCTTTCACTCTACTCACCATGAAGGATACCTGCTGCAGGGGAGTAGTGGCAGTGATCAGGATCCTTAACAAGGATGACTACACTGAATCCATTCTTCTCTTTCTGTTCTGCCTCTGTTCATATTTTTAGTACCTTCTCAATATTTCCTTTGTACTCAACCACAGAGGGATGCTCTCGCAACATGAGCTTAATATATGTTTTTGGTTTGGAACAGGAATATATGTTTTTGGTTTGGGTCAGGAAAACACGAGCATGAGACACAGGAGGAGAGGCTGAGGCAGATGGGCTTGTTCAGCCAGGAGAAGTGATAGCTTTGGAGGGAGCTTACTGTGACCTTCAACCACCCACCCTATTGGTAGTGTTAGGAATCTCACTCCTCGTAGAGGTCCTGAAAAGACAGGAGACAACAAATACAAGGTGCAACAAGAAAAATTATGGTTGAACATAGGGAGAAAGAAGTTTCACAGCAAGATTGGTCAGGCCCTGTGACAGGTGCCAGTGAGGCTGTGCATCCTTGGCGGTATTGAAACTCAGATGGAAGCTACCTGAGATACCTGCTCTAGCTTTAAAGATAGCCTTTCTCTGAGTGGAAATTAGGAACAAATTACTTCCAAATTAAGTTATTTTTTGATTCTGTGTTTTCCTGATTTAAATTACAGATACAAATCAGTGTGGTAAGACAACCCAGGCTTCTTCTATGCAATGCGGTTGCCCAACAAACATCTTGTTTTGCTTTTCTGTTTAGATTTAGTGACATTTTAAAGCCTTTTTATGTTGATTGGTCAATAACTCTAAGACCACACTTCACAGAAATGTCAGTGCACTTAGCTTTAAGTATTTCAGCCTGTTCTCCTCTTTATGTCTGTGAAAGAGTTGTTGCTCAGCCAGACACCCCTGAAATCTGCAACACAGATATTTCTGCTATAGATAAGGCCAGGGACATCTGTGAGGTACCACTAGCTTAATGAGAAATTCATTTGCTCAGCTCAAAACCAGCAGTGGGGAAATGGTGGAAAAGATACTCCTCATTCCCATCCCTTTCCCTCCTCCTCAGCTGCTGGCTACTTTCTTTTCCCAATGGGATCCCCCTTGCTAAAAGGCCAAAACCTCAAGACAGCTCCAAGAGCAGCAGCAGGTATATCTGTCTACATGGCACACAGCTGTGATGATTCTGCAAACAAGGGTGCCAGCCTTCCCCACCCTTCCCTGCCCATGTTTTCATCCCTTTGCATCAGCTGAAACAGCTCCTATCCCTGTTTCTGACTGCAGACACCATGAGCCTTCTCACATTCTGCAGCACCTTTTCTGACTCTTGGATTGTAATTTTCTAGGTACAAAAAGTTCCTGGCATCATCTGCTTCAAGTACAGTTAGGATTTTGGGCTACTCTCAGTGTAGCAAGGATACCACTCACAGACATCTTACTGGCAAGGAGAGGGACGTGTGGAGTCACATTAACATGAACTACACTTTTGAGCTCCAATCTACTGAGAGTTCACTGGGGTTTCTTTTTGTCCTGCCCAAGAGAAGAGTCCCCAGATGTGACACAATTAAATCCGCACGGCCATGTGAACGGTGATCCCATCATCAGATCTTATGTATTGATGGACGATCAGTGTAGTGGTAAGAGACCGGAGGGATTTAGTTGAAGTACAAGTTAATATCTAAATGTCTAATTAATTTTATAATCCTACAGTCGTCAAGGTTTCCCAGAGTTTTCAGGTCCAGTGCTCTTCGGCTGAGAATGCATCCAATTAGATGGCAGCTCAAAACGGTGTGCTCTGGAGGCAGACATTTCCTTCCCCCAACAATGACACTAATTTATGTGGGCTGCATTGCCCTGCTGCAGCACACAGCATGAAGATCTGAGCTGCTTTTCCAGAGCTGCATTTCCAAAAATTGTGATGATCACTGAGAATGGAAGAGAGGAAGCATGTATTTCTTAGCAGAAATCTTGGAGGTGAAGAGTGGGGTCGAAAAGCTCTTACAACAAACTGCATGAGCCAAAGGAACATGTTCTGCATCAGTTTGTGCAGCTGTGAAAAAAACAAGAAGCCCGAGCCTTCCCAGAAGCCCACAGAGATACCTGCAGGGACAGCCCAGATCCAGCCAGGCTGATGCTTGGACAAAAACCCAGTGACTGAAAATAATCTGATTGGTCAGGTGCACCAAAAGGAACTGAAAAGGGCTTTAGAGGTCAGAGTCAATAAGTGGAAATCTCATACATTAATTCAAGTATGTTGACCTCTGCCACATTATTTCCAGATAAGTGGAAATCTGACTCATTTCCAAGATTTAAAATTCATTTGATAGAATAGCAAAGGGAGTTTTCAAAACCCAACTTGACTCTGAGTGCTCTGAGGACATTATTTAAAATGTAGTTAGCTGACAATCTGAATGAACTTCTCTGTATATACAATGACATTTTTCTTTATTCAAACGCTACCTTTGGTAACCAGGATTTTTGCCTAGCCCTTTCAGATGGCATTTGTTCAAAAGCTTGAAATGAAACAATGATCACAGGGATTTCAGCTTAAATCATTTCACTGTGTAAGGAACAGTAGTAAAGCTGTAATTATTCATTGGGTGATGCTCAGCTTCTGAAATGAAGGGAAACTTCCAACTGAGAATACAGACACTGCAGTGGAATTAGCAATGATGCATTGTGACCTCCATTTTCTGTAATTGTCACAGCTGCTATCACAATTAGGGTCATTATTCCATCAGGAGGTAATGCTCCCAATATAGAAGGAAAGGGGGAATGTTTGTCTAATCATTTTGTTGGTGACTTGTTCAGAGGTCACAAGTTCTGTTGCTGCTTTGATGCTTCTGCTACTGGATGAAAATTGCTACTCAATCACCCACGTCTGTTAATGGTTTGTGTGAAAGAGTTGCTGTTCAAAATCTGTTCTGCAATGGATTTTTGGATCCATATTTTAGGATTCAACACCCTAGTTAGAGGGATTGGCAGAAAGGAAAGCAAAGACCTGCTAAGGGCCATACTCTGGAAGGTGCAAAAGACTTTCACTGATGTCAATGGAAATTTAAAGGACCAAATTCTTCAACTTCATTAAGACTTTTGTTCTTAAAAAGCAGCCTGAGTTTTACACTCAATGAAACACAAGAAGAAGAAATTAGTACCTTGGAGCGAGCATTCTGCCCTGAATAGTAGCATCCAGCTCACCCATAATGATGTGCAACAAAAGATAGATCCCAATACTGCACTAGCAAACAGATTGATGTCAAGTTCCTGGGTAACTGAACTACCAGCTTCAGTTGCACACAATCTCATCTTGAAATGCATATTTCTTTATGTTTTTTCAATTTTAAGCTGACCATGTCACAAGGGGAGGATGCTAAAGCAAAGTGTCTGTTGTACCTATCAGTTACCACCCTCTTAGTGGCAATAGAGGGTAATAGACCCTCTTACTAGGTCTTTTCTGACCTAGTATACACTTCTGACCACAGAGATGTATTGCTGCCTTTTCCATAGTGACATAATAGCGAAGGCATTTCCTTCATTTTCCAGACTTTGGCTTCAAAGATGTTAATTTTCTTTACACAGTAACCAATCTACTCACTTCACTGACTTGTTTTTGGCAACCACCTCTAAGAAGAGTGGCAACATTAGCAGTTAGCTGCCATATGTGTCCGTGTCTGCCTTGTCTTTGGATGCACATTTAACAAAATCTGCACTGGCAGTGCACAGGAAGGAGAACATCTTCCTGTAAGATTTTTTTTTGCTGTGATGTAGCTTCACCCTGTAACACAGTGAAGGGCAGCACTAACTCCTCAGAAATAGATGACCGTTTGCTTTAGCTTTATGATCAATCTCTGAGTGCACCTGCCAGTGGAATGGATGGGAAGTAATCTTGCAGAAGAAATTTCAACAGACCTTCTGTGCCTGTAAATAAGGGCACAGTAAAGATATGAGAGGGAAATATCAACATATCAATTTCAGAGCTTCGCAATCCTCCTTTGATGTTTTAATGTTGATCCTTTGTCTCCTTGAGACAGTTTACCACTTGCCTTCTCTGGAGTGAATGTTGTGAGCAAATTACTGCCTTTGTCCTAGCATGACCTGTGTCATATCCTTTCTGCTTCTTTTATAAACCAGGACAAACAATTTGCGTTGCTTCCAACTTCCTTTGTAGGTTATGCTTTCTAGACCGCTGATAACTCCTGTTGCTCTTTGGCTGACTTTCTTCCATTGACCAGTTTCTTCCCTGAAGTACCAAAACTAGGCTTGGTTCTGCAGTCAGGTCTCACCAGTACTGAGTAAACCAAAGGAATTATGTATTGCTATAGGTCACAGATACTCCCTTTTTTTACATTCTGGGATGGTATTCCTTTTTTTTTGCCTAAGGATGATGATCATTTTTAACTTGCTCTCAACTCTAGGATGTTGTGTTTTCTGCAGGGCACCGGCTAACCATCATCCCCTACTCTGTACTTGGGAAATTGCTTTCTTGTGTATAATTTTTCCCTTGTTAAATTGCAGTTGGCTTTGTTTTTCTAGAAATTATCTCAAATTTGTAGAGTTCTTTTCTATTCTCCTCTTGTAGACCAGGATGTTTCAGCTCTCCCTGTCCTGGGTCTGCTACCTCTACCCAGTCACAGAGTCAGGCACCTAAATTTTCCTGTGAGAGTGGAGAGCATACGAGCACCTTGCAGGTATCTGGAAGATACAGATGCAGCTGAGTTTTCTGGGAAGAGGTCTGCTTAGCTTTCCACAAGTGAAGAAAATTGCAGATACCTACACAGAAAGGTCAGCTTCAACAGGACAAAGTTAATGACCCTCTTTTCCCATGCTGGGGAAACCAGAATACCACAGGTGTTTGTCCCTGTCCTCTGAGTGAAATCATCAAGGCTGTGGGCCATTACCTTCTCTGAGGTGGAACTGAGCTACTTGCCAAGTCCCAAATTGGGAGCTGGGTGTCATTTCTAGACATGAGCATCACCGGTAACACCAGCAAGAGTTCAGCGTGGTCAAGGAAATGGTTAAATGCCAAGTGACTCGGAGGCCTTACCAAAGGAAGAATGCAATGCTCTTCCAGCATCAAAGGCTACAAGGCATAGGTTCTTCTGCCTCCATATATTATTACTGAAAAACACCAAACTGCCACATTAGGTACTTCTGTGAAGAACTGCTGGTCTTAATGCAGTTCATCAATTTTACAGAAGGCCGTGTCAGAAGAGGTGTCTACATCTGCATCATGGCCTTCTGCAGATCATAGTCCATAAGAATCACTCTGTTTCCTTTCAAGGATTTTGGAGACATGACCTGATCCTTCAGTCTTTCAAATATAAAATGGTCTGTGCTAAGCTGAGAGCCAGAAACACCAGATGGTACAAGTGCCCAAAGGCTGCTGGGGTTTGCTGTGCCCAAAGATCCTGCAGACAGAGTGCCATGCTGCAGTGATTGTGTCAATCCAACCTAGAGAAAAATGTGACACTAGAGCCATTGGCAGCAGTTTGTAGGTAAGGACAAGTTTTGTGTAGCACTGCAGTGAGTCCACACAAAGGCTTTCCTTAATAGTCAGTGCAGGTTTGCTGTCAGCTTGACAGTAGAATTGCTGTGTGTGAGAAACACATCTTACCCAGCAGGACATGAGCAGGGAGATCACAGGCAATTGCAGTCAGACGGCTCTGAAGAAGGTTGCTTCTCTGTTGGAAGCCAATAATTTCTTGGAAGTATTTTGCACTGCATTGATTTCAACAGAAAGAATAGAAATGATTCAGCATAATTTTTTTCTCTTTCAAAATGAGGTTTTGGTATAGATTTTAAAATATTGTGTACTTTCTCGACAAATTAAAATCGGAATATTTTGTTGAAAAGAAAACATAATCACTGATAATGTTATGGGGTTTTTTAATTAATAATTTTTCTAAATTTTGGTGTTTTGAAGTTTCTTTTGACGTCTGGTCAGACTAGAGTTCTGATTTTGTGACAATCTTTTTGAAATGGGAAATTAATTTGCAATACATCATTGAACTGACCGGCTGATCAGGCTTTTTTCCTGATTCGCCTATAAAGTTTAACCGGAGAGTTTCTGTGCTTCTTAAAAAATTACGTGAATTATATTTCTGAAAGGTAGAACACTGATATGATCCTACTGTTCATTTCTGGTGTGTCTTATATTTGCAAATCTAACCAAACCACCTCTTTGGGAATTCTCTCGTGCAGTTTAAAAATTACTTCCAAGTAGAAGAAGAAAAATAGTGTTACCGTGTCATGTATTGATTTGGATCATGGTGTGAGTGAATCAGATGTCACAATATAATTTTGCTAAAGTGTTTGGTGAAGTACCAGAAGCTGAGGAAGCATGCAGGTGGGACTTTTGATGTGATTATGCTGTCTTTTGCAATGGTTGTGGAGATCAGCACTTTCCACTGTGCAAGTAATACACACAGGACAGATTTTTTAAATTCAATGGCTGCATCTCTGATTCAAGACCTGTTATTCATTGTTCCAGAGCTGTTAATACCATGCTTGTTGAGCTGACCAGAGTTTAGAAATTAATCTTTAATAAGGTTGTATCTTTCAAAAATTGCATCAAAATGGTGAGATTATCTGGAATTTCCTTGTAAAGGGCCAATTTTTTCAAAAGACACGGTGATGTGAACATGCAGTTTGTGCTGTCTACAGAACAGAACGCTCAGACTGTCTTCCCATTTTTCTTTGTGGCTCTTCTTTTCCTTTTGAATCTATTTTAGGTGCTTCAATGCACAGTTCCCACCCCGTGACAGCAAAGGAGTCTTTATGTGGTGTAGGCTAGAACAGACTGCAGTGTGGGAGGATAGTGGATTACTGTAGCTTCATATTACAAGCAAATTTAGCAAGTGCTTTAAAAAGCCAAACTATGAAGTAACACCAATAAACTCATGACCAAAAAAAGTCTAGAAATATCAATCTGAGGCTTATTTTATTCTAACAGCATATTTAAATGGAGAGCAAAGGACTGATGATAGGTGGAAGAGCACACTACTACAATAGTAGCAAAGGTCAATCCCAATGAGTGATTTCCTGGCTGACTCACAATCCATGACATTAATAGTATTATTGATTAATCTTTAACTAAATCCCCTTTCGGCCTATTCTTATTTTAAAATATTATAAAATTTTAATGAGTTACCTTAGCTAGAGATTAGATCAGTCGGTTAGAGCGTGGTGCTAATAACACCAGTGTCCAGTTTTGGGCCCCTCAACACAAGACTGACACTGAGGTGCTGGAGCAAGTCCAGAGAAGGGCAAGGAGGCTAGTGAAGGGTCTGAAGTCCAAGTCTTGTAAGGAGTGGCTGAGGGAGCTAGGGGTGTTCAGCCCCGAGAAAAGGAGGCTCAGAGGCGGTCTTATCGCTCCCTACAACTGCCTGAAAGGAGGGTGTGGCATGGTGGGAGTCGGTCTCTTCTTCCAGGTGACAAGCAACAGGACAAGAGGAAATGGTGTCAAATTGCACCAGGGGAGGCTTGGACTGGGTATAAGGAAAAATGTCTTCACTGAAAGGGTTATCAGGCATTGGAATAGGCTACCCAGGAAGGCTGAGTCACCATCCCTGGTGGCATTTAAAAGAAGAATGGATGTGGCATTTGGGAACATGGTTTATTGGTGGGCTTGGCAGTGTTGGGTTAATCTTAATGGTGTTAGAGGTCTTTTCCAATGATTCCACGAAAGAGTAAGAAAAGCAATAACTGCCTTTGTTATTCAGTAGATGGTGCTCTTCCGTTCTCCTGAAGTTATGGCTAATGTTGCTGATGCATTAGGTGTCTCACTTCAGAAGTGATTTAGGTCTACAGTTCTTTTATCTTTTATACCACCACTGCTTGCTGTATGTTTTGCCAAGACTGTTAACCCCTGTTCTTGGGCCAAGTCAGATTTTATTGTGTTTACTTCATTTATCTTCTCACCTGACAAGGACGAGTTGACAATATATGAGGCTTGTGTCTACCAACATTTTACTGTCAGCCCCAGGAAAGAAACAATATGTGCCTGGTGAATGGACTTGGTATCTCACCAGAAGTGGATCTGCTGGTTTTCCATTTGGGTGCAGCATTGTTCTGAAATGTGTCTCCCACTCAGGCATCAACACAGACTTCTCTCAGCTCTCTGGCTTTTCAGGACCTACGTCTACACTGGTGGATTCCAGAAGGTCCAAAGGGATAGTGCACATGTACTGAGGCACCCACCTGAGCAGCCTTATTCCTGACCTGTGCTGGAGCAAGAACTGGGCATTCTCCAGCCTCCACCTGCCATGCTGCACCTTGGTTCATATCAGAAGAAAAAATAACAACGGTTGTTCCTGCCATGTCCTTGATTTGGATTTGGTAGGAATGCTGAAGGCATGCAGGGGCATGCATCTCCTGCTCTGGTTGGAGACAACCTGAGTGATGAGGTTTAAAGAGCTCAAGAGAAAATGGGCATATGCTGAAAACAGTTTTCACAATGAGGACAGTCATGCAGGGGTGCAGGTTGCTCAGAGAGGCTGGACCAGAGACCTCCTGCAGTCCCTTCTAGCCCAGTTGTCCTGCAATACCACAATTCCCTGTTACATTACAGTTTGCTTTAAAAGCAGAAGCAATCCTCAAAGATAAAAAAATTACTGTGGTTATTAGTGACCTAAGGTGGGGCTTTATTTCAGTTTGCTTTAAAAGTCAGGGGATGCTCAGAGAAATGTGAACATGGGTGATGTGTTCATTTGCTCCCCTCTGGATCAGGAAGAGTTTGGAGACTCGCATTTGGGTTGGGGATGAGCCCTATGTGGGAAAGAGAGAACCCGAGTTACTTCTCTTGTTCACAGGTTGGGCTTGGTTTCATTTACTTGGTTGTACTACTCATAGATGTAAAAATCCACCAGTGAATTTAATGAATTTGAAAGAGTCATGCATCAGGGAAAGGAGAAAGATCAGTCTGGGCTGATGCCAACTTCAGTAGTAGACCTTGCGTTTTCCTTTGAGAAGACATTGCATAGCATGTAGCTGGAAGAAGATCCTGGCATAGAAATTGAAAATAGCTGTAAATATATAAAAGGCTAATGAGACACTTCAGCTGTGAGCAAATACTGCTGGCTGTTCATTTAAAAAAAATGGCTACACCTTGTAATAAGGAAGGCATTCCTCTTGTTCAAATTACAAGTAAAGTTTATAAAGTATGGAGAATCAAGTCTGATTATAAAACACCCAAATATCTTCCCAAATATCTTCCTGTCAGTATATTATAGATTAATATAAACTCTGTTTTGGCAGACTAAAGGGTACTGCTCCATTACACATGATGATGTGCAACCATAAAGAGAGATAGATGGTTTAATAAGTACTAACTATGTGTTTTAATGATGTTGCAGGCAAATTAAACTGGTGCTCATACTCATAAAAGTTAAAAATACATTAGGTCAGCTTTATTTAAAATTGCTAAGAAAGAACATTTTTTTTTTTCCCTTCCCACTGGATTTCCCATTTTGCTTCTGATTTCTGCCACAGTTTCTGCTAACGGCACCTACTCCCAGCTGGACCTGCAGAAATGTTTCTGACACACATTTGTCTTCTGTCACAATCTCTTTGGGGTTTGCAGAACAACCCAAAGCAGGCCCCTCCAGTCTGCACTGCAGGAATCCAGCCGGAAAGTCTATGACAGTAATTCTGGAATGATTGCCTTGCAAAAGTAATGATGGGATTTGAACCTTTCTGTCTTTGAGGCACTGCACAACACTGCTGTAGAGAAAAATAGTGCTGAAGGAGGGATGTCTCCATCACTACTGCAGTTGAAACTGGAATTATGCCATGTCAGTCCCTAAAAACATATTTACACACTTATCATACCCTGCAGATAATAGACAGTGAATTCACCTTTCTTGTAACATAGTGAAAAGGCCACCATGCAAGAAGAGGTGTGGATCTAGTTTATACGAGGGCTAAACCAGAAGATCCCATGGATGCTGAAGTTCAGACTCTCAGGCTGGATGCAGTCAGGGTTTCATCCTCTAAATGAGTAAGGATTCAGAGAATGCTTGGAGCAGCAAACACATTTTTTTCCAAGCTGGTTTGCTCATCCCTATTCAGAGGCAAACATTCGATACAGTTCTTAGTCTAGCAAAAATAGTAAAAGTAGTCATCGAAATCAATATTCATTATGAGCTATTTTGTACTGAAAACCAAATGCAGAATTGATTTTCAAATGATTCCTGAAATTATTCAGCTTTTATTTTGATTTTCTCTCTGCCTCTTATTTGACATGTGGTCTACCATTCTTTACTAGTTGGATTTAACTGAATAGGATTTTTATAAGCTCTGACTAATCTTTGTAGTATGGGGAAAAAATTCTGCTGTGAACAAGGGGAAAGCAGGCAGCACTAATTATCTCCAGCACAGAAGAACTCTGTGTCAAAAAAATCCAACCTTTGAAACACATTTTCCTGTCAAAGCTTGGTTTATTAATATGCTCATCAGTCATGTAAATATTCCAAGTATGTGCCATATAATATGAATCGGAATGTGTCAGTGTCACATGGATGAAATATACAATCTCTTTTTTTTTAAATTAAGAGCCTTTTCAGAAGTGTATTTATGCTGTTGTGTGGTTGTTGTTCCCTCTCCTGCCAAGCCAGAAGGTGGGGGAGGGTTCCCTGTGCACTGCAAGGTTCTGGTCCTTCCAGCAGGAAAATTCGATCAACCAATAATTTTTTTGATCCTGAGCTTAAAGCCCAGCAAGGCCTGATGTCATCTGTGTTGTCAAAAAGCCTTGACTTTAAAATGTTTTCACTTGTTTTCCTTCCCTTCCCTTGTCTTTTCATGTAAATGTTCAGAAATCAGACACCATAAACCATCTCAGAAGACCAGTCATTTGAAACAACAATTTTTTCCATGTGTGTGTTCTGCCAGCTGGGTGTCCCCTCAGGCAGAGCCTTTGCTGAGGGTTGCACCAGGGCCACCTACACGGTCCCTGCAGCAGATCAGGGCCATGTGTCTTGCTCACAGGTCTCTGGCTTTCATATCCTATTTCCCTCCCTGCCCCAGACAGGGAGAGCTGATGTATCTGAGGGATGTGAGGGTGGCTGGCAGGCTGTGCCATAACCAGGTGGGCAGGCGTGCACGTGTTCAAGACACATCCCGTGCACACTCAAGGGGTTAAAGACTTCAAGGCCTTGACAACAGGAAGGGCTCTTGGACATCTGGAATGCTCCCTCTTAGTTCTCATCTGCCACCAGCACATCCACAGGCACAGCCCAGACAGCACACATAGGAATCCTTCCCGTCTCCATGCAGAGAAGAGCAACCAGCCAGGCTCCCACCACCATCAGGAAGCGTTTGGGCAGGTGAAGGGCACTGGTTCCTCTTTGAGGGATGAAGGAAATGGGCAGGTCTGCTTGCTGGCTTTTCTAAGGACACTGTTTCATGTAGTCTCTTTGCCAGCCCCCATATGTAATGGCTGTCTAAATGCTCTATGTTATGGCATCTGGTCAGTTTGAATAAAAACGAGGGCTGATGCCACCAAGATTCTCCCAGCTGGTCTTGCAGCAGTAGGTCAGCAAATGCATCTGGCAAAGGTGCCAAACAGGGAATGCAGGTGTGTGTAGCCCAAGTCACATCTGTCCCAGAGGAAAGAGGGCAGAAGTAGCAGCATATTTTCCCCCTGAAAACTCCTGCTTCTGGAGCACTTCTTCGTACTTGGCGACTGAACATACTTTGCAGAAGAATAAAAAAGGGCAAATGTAGTTTTCCAATACATGCTTTCATGACATCATTGAAAGCTATTTGACAAACTCAGGACAGGACTGCTTGAAATTACATGAACTTCTGAAGATTCTTCAGATTTTACTTAGATTTAGTAATAAGGTGATTAAAATCATGCTCATATAAACAGCTGTAGTTTAGTCCCCCCTCTTCTGGTTTCTTACAGTGAAGGACTAGTCAATATGGAAAACACTGTGGGGATTTCGTTTTTAATGAAAGTGCATCAAGTTAGACTACCTTATTTCATCATTACATGTTCTGTCCAAATTTGTAAAATTTTGTCACTGGGAAGCAATTTACATCTATGATGAAAGAAGATGGCTTGGTAGTTTGGGCCTACGTTTCTGTAAATCTGTGATTTGTGTCTTCTAACTTGCAGCTCCTTGGTTTTAGCCTCTATACTCCAGCTAAAGTGGTCCTAAAGTGGTAAAAAAACTAGGCACATCCATCTGCATTGCTTTCTATGCAAGGCCTCAAACCCAAAGCAGACTAATTTGTCACCCTGACAATTTATTTCTGGCTTAGGGGTCTTTTTTGTCCTCCTTGTTTTTATAGTTACTCACCAGAACACATATGTACTTCTTGCTCTACCTGCTGTCTGAAAAGGTACAATTTCCTGTCAAGGGCAGTGTCTACATTGAGACTAGAAGGGCTTCACATTTTTAATTAAACACTATTTAAAAATGTGTTTTCAGCCATGAAAGCCAGATGTTACAACACCAACAGACATAATCACGGTCCCCGTGGACGATGTGACTGATGTCCTTTCTAATGTTTTAGGTGGCTAACATTAAAAGCTAAGACAACTTACTTAAAAGGCATAAAGTTTCATTTCTCTGATTTAAGCAAACTCTAATCCAGTAATACATAGGGCTTCCTGTAGAGAACAGTTCTTCCCTCACTCCTGGCTCTGAATATGCCATTTTCAGACTACTTGAAGTTCTCCTGATAGCCAGGCTTCCAAGACAAAACATCATCATCTTTATTATTATTTTTAGCTGGATAAATTAATTAAAACGGACATACTCATAGATGTACTTCCTCTTCCCTCCTAAATTCCTGACTTGCCAGTGTAACATAAATCTGGCTGAACATTTTGTTTGAATTAAGAGATTGACATTCCCACGCTGTGTATTTTTCACACTTGTCTTTCACATAGTCTTCAACAAGGCCTTCAGTAATCCAGCCCTACTTTCTCTGAATTCCCTGGATATGTACAGAAGGAAACTCCTTCTCTCACACTTAGACTAAACACTGGTCAGGATCTTGGATTACTTCTTTTATTTATGTGAAACTTCCAGTGAACTGAGACCAGTAGTTCAACTGGGAGGTGAAAGTGGGGAATATTCTGCCAGCAACACTCAAATCTCAGCCACTGACAAATCTGAGCCCTGGGGGGAGTTACCCAATACAGCCCAGTGCCCCAGATGGGACATGGGTGTGACCCTGCTGCCCCCTCAGCCAGCCTGTGTGCAGGGAGCAGGAGGAGATCCCATCACACACCTAAGTCCTTGTGAACCACAGAGAGTCAGGAGATGCTGTCAGGTGCTGCTTTGCTATCCTTGCCACTCAAGGCACACTGATTTTATCATCACTTGGGCTGCTTCAACCTTTAATTACTCCCAGGAACAGGAAGTGGAGGGTATTTAGCATATTGGAACAGAGTTCTCTGAGTCTGGAGTATGGAACAAATCTAAAAGAGCAGTGTCCCTTAGGAGCAATGAAGTGCCTTAGGTCTCTAGAAATGAAAGGAATTTATGTCTTTATTGAATATTGTCTTAAATTTTGTAATCAATAAACTAACTGAGCAGAGCCAGTTTGATCTTCCAAGCTTTTATTTTTAATTAGAACTAATGAATAGTCAAGGGAACAAGACAGCAGAGTTATTGACTGAGTCATATAACAGATCTCTGAATAAATAAGCTACTTGCTTCCCTCTGGGAAAGAAGTCAGCAGCATGTCACTCACGGATGGTGTTGCACTGACAGGTATAGAGATGGTTTTCTTATGTAATATTTAATCCTAAAAATGTTTCTTAAGGCACTGTCAGAGCAGAAGCTGAAATCGGTGTAATGTTATATTCCCTTTGAATTCAGAGTAAGAAAACTTTGCAGCTATCTAAGTTCACAATTTGAAGCCTAGGAATGATAGGCTTTGGTCAAGAAGGATACATAACTTTTCTACAGAAAGGTACACTGTTTCAGAATATCCCAGAGAGGCTTTGTTCTTGTGACTGGTTTTGATGATATAGAGACTGCTTTTGAAGTCAGGTTTCTTCATTGTTGGAGTTTGGGTTGGGGTTTTTTTTAATACACTTTGGCTCATGCTCATCTTGCAGAATCCACTCCCATGTCCTAGTAAGTTAAATTGCTCATCCTTCAGAAAGAGAAAATGGTATAAATAGCTGTCAAGAGGGCAGGATAGATAAGTGTGCTATCTGGAATCCCACAGATCCTAATGTCAGGCCAATCCCGCGGCACTGATTCAAGGGAAAAAAATCCCATTCATGTCAAAATGATTTTTTTACTCAGTCAGCTCTAGTCTGACTGTATTTTCAAATCTATGACATATGCATAATGGTCATAAAGGGACAAAAAAAGCAAAACAATAGAGCCCACCCATCTTCAAAGACTGTGAAGTGATAATCAGTTTTACACTTCTCACTCAGATGAAATCCATGCGGGGTTTCATGCAAAGATGTCTTTAACTCTGATCTCTTGTGACAAATTCCTAAACCAGGAGGACTGGGGCAGGAGTATGAGAGAGACATGAGTGATGGACTTCAAAGCCAACGGAGTCCCCTGCTCATCATTTGTGGCTAGACTGCAACTCCCCTGGCACCCCCCAGGTGGTGCAATGTATGTCATGATGCCATTTAAAAATTTTGCCTCATTGCAGCAAAGATGATGGGTTGTCATTCAAGGGAACCTCTTTAGTACATGTTGGAGTTACTTATGTTTCACATTCTCAACCAATGTTTGATTTGATCTTCAGTGTACAATTCTGCACCAGAAAAGAGGGGAGGTCACAATGAATTGTTGCTGATTAGCTGCATGGGCGTTTAAGCACAAGTTCTGCTTGCATTTTCTAATGGGTACAACTGCTACTTAATGCAGTAGTTTAAGTGAAATAGTGGAAAACTCAATGGGTCACACAACTTTTGCATAGCTAATCCAGAGTCCTTATTTCTTTGGCATGGACATATTTTTCATGGGGTGTTTTTTTTGGTTTGGTTTTTTGTTTGGTTTTTTTTTGGGTTTTCTGTGAGAGTTTAATATGTTTCTGTATGTTATTATCCCTGAAGAGATCTTTTGGATTTGCTTCCTGCTACATTCATTCTCCATCTGCCTTCTTCTCTGCATCTGCTGCTTGTTAATCTTTAGCTTTGCTGTTGTTCCTGGTTCTGGTAAGGAGATTTTGGAAGGGCACCTCCACATTGTCTTCTACTGCAGGTACAGGGATAGAGGAAATATGAACGGGCAAAAAGAAAGGGATATGGTGAAATCCTCAGATTAGAAGAGGAAATGCAAATTAAGTAAGAAGAGAAAAATTCTCATTCTCAAGTGAAGGATAAATAAAGTAGAACATAGCATTGTAAGATACCATATGGTATTTTAAGCTACTTGTATCTATTTTAAGATAACTCACCCGCAAAGCATTGACAGAACAGTCATTCCTCAGTACCTAAATGTCCCTCCTACTATTCAGCTACAGACATTTAAAGCTGACAATATGTTTTCACTGCATGTTATCATTAACCAAGACCCGGGTGCATTCATTACTTGTGGCCATGAGATACCAACCTGATACAGCCATGAAAGGGGTTACTAAAGCTAAAGGATGGTGTTGTCACAAGAATACACAGATAGGAAGCAGCCATCTATAACTATGATCTGGAATCTAGGTCAAAGCATCTAAGCATCCTAGCTGTAAAGTGCTGCTCTGAATTCCTGAACAGTAGTGAGGGATAAAACTGAAATTGCAGTTAAAGATGGCACTTGAATACTTTGAGGTAGGCACTGCTCAGTAGTAGCAGGACCTACACCTCCAGGCCCAGGAAGATCCTTGTGTACTTATGCACCTTGGAGAAGGAGGGATCTAAGTTCAGAGGAGAAAGGACACGCACACCAAATTCCTACCCATTTTTTCTTCCCTCCTCTTCATCTTTCCTTTTTCTCCATTTCTTTTCACCCCAGTCTGACCTTTTATTTAGACCTTCTTTCCTCCTCTGTGAGGCAGGAATACATCTGGATTGAGGAAAGTGAGAAAATGGAAAACAAATAGAGGTGGAAAGATGGAGAACAGAGTAAATGAAACTGATCAAGGGCTGTATCTCAGTGGGATCGCATTACCTGAGTTTACATGGCAGGAGTTTACCTGGAAAAGCCTGTGAATCCCTTCTTGTCACTGAAGACATCCTTCTCCTGCAGGAAGAAAAGTCTTTTTCTCCTGCAAACACTTGCTAAAAATTATCTGTGAGGAATAGTCACAGAAGTGTCTTCAGGACTAATCTTCTCCCCAAGCTTTGGCTGTAAATGCAGTCCCTCAGCGTACCTACCTTCCTGTTTTGGAGCCTGTTGCCCTCCTGAGGACAACTGGAAGCCGTGCTGACAATGGCAGTGTGTCAGGCAATTTCAGAGACTTCACCTGTAATTCCTTAAACAAAAACTTTGCTATGAGGAAGTCAGTACAATTCCCCCCTATCACACTTCTATTTGTCAAAAAGCCATGACTTGCCCTTGCACACCAGCAGTAGGTCACATTTATGGATTTAATGGTGCAGCATGTATGGATGTCTGGCACAGTGACATGCCCAGGGTGCCTGGCGTGGCATTTACCCACACGGCTGCACCGGCACTGGGCTCGCTCTGTCCTTTCTTTCCCAGGTGGCAGGGAGCCATGCCCTACCACAAAGCCTCCATTGTTGAAACATAAAGGACAAAACATGCATGTTTAGTCTGATCAGTGCTGGAACAAATCACTTCTACTTATCAGATTGCAGGGTCCTTTCTGGGAACAGAAATTTGGAGTCCGCAGAAAGCTGAAGAAAACCCCACAAATAAAAGCGAGTCAGGCAACTCAAAATACAGTGAGATATCTCCACCTCTGAGTCATGGTGTTTCATGAGTTGCTCATTTGTGTAGCTAAGTATTACAGAGCTATTGTGAGACACATCCAGAGATCCGGACCGGAGGAAAGCAACTTTCTTATCATTAAATATTTACCTGAGATACTAATCCTTACTGCCTAAAAACATATTTCTCCCTGTTAGAAAGGCAGATGTAAACTGAAAAATTAAGAATTGCAACCTGATACAAGATTAGTCCAATGTCCTCTATTGCATCACATATCCCTGCGATATTGTCAAGAGTTCTTTGTGGGTAATTATTCCCCAGGAAGTTTCTTTCCCTCACAGCACTTCAGCATGTGTCATCAACACATCATAATGCTGATGACACACACTTCAAAATGCCCCAACATGTCAAACTGTGACAGACATAAAAATCATATATATGCCATCTGTGTAAATAGTTGTCCCTTATTTAAATTTTGCCTGATAGGGAATGACCAACACATGTATTAGTCCTGAACCTAACCAGGCTTGAAACAAAGCACTTAAGAAAAGGATCACCTGATGCAATTGCTGAGATCTGTGGTTCAGTGACCTTGCCAGTTTCTTTCAGTCTTGTATTATTTCCAGGTTTCTTCAAACAGCCTTTTGATTGTTACTAACCATCTTCTGCATCTCTAAGTAAGCTATTATATGTTATTTTCCCCTAAGTTTTAATAACACTGGGTGTGGTGCCAAAGGGCCCTCACGGAGAGAGATCAGTCAAACATGTTCCTTGTTGAGCTTCAGAACTAATCTGTTTATACCCAGACCCTGTCCAAATAACATTTTGTTCTTCTGGGAGTATAGTTTATTTAGTGTAACAAGTTCCCCAAAGTAAGTGGAGTCAAGGTTTCACGGCCTTCCTCTGCCTTTATGTTTAGTGTCCTTAGGGCTTGTCTCCTTAGGGCTTCTCTCTCTTTCTTCCTCCTTCCTTCCTCCCTCCAGAAATGTCATTTTCTGAGTCACTCACCCAACCCTAACCTTGGCTTTTCTTTTTTCAGGTAAACCAAAATATCCTAAATGCCTGACTTTGGTTTAGCTGGGAGGGACAGGACATTTACTCTTCCTATTTCACCCTAATTTACACTCATATTTCTTAATCCAAACAGGTCACTGCATCGGGAGTGCATATTTTGGCATTATCTGCAGGGTTCACAAAAAAATCTTTTCAGTAAATATCTCTATTTTTACTCTCCATATGACAGAAGAAAGAAGTAAAATAAACTCACAGTTATTGTCTGTTGTTATTGCTATTCTTTTTCTTATTAGTCGTTTTCTCTTGCAATAAGTCTAAAATTTTTCCAGTGTAATTCACAGCCTCCCTTCTGTGTAGGAAAAATGCTGTGTTTGGATATTTAGGGCATAGTCACAGTTTCCACTGAAAAGTGCCTGAAGAGTGTGATTCCTAATGACTGGGTTACTTCCCAGAGGCAGCGATTCCTCTGGCTGTCATGTCTGGAAGACACCTTTCCTTTTTTACCGTCCCCAAAAAAATGTTCTTTACTGGTTGTCCCACTATGCTAACTGGTTCTATTCTGTTAGCTCCACAAATACAGCTAAGGGAAGTGATTAAACCTGACAGACAGTGTTTTGTTTGCTGATCTTCTCATTCCCAGCAGCCGGACAACTGGAAAATGAGATTTGTGAGCAGATAGCTGTCCTGTCTAGCACAGTCTGAAAGTTTTACTATCAATTTTTATAATGTCTTGCTCAGATAGAATGAGGTACAGCACTAAAAGCTGCTTTGTGTGTATTTGCAGATGTATTTAAAAATACCAAAAAGTACAATTCTGATCAAATGCATTTCCACAATTCCCTCCTTTCTCCTCCATCTTTTCCTTAAGGCTCTTCTTCTGTGTGTCACAGTGGTGAAGCAGCATCAGTGATTCCATAGAGTTTCTATCATTTTGTGGAACATACAAAAGAAATGTCATTTTGCATCCACAGCTTAATTCTTAATTGTTTTCCTCTAACTTGTGAAAGATATATTTTACATACTTATCAATCTGTTATAATAAAAAGGTGTAACTAGACAAAATAGGTGTCCCTGTCTGCACCTGACCCTTTGACATTGCTTTCCTCATTGGCAGAGCAGGGTCAGGGCTGGAGGAAGAATTTAAGGAGGACTCACAGCCCGTGTAGGCCACTCAGTATGATGATGGAGCCCCATGCAGTACCTGAGCTCCCCTTCTGCTTTTCTCAGGACACGTACCTGCCTGGAATATAGGAGCCATAGGAAAAAACAGATCACAACAGTGTGACCCAGACACTGCCCAGTCCACAGGCTCAGTATTGCAACAGATCCCAGCATACTGCAGCCTTTGCCAGAACCTCAGTTTCCAGAAAAAAGGAGGACAGAATTGAGATGGGAAGTCAGCCAGGGAAGCCAGGGTGCTAGGATGCTGCTAAAGAGCTGTGCCTTGGGCACCTCCTCTCATCCTGATGTCCTTTCTGTGGTCCCTTGACAGCATCCATGTGGGACATGAGGGCTGTGGGACCCAGCCTGGGAGCATCAAGGTGAGATATCCAAGATATTTATCAATCAAAGTGTTGGGGGCGAATGATAGAGGCAGTGGGATGGGTTATGTCAATGTCTGAAAGCTGGGAAGGAAACAGAAGTGCTTGAGCAGTTTGATGGGAGAGCCTGGAATGACACTAAGAGCAGTGTGCCATAATTGGAATTGGTGAAAGAAACATGAACCTAGTAGCACTGTCTTCCTTTGAGAATTAGGAAAATTAGGATGGAAAAGTTGGCAAATTAAAAGGACACAGTAAGCATGGTAAAGAAAGGAAGAAAAAAATCATTAAAGAATCAGTCTTAGTAAAATTATTGAGAAAAACACTGAAAAACTTGGGTACAGTTAGTCTGTACAAGATCTACAGAGCAATGATAAAGGGTCAAAAATAGGCTTTCTGTGCTGATCAAGACAACATCAAGTCTGGTAATTTTGTCAACAGTGAAGATTCACAGCTCCAGAAAAAATTATATTCTCAGCTTCTGCTAACTGACATCCATTTATGTGTATTAAGGCCTCCCTTGCAAAAAGCATTTCATTAGTTATTTCATTATCTGTGAGCCAGCTGAGGTTAATGGCCCCTTTACAGCTGGAGGTAGTGGAGAAGGTGCTGAAAGAAACTAAGGGTACAGGAGGGCAAAGTCCAAGCTGGGGCATGGGTTAAAGGACAGGTGTTGAATGAAAGGAGATTCAGCAGTTCTCATACTCTAGACCTTTTTCCCATCTTTCCCTGTGCTTTTGTGCTCATCATGCCACTACTGCCTGTGGCGACGTGAGTGTCTGGGGTGAGGAGTGTGTCTGGCTTCTTCAGCTGCAGCGACAAATTCTGCTGCCTACTAACCTGATTCGTGCTTGAACCAGTAACCCAGAGCTGGGAGGCTGCCTAGCTCATTAAAAATTCCCTGAGCGAGTTTTCTGACCCAGTTCCTAAACAACAGAGAAAGCTTTTTAAGTTGGTTTTTGGCATTCATGTCATAAAAGATTCAGGCAACATATGGATTATTTATTCACGTAGGGGATTTAAAAATGCTGCTTTATTTAGAAAAAATGCATCTGATTTTCAGCACTGTCTTTGTTTTACAACTATTCAGGCAGCAACTAAAGGAGCAGGTAGAAGGGGAAAGGAAGAAACTGGGACAAGGTCCTAAGCATGACTGCAAGGAACCAACAAATCCAGTTCTACTGCCAAACCATTTTGATGAAAGAGGTGAGTTTACTTTCTACATGCCTGTGAAGGGCAAAAGGGCACATTTATTATCTCAGCTACTTTATTTGGTTCTTTCTATATAAAGGACCTACCCCATTCTCCATGTATTTTGGATTCATCAGAAAAAATAATTGCAGCCATATCTGCTCGTACAGCATGTCCTTCATTTCAGAGTCAGACCCACAACAGATGTCGCCAGGGACAGGTCCATTGAAGACGCACCAGCTGTCCTCATTCATACCAGCTTCAGCTCCACTCCATTCTCTGTTTATGAAAATGAATACAGGCTTGCAGCTTCACCAAAACTATTGTGCTTGGCTTCGGGCTCTAGCCCCCTCCTATTGCAGTTGTGCTGTGTGTCAAAGCCCTTTGGAGGAAACCAAAGGTAAAAATAGAAAAGCACTGTTGTTGTTGTTGCAGACAAATCTCAGGCAGGCAACAGCCTTTCTCCATGACCTTCAGGTAGAGAAAGTTTGTTTCTCCAGGAAATCTCAGTAGAACTTGAACTCTGCAGTAGATGTCAGGTCTCTTTTCTAGAGCCAGAGTAAGAAACAGAAGGACAACCAGCTGTAGTTTCTATCCCTTCCAGCACTGGTTAATGAAAAACTAAAGTGGGACACAAGGGAACAGAGTGTAGAGATACACACAGGACTTTTACACCCCCACAAAAAGGTCGGAAGCCCAAAGAATAGGAGCTCAGAAGCAACAGTGATGAGCATGATGGAAGGAATTTGGGTCCTGCACACGGACCCCAAAAGTGATGCTGCCACAGGGGGGCCCCGAGCCATTCTCCCTGCAGCATCACAACGTCCCTGCATACTCTTCTGCTCTCCTGGTATCAGGCCTGAGGTTTGCTCTATTCCTTTCCCTCTGGGTAAGTCTTGTCTGACCTTGGAGATCAAAATGTTCGGTTTCTAAAGTTTTCAGCCCAGGAAAAGCAAAGGAGCTGTGCAGTGGATCAGAACCCAGCAGCTTACCAGATGACAAAAAGGCAGATGTCTCCACACACTCATCTTGTAGTTCAAAAATTCCCAAAACAATGCAGCCAAGGTCACATTATATCTTGGATAAACATCTATTGCTGCACCCATGTTAAAAACCCCAGGTAATTAGCTATATCTTGCCAATCTGCCCTGGCAAGACAAATAGAAGAGTCCATGCAATTTTAAGTCCAATAGCCTGAAACTAATCCAGGTAAAATACTCTGTAGCTGATCTGAGAGTCAACTAATAAAAAATTACAAGAAAGTGGTATATTTAATGCTGAACAAAGTGCAATTATGAAAAAGTAGCTTGTTTTCTGTTGATAATATTGCGAGATTTATTGTAAAATCTAGCTGAGGCTGTTGTAATAGACTCTGCAGGGTGTACGATGTGGCACGGCATGGCATTTTGATTAAGAAGCAGAGCAGATTAAAAACTTGCTGGTAGGTCTCAAAATGTAATGGGGACTTTTGTTTTCATGGTTACATTTCTACAGCTTCCCACAAAGAGAAATTTTTAACATTATGCCATTTAAAACTCCTCAGTAACAACCTGTAGAAATGCAGTAATTTGCAAATGTTAAAGGAAATAAAAGGTGCACTAATAAATTATGAGGAAAACAAGTCTCAGATACAGAGCAATACGAACCTGTCAGTAAATAAGATGCAAGTAAGCAACATGTATTTGAGTGTGGCCTGTAATGAAAATATGTCTCTACAAAGACTTCAAGTTGAGTTCTGGGGAGGGCTGGAGTGGAGGCTGGAGGTCCTGGCACAGCACCTGCTGAACATGAGCTTCAGAATGATGATGGCAAAACCACCTGCTCTCATCTTTCCTATATCCTGATTATAGCAGCA
Source organism: Dicrurus megarhynchus (assembly GCA_013399195.1). Classification (NCBI taxonomy): domain Eukaryota; kingdom Metazoa; phylum Chordata; class Aves; order Passeriformes; family Dicruridae; genus Dicrurus; species Dicrurus megarhynchus. The sequence continues at coordinate 2,769,855 of VXAD01000394.1, read as the reverse complement.
CAAAGCAAAAGGAACAGAGAGGTTTGTGTCATACCCACAGGAAGGCTGCTACTGAAACGCTTGTCTCATCTGATGCCTACAAATTCAAGGAAGATGTTGATGAAATTGGAGAAGATTCAGGAAGGGGCCACAGAAACTGAGGGACTGGAAATATGTCTCTTGAGAATGAAAAAAAGGGATCTAACTTATTTAGTTTATTCAGATGTATGTTGGCCAAGGAGCTGTCTACTTTTTAAACGTGGGGAAGAGAGATATGATAGTTAGTCTTCACACTGACAAACAAATACAAAAGATGGAAAATCAATCTAACCAAATACAGGGTATTTTTCACATGCTTTCCTAGGGATAGCAAAGTCTATGCATCTTTCAGATCCACCCCTTGTTTTTCCTCTTCCTCTCCCACTCAGGCAAATTTTAAATACCTTTAGCATGTTTGTCCAGTTACAAGCAGCATGACTGGGGTGAGGCAGTGGGAAAATAGAAATCTCAAGGTTATGACAAGTCCCTAAGGGTCCTGACACCCAGCAATGGAGCAGAGCACTGTGGTGAATCATGTCCTTTGTCAGAGGAGGGCAGCAGCTGTGACTGTGTGCCGTGGTGTCTAGCTCAGACACCAGCTGGGCAGTGCTCACACACACACACACACTCTGCTCAGTTAGCCAGTTCATGCTGTATTTGGCTTATACTAAATTTTTCTAAAAGCCTGGCCAAGAGTGTAACAAAGACTGAATCAGAGCAATCCTGTGGTTTGTCTGTTACAGAAGATCAAAGTAGATATCTGTGGTAGCCTTTCTGGCCTTGCTGTCTCTGAATCCCTGACCGTTTGACTCATAAAAACTAAGACAGTGCCAGCACTAGAGAGCAGGTGATACAAGGGGAAGAGCAAAGTGTTGGGGAATACAGGATGTAAAGGAGGTTTGAGCCAGGCATGAAACACTTGCGCTGCAGCACTGTCAGCCAAATCTGCAAGCAAATGTGATTCACAGCCCCCAGGCAGTGAGCTCAGGTGAACAGCTGCTTCAGTGACACCAGCCTTTGAGCTGCCCCATTTAGCACTAACTTAGGTGTAACTACAGGACCTGCAGTCACACCTTTCAGTGTCAAAGGGGCATGTCCTACCAGAGTCTCACACAGTATGTAAGCTATTCTCCCTAGTGCATTTCATTTATCCTGAATATTTCACCTGGAAAACAGTCTGCACAGGAGGAAGGAAGCACCCTGGGTGCTGGGGTTGTGGGTGAGTTGGTGAGGAGCTGGCCCTCTGGGTGCTCCACAGCCAGACTCCTTCAGGAGAGGCAAAGTGTCAGTTTGCACAACCTCCTTCGCCAGGGAACAGCATCCAGCACTCACTCAGAACACAGAGAGGTAATTTAAGACTGTCACTGACAGATTTATTCCATCTCCTTTTCAGATAAGCACTTAGTAAATAGAGTTGAGGGTGCTGGGACTGTCGTAGGTGCAGTGACAGACTGGCTTTACTTGACTACACGTGTGACTTTGGTGCTCAGGCTGGTTACAGCCATCCAAAAACCTGCCTTTATAGCAATAGGTTACTTCGTGTATTTTCCATATATGAAATGGGAAAATTACAGTTTTGAGTGGGCCTGTTCCACCTTAGATCTCCCGGCTTGAGCCATTCATGGGAATTCAAAGATATCATCTGAAGCCATAGACAATGATGGAAAAAAGCTGGACAATGCAGGTGTTGCTGCTTCTGAATTAATGGTGGCACCTACACTCCTGCACTTTGTAACCCAGTCTTGCAGGGCTCCATGAAGAAAAGCAGTGTACACCCCAGCTGCCCAGTCACTGCTCCAGAAATGCAGTCCTGGGGAGGTTGGTGCAGGACGAGCCCAGTGCAGCAAGCTATCAAATCAGGCTCAGCCTAAGACATAAACTGTCCAGTTTTGCACAGTGTAGCCCCTCTGCTAACAAGGAAGCTCTTATTGCCAGGTCCTGAGAAAACACCAGCTGAGCCCTGGAGAGTGGCAGGGTGTTTTGTGTGACCTATTTTCTTGAATATATTTTTTCCAAAAATGTACACAAATAGGAATTAGGAACCTTGCAAAAAGTTGTCTATTGCAGTTGAAACACAGGAACTTCACAGGGCCCTGGTGGGTGTGACAGTTTCTCCAAGTCTCTGGAGCAACCAACTCAGCCCCACTAGCACAGGCAGCTGCAGGCTGCTGAGACATTCAGGATGAACTCGGGGTGCAGCCCAAATTCTCCCCCTTGGTGCAGTACTTTAGCTGCTCTGCTGTTTGTGTAACACCCCAGGGCCACTGTACAGCCAAGGCTTGTTTCAAAAACTCATCAGCTAATGATGTGGGGCCCAGCAGATACCTTGCAGAAGACTCGTGGCTACCTCTCCTGCTGCTGTTTCTCATGCTACCCCTCTGCAGACACAAAACTGAAGGTGTTGCTGACTCTTTCTGAAAATACTGCAGCTCAAAAGGCTTCATGTCAGCCTAGTAGGCATAAGATAAAAAGAAGAGTACAGTTTTTGTGCATGGAGAAGAGGATGTTCACAATGCTTGTTCATGGAAGAAAGAAAAAAGCTCTGCAGGAGAGACCTCTAAACACTGGAAATCTTTTAATAGCAGTATATCTTCCTGAATCAACACAGTTGGTCAATAGTGTTACAGAGTTAAATATCACACTAACTTCCTTCATATCTTCCTCCTTATGGTCCTAACCTTTACTCTTCTATCTATGCTACCTGCCTCCTGTGTTTCTTTCTCTTTCTGAGCCTGTTCTCCTTCCCTGACTGATGCTGACATGTTCTCCATCAGTAAATACCAGCTGCTCTTTAGAAGTCAGTGAGGAATTGGAGAGGGGAAAAAAAAGCTGAAGCCAGATTTTCTGTGGTGGTTAAAAGGCACTAAATCTGACCCTGGGCTGACACCCCTGGGCTCCCTGGTTGAGGCTGTTGGCCAAGGAAAACACATGTGTGGAAGGGGAAAGGCTGTGGGTCTGCCCATCACTCACAGCTGGGCTGGCATCAGGCTCTGTGTATTGCACAGAGCAGAGAAGCGAAGCCTTGCTTAGGAAGCAGTCATGCTTCCCCACAGACAGCCCAAAGGACACATCTCCTTCTGCCCTGAGATATCTGTTAGTGAGGGACAGGACCAGACCTCCCTGACCTTTGCCCAAATTTGCATCTAATTAACAATGTGGCCTTGTTAAATTTCCTTAGCTGGAACTGGACAATACCTGGAATTGGCGTCAGAGAGGCTCTGGAGAAGAGGCTTTGATTGGGTTTGGGCTGTACAGCGTAAAGGAGTTGCATTTCACTTTGGCAGCATGGACAACACTGGTAGGTATTCCACTCAGCAAGTCCTGCCAGCACTTAAGGATTCAGATACTCAATGGGGATGTATTATTTAGTCAAAAGCAGAGACAAAATTAGCAAGGATAAAACAGAATTTACAACAGCTGTGTGTAAAGCTCTATCAAACAGGCTTTTTGCTCAGAGCTTAACCTACAAATATGCCATGTAGTTCTCCTTTTCATAGCAGAACAAGTGTTTGGTGTCTTTATAGTGGCAAGATCTAGCATAAGAATAAAGTCTTTTTTGCATTCATTTTCAGTCATACTGATACAAACATACAGAGATGTCTGTAACTGTGCTTAAAGTGAACAGCTATAAAAACTGCCATGCATATATTTTTTCTAGACTCCCAGAAGCTGTGAGTCAATCACCACTGATTATGCATAGAAAGTCCCAGATAAACTTGTCGAAATTTCATTACGGGCACTGTGTAAAAATTGTGCAGAAGTGCAGAAGTTCATGTAGTATACAGAAATACAATATTTGACATGTTTAAAAACTGCTGGTAAATGCAAAGGAGTTTCCCAAGCAGCATTCATTAGTATAAAATATGGTTATGTTTTCTCCTGCTATCTCTGTAATATTTTGCTTTTCCATTTTCATTTCTTCTAGTTGAACAGAATGCCAGTGTCAGCAAAACCAGTCTTCCCTTGCTATCCTAAGGGCTTGCAGTGAGCATAGCCCCTGAGATCTGGCACATGGGTACATGAGAGTGACAGTCCTCACAGGTTCCCCTGTCCCTGCGGGTGCTGCTCACCCCAACTCCCAGGCCCACAGGAACTTCCAGACTGCCCTGACGCCTCCCATAGTGAAGAGGGAAGTGCAAAATCATGTCATGACAAAAATGAGATGGCATTAACTCAGAGGATGTCTTCATCCACAGGGTGGAAAGCTGTGCAAGGAAAAACACCTGCTCTGCCAGCTTCCCAAACGAGGCAAGCAGAGAGGCAGCCCCCAGCTCAGCTGCTCTGGAGCAGGGTTAGGAGGCTGTGTGGTGATTACCCTGGGCTGTAGCCAAAGGCACTCAGAAGTAATCAGCCTTGCAGGCTGCTTGGATCATTTTCTCCTTTTTTTTGCTTTTCCTTGGTGCTAAGTACCATCCCTAAACAGCTTAATGAGGCAGAATCCAAAAAGTCTGCCATTCATTTAGTTGAAAAACACGCCAGATTGACAAAGCAATGGTATATTAATAGAATAAGTTATTTGGATATCAAGGCATGTGGATAAATAAATTTATTACTGAGCAAGAATTTAGAAAATATGCATGAAAGAATTTATGCGCAGAGTATTCATATATGATTCCCCTACCTTCTGCATAGAGATGTGTATATATTGCAGTTAATATCTTCTATAGTTTGATATTTGTTCACATGCATATATATTTGGGATAAAACAAAGGAGTGCAGTTAGTTTTTGAGTATGCATTTACTATAGGTATTCTGCAACACTTTTTCCATCAAAAATATTGTTATTTCACATGCTCACTACAGGAAAGGCACAAGCATTTGCCTTTTTCTGTGCTTGGATAACCTAACCAAGGGTATCGTTCTTGAAGGGATATATAAAAATTCTTGAGATTGTTTTTTATCACAGAAAAATAAAAACTGAACATCTCCTGTATTTATTCTTTTGAACTATGATAGGGAAATTCAGAAATTGACAAAGATACTATTTAATTACTTCTTGAGGACTGAGATGTTAAAAATACAGCATCATCACAATAATAGCAATAGTAGTAGAAAAAAATAATAATAACAACAGCAAAAAAAAAAGAAAAAATAATGCAGGGAGTCCCGGGCATCCTGGCAACCCCCTTCACTGCAGTGGAGGGTGTTGTATCTCATTGCCAGGGGACAACATACCCTGTCACATGGCTGCTCTGCAAGGAGAAAGGAGACAGTGACTGTTTGGTTCACTAGGACTTCCTCCTGTGACTTCAGGGAAAAAAATTTCATCTTCTACAATTTCTGGTTAATCTCAGTGGACTTTTGAAAAGCCATGAGTTTCACACCTTACATTGTCCATGTTCATGCACTGCTTCAGGAGTGCACACCTGACTCTGCCTTGGTACCTCCATAGGCTGTAAGAGATCCAGGATTTTACTCCTTATCTTTAATTCTCCTCATCTTGAGACTTTGAATCAAAGCCTAGAGAAAGCAGTGGCACTTGTTTTACAGTTTCAGTTTTTCATTAATGATGGTTTCTTCTCTTACTGTATTCAGGACCAGTGGCTGTCTGGGATAGCTCAGACACCTATTACAACATGTTATAGAACCTGGTACAAGCTATGCTTTGACAGGGGAGCTCTATGACTGCACTCCCATTGCTTGGCTCAAGGTTCTGCTCTGCCATCCCTGAAAGCTGATTTAAGAGTGGGCCAGTGGCAAAAGTGGTGGTTTCATCTTTCCTCAGTCACCTTTCAGCCTGCCACTGGCCCCATGTTGTTGTGGTGTCCCTCAAACTGGTACCAGTGTTCATTCACATGGCCGTGCAACGAACTGGATCCCACAGTTTATCTGCCTCAAAGCTGAACTGTACTTTTGTAACTGCCAGTGACAAGTTAATTTCCAGCAGCTGACTGCACAAAGGAAGGGCTGGGTCAAGGGAGGGATTGAAGAGAGCAAGGGGAAGGTAGTGAGGTCTACAGGACAACCAGTTTAGTGAAAAACAGCTCACATATTGATTTTAAGAGACCAAGAGAAAATAACACCCTTTCAGAGCATGGCTTGAAAGTGGTGGTATTGTTAAAGGGCATTTTCCCCTCTCTGTTAAGTTTGCACTTGTAAAGTATGCTATTAAATAAACAATTAAATACACCATAAAATTATATACTCTGTTTTTCTACACTTTACTGTCCTTTGATCCTCAAAGCCCAGAAGAGAAGACAGTGAGAGAATTAAGGAGAAGAAAGAGAAGAGAAGGGAATTTAAAAATGGGTCTTTGACCTGAAAATCAGTGATGAGAAGAGAATCTTCTCTTTAGTTTATGGAAATTACAGTCTGCTGCCTAGATAGAGATAACTTTGCAATGCAACTTCATTCTTGCTGAGCTTTTCTTTCCTTTAATCCTGCTGACTAGAAACAGTCTATTTCTGTACTGTAAGCATCTTCTGCTTCAACTGAAAATCTTTAATTTAATTTTTCTAGGCGGGAATCATCTTGAGATTCATATGTGTGACTACTGCTTTCTGGCTCCATAGAGAGAATAAAATTTATAAATCAGGTACTGCAGTTTTTCTGCATTTCATCTGCTGGGAAAGGGGGAATTAGAGGGATTCCATGTGGAGATTCATCTAATAACAAAATTATAAATGATATGCTTGCATGGCAGCAGCAGTTGTGAGATGAGGAATGCAATGTGGAGTACAAAAATGCATAGCTAGCTCATGGACTAGTCATAGCTGGCTTAATTTCACTGAAGTTTCTGGAATTGTGCTTGTATTTTCTTCCAGCTGAAGAGCAGAAAAGTAAAGAGCTTTCATCAAAAACAGAGTAAGATGTATTTCACAGAGACTTAGATATTGGGCTGATGTGCATGGAAGAGGAAAAAGAAAAGACTGTAGATAGTTTTTCTCAATTGTAGAGAATTACTGACACAGACTGACACACCACAGACAACTGATTTAATCTCCTCAATAGCTCTGTAGGAAAAGATGGAGAAATTGCTGACAATAGTGAAAGGGCTGGCAAGACAAAATGCTGTAACGCTGCAAGAAGCATTTCATTATGCAGCCCTACGGCCATGGTCATCTGTACAATAAAAAACCAAGTTGATAGTTTTTGCACTGCCTCTGTGGATTTGCAAAGGCTCTGACCATGGCTCACGGGTCCCAGCAGGGCTTTTCCTGCTGCAACTCCAGTGGCTGCTGCCAGTGTAAATCCATCCACCACAAAACAGCCCTGCTCCTCCCTATGGTACATTTTTCAATTTTTAATCTCCAGGGTTAGACATAATTTTTCTTAAATGTCTTTTAAGTTTTCACATGGTTTTTTTTGTCACTGTCTTTCCTGTGTTTCTGTTATGAAGGCAGGAAGTCCCTTTGCTCTCTGCAGCAGTTGGTGCAGAGCTTTCTGAAGGTGTAAATCATGGAAATAGTGGCCCAGTGCAATGCCAGTTATGGGTATCATGGATTTGTCAGCAGCAGGTCACACACCTTTTTCTGTAATTTTTGTTGTAAAATAACAGATGCTGCCCATGCCATCACCTTTTATATTTGGTGTCAGGGTTGTTTATATGAGTGAGAGAGCAGAGCAGCCAGCCAGGAGCTCCCACCTATGGCTGCACCACAAGGCAGGGCAGCAACACAGGGAAACTAAAGGGAACAGAAAACTATGTTCTCTCTTTAAGTCTTTTGTAAATTTCCACATGCAGTAGAACAGAGGCCGTTTGACAAGAGGCAGAGGGGTATCTGTAGTCAGAGCAGCAAGCTGGGACCCAGACAAAGACATGGGTTTCTGTCTCATGTAAGCTGCCAGTGCATGGCTGAAGTTAAGTGAGAAGCAGGATTTTAGGCCCTCCCTTCCCTAGCATTTATTGGGAAATTAGACCAGTGATGCCAAAACTATTTTGGTTGGGCAGTAAAAGAATTTTGAGCACCTGCCCCCAATACGTATTTATTTATTTACTTATGTATAAATAAATATGGGACTGTACTAATATTACAACTGTAGAAATAAAACTAGGATGAGATAAAGGTAAAAAAATGTTAATTTTATTTTTAAATTTAATTAATTAATGCACCAAAAATATTTTTTTCTGCCTCCCCCCCCCCTACCTCCCATGGCTTTTATTGTGCAGCCTTGAAGTGTGCACACCCTGCTTTGGAGGGCACCAGTTTAGACAGCCCCCACACTCCTCGTGCCCTGAAACCCTCTCTGGAAAGCAAAGTCTCCTTCCTCCCCACAGGAGGCCACGGCTGTTTGCCTTGCATTTGGCGACCTTGTCCTCCCCACCCACTTGGCTCAGAGCAGAGCTGTCACTGCCTTTAGAAATTCTGTGCCCTGGGCATCCCTGTTAACCACTTTAATGTTGCTCATATCAGATTAATACAATCACTTAAGCAGCAGCATTACATCCATGTCATGTTCAGCCTGCACAGCACACAGATGTGTTATTTTTCTGCTCAATATACACATCTGTTCAAATTATTCCAAAGAACTGGTGCCAGAACAGTGCAAAAACATCAAAGTATGCTCTTTTGAATTTTTGTACAACTATTGTTCAGGCAAAAAACTTTTCCAGACCTCTTCATCATCCACTTTATCCTGTAGAAGAAGCAGATCCCACCTCTCTTCTGGAAATATTTTCCATTTTCTACTCTAAGCCTAATGCCACCACTAGCCACAGCTCCATCACAATATGCAGACACCTTCCACAAAACCAAGTAACAGAGAAGCCTAGGCTAACACATTCATGTGCCTTCTCCAACCTCTCCAGCCCTAAGAAATTCCTAAGTTCAGGAAGCAGGTCCTGTCCTTCACAGCGGGCAAAGCCTTTGGCTGTCATCAACCCTGGCTTTCTTCTTGCATCACTTCGCAGCCTTCTGCTATTCTTCCATCTTCCAACCCTAACTCTAGGACCAAACAGAACATCAGTGACAGCCTGGGCAGAACTTGCAGCATCATTCATCCTTTTTTTTGTTTTTAGGGGTATTGTTTTGTGTAGGCTTCATGGGAAATCAAACTGTGGTTATTCCCTCTCCGAGATGCTAAATGTGCTTGGCTCTGCTCTGTGCCAGGGCTGTCGTGCACCCACTCAGCTCTTGAGGAGGCAGCTCTCACCATGGTTTCAGGATCCAGAGGGTGAGAAGCATCTGGTTATCTTCGGGGGCAAGGGCTTTTAATTTCTTTCTCAGGAGATTTTGTGCCAAGTTGTGGTTTCTGCGAGGGTTATAAAAAAATTTGTGCAAAGCCCAGAAATTTTTCATGCATTTAGTAGGATTTGACCACCACCAGGACTGTGGCTAGTGGTGATAACTGAGGGGTTTTGTTGCCTGCACCTTTGACTGGGCTTGTGGGCTGTCATTCAGATGAGGGCTAGGGTTTTATTTGGTGTTTGAATCAAGCAAACTGAAGCTTTCAACCCCTCCTCTGGAGACCTCACTCTGCAGGAGGCTGAGCTAGGAAGAAGGCTGGGATGACTTGTGTCAAAAGCCTTTTCTCACCTTTTGCAGGCTGAGTGCTGTGATGTACCTCAGGGATGCTTCTGCAAGCTGATCACAAATTTAGGGTTGAACCCCATGGGGAAAGAGGACTAATGGCCTCACCAAATCCTCATAGTTGCTGATGTCCTCTAAAATCCAATAACTAACTGAGGATGTTTGCTCTGGTCTGTAGCAACTGAGAGGTTATGAAAGCGGCTGCCTTCAATTACAGCCCATCTTTTCTCTCTTTTCTCAACTGTAATTCTCTGCCTGGATGGATTTAAGGGCAGGGTGCTGGAAAATCAGTAGCCTGAGGAATGAAAGTCATTGTTGGCATTTATATAAACTGCAGTCTAGAGAAGGAAAGGAGCTGAAAGTATTAGTCAAGGGTTTTGTTCTTTTCCCTTCTTGCTCTTCCTCAGTGTGTTACTCAGGCCAGGTTAGGATTTCTTCTAACTGGTAGTTCAGAAGCCTGCATCCCTGGGAAGGCAGATTGCTCCTGGGTGAGGCTGGCCAGGGGAAGATTCCCCATTCTACTTGTGGGAATCAGAATCCTTTGTGTGCTGGAGCAAGAACTAGTTTCCTCCTTATTTATTCCAGGTTAGTGTTGGAGTTATTTATGTTTTGCCCTGGAGTCAGGCAAACCTGGAAATATTGCAGAACACCTAAGTCCTCTCTGTGGCCTCTTTAAAACAACTTCTGCACCAAGGCAAAGCCAATGCCTGTGTTGTTCAGCCTACTAGAAAACAACAAGGCAAAGCAAGACTGCTGCTGTTGATGCTGAGGTTCAGAAAATATGCCTTGAAACAATTTTCCAGGAAAGGTTTCATTTTTCCTTCTTGTGAAGTATTTATGACAGGAGTTAAATTTGTAAAAAGAAAAATGTTTGTCTTTGGCAGAGCTATATTAATTCAGTATCTTAGAAAAGTAATTTCAGGAGAAGACACTTAGGTAATACTCCAGTTTGTCTGACTACTCTCCTAAGTAGTCACCTTAATTTCTTGGTCATAATGCTAAAATTATAAACTTTGTCATTATTACATAAGGAACAGACAAGATTCAGTCTCTTTGGATTTAAAGTAGCCATAAGAGAGTAACATTCCTTATGTTTAACAGCTTTTATGGATGCCCCTATCTTAATAGCTGTATCATTAAAGAGGGTATGTTTTAGGTGAAAACATCAAACTCTAAAATTCTCTCAGAATGTCCTGTTTGTCTTCTGGTTATAGCATTTTTTATGGCATATGTTAATAATTCATGGAGAAAAAAGAAATTACGGTTAAAATTCTACTACTTCCTGCATAAAAGCAGTTTATTGACCTTTCTAAAGCCTTTTCTCTCCATTTTTTTATTAGCTTATCCATGTGTTCTGTTGGAAGTTGAGGTTCAGAAATTCCTGATGCAAAGAATAACTTCTTGTTTGTATGACCTGAAGTGCCCTGAATCCACTGAAAATTCAGGAGGGAGAAAATAGAAATAACAAACTAATGGTGTATCATTTCTCAGTTGCACAGAATATGCCTGGACCAGCAATCGGGTAGTACACAGCAGAATATGTTCTGCTGTCAAGGATGTTTTGGGGCTATTTCCATTATTCAGAGGCCTGTCATCAGAAAAAAACTATGAACACTGTGAATACTGTCAAGAGTTCTCAATGGCACTTTACACCCAGAAGTGCACAAATACTTCATGTGCTTCAGTTCCTACAGTACTACCTAACTGCACATAAAGAGGGGGAAATGGAGGAACCAAAGAGCCATTGCCTCAAGTCCCCTGCTCCGAATTCCAGTTTCTGCTCACCCCTCCAGAAGTCAAAAAGGCAAATGGAGAAGACAGCTTGGAGGCACACAAACAGTGTCCTGGTTTTGATAGCTGCCACGTGCTGCCAGACACTCAGCCTGATGCATTTTCAACCATCTGACGTGCGTGACACAATGCCAGTTCTGCAGTCCTGCTCCTCTAGTTACAGCACTAGTCCCTGGAGCTCTTAAAGTAATGGGTTTTGGGGTTTTTTTTGTGACAACACATGGCAACAGAAGCACCATAAATGTCAGTGATTTTTCTGATCACTTTTGGGGGTTTCTTTGCTCTTCTTTGCTCTGGCCTATGCCTTAAAAACAGAACAATTTAAGAGCTAACTCTACGGAACTGGAGCCTAAGGAAAATATATTGGTTTTTTTGTAGAAAACTTCTAATTCTACTTCCACATTATCATGCAGCTCTGTGTTCGAATCTAGCTGCAGTAAACAAGAACTTACTGTAAAGCAATCAATATTCTATCTAAACTGGGCCTGGAGGAAGAAAAGGGCCTGATGAGTCATTAACATCCATGGTGCCAGCAGAATTTATACTCTCTGATGATCCATCTTCTGCAGTCTGCTCTCGGCATTGTTGTTATTTCTTATCCTTCCTTCCATTTCCCATGTTATTGAAGCCTTTCTTGGAAGAGGTCCAGCTCTCCCCTGGGAAGTCAGCTTTGTGGTACCAGATACACCAACACAGGCTTCAGAGTGTTGTGGATTCGTTCTGAATGTAATGAAGCTCCCTCCACTCTTGCATTTATAACACATAGTGAGGGATGTTGGTTAACAAGGACCCTGCTGGCTATGCTGGCTGCAAGCTGGTCACACCTGGAGAGTAAATAAAAGCCTTGTGGCCTCCCCAGCCTATAGGTGCAGCTGGTTGTTTTCATCAGTTCAGCATCTCCCATTAAAAAAAAAAACCATCACACACAATGCCCCAGGGAACTCAGCTTCATTTGTAAATCTGGGGATTAGCCCACTGTAAATACACCAGACACAGCAGTCAAGCTAAATGTTGAAAGGCGAGCTGTACCATCACTGCATTAATTCACCCAGCTCATCAGTGTTTTAATCACCAGATCCAGGTGGCTTTTCAGAACCATGGCATTATTAGAACTCAGTGGGATTCCTTGTATCTATTGCCACTTTATTCAGGAAGCAAATATTTTGTAGCAACAATAGACTTATTTCCTACAGCTGTCAAATGTTGACAGCAATACATACTAATGTTTCTGAGGAGGAGCTATTCCTCCTACCTGGAGTGCAATGGGCATCTCAGATCTGCGGCCTGCAGTTCAGCAAGTCTGAGAAGTAGATCCTGACATTAAGAAATTAAAACCTAAGTCATATTTCTCATGGCCTGGATAAAACCACCACAGTTCACTTTCAGCCTTCCTTTAGGGAATGTGCCAGCTGAAGTGGCTTGGGGTAGCACAGGGACACGAGGAGGAAAGGCACAGGGAGAGGTCTGTGTGCTCAGCTGCTCCCAGGTGCTGCCCAGTGCCCCAGCACTGCTGCATCCCATGGCATGTAGGTACCATCAGGCTGAGAAGAAGGACAGAGAACATGGAATAGGATGTCAGCATTATACAGTGGCTCATCCAAGCCCGGGACTACAGGACCACAGGGGAAAGGTCAGACACATTAATTCAAGGCTGCACATGGACAAAGCCACGGAAGCAGGCAGGGTGCAGCTGTGGGCAAATGATCAACAACAACACAAAATTTTGTCTAGTCCTTTTTAGATTGAAATCATCAATTAACCTTCTGAGGAGAAGCATTGTGGACTCATCATCCTTGAAGATATTCACAAGTAGACTACAGAAGGCTCTGGACAACATCACGTAAGTCATGTTGCCCCAGGGACTCCTTCCACCTTAAGTTATTCTATAACCCAAAAGCTCAGGAAAATAAGTAGATAGCAGGTAAAACTACACAAAACATTTGTAAGGAGACATTGTTATGGTCTCCATGGTAATAAATACTGATGTGAACCCTGAAAGGTGACCGTGTTCCTACTTCCGGACAGGAGATGTCAATTAGCAGCACCATAAAAAGGACAGATTCTCAGTGTGGAATTTTAATAAGACATATCCTGTATGGTATTTTTGACTGAGAGAATAAGCTCCTGTTCACATTGTACTGTGTATGTATTTCATGGCTCTTCACTGAGATGCAATACTGAGTGCTATTACATTAGATTAAGTAAATGTAAATTAGTATTTTAGCAAGGAAATAAAAAATCAGTGGTCTCAGCATTTGATTTTGCTGGAAAACTCTTTAATAAAAGAGCAAGCAAAAGCGTTACTGAGTATAATTAATCAATAGATGTGAACTGACTAAACTTTTTCCCTTGTTTTGACAAAAAAAGTCATGTTTTCCTTCTGTGCTGCTACGGATAGTTCACAGCTTGGCTACAGTCTAGCAGCACAAAGCTCCACCAGGTTCACAGGGGATTCCTGAAGTGCTTTATTGTTAAGTGTCAACAGTTGTATTATAAACCTTAAATATTCCGTCTGCTCCTACTCCTCCTTTTTTAGAACATGTGTGTAACTTTAGCCTTGGGGTCTTTATAGAGTTGAAAATTTTTTATTGGCTTAGCACAGAGGAAAATCACTGCGAGTCGATCGCATGGTCATGGGCTAGGCTGGCAAACTGCACTGCTAGACACAATGACTTTGGGGACTGACACGTAGGAACAGGCCCTGGGTAGCCAAGACCTAGTACGGGGCCTACTGCTGCTTCTGAAACTCAGATAAGCAATTATCAAGTATCTTTGTATTTAAGAGAAGTATTTTTTCCACCTAAGACATTTGCAGATCTACTTTAGTATAGTAAGTCTCTGGTGATTTCTCACATCAGTAACAGAAATTCATGCCTGGCCTGCCTTAAAACAACAAAACCCTCCCCCCAGTTCCTCTCCTATTTAGTTCCTGGTATTAAAGTATTCAGTTTTAAACAAGTTTAATAACCAGAAATCTCATCTCTTTCTTTGTTGTTTGTTGTTTGAGTTTTTGTTTGTTTGCTTTGTTGTTTTTGGGTTTATTTCTGCCCTGGAATACATCAAATGATTGGAGTTTGTTTAGAAGTAGAGAAGCTGAAAATTGTTTATTTTATTTCTCTCTTCTCGCACCAAGAATGTCCCCCTCCCCACCCCCCCAAAAAAAATTCTAACCTTGTAATTGCTGTCACAGTAATTTGTCTTAGGCTTTAAAATGGTGCAATGAAAAATCAGCTAGAGCTATACTCAAAATTGTCCTCTTATCCTCAGCATCACAGAGTTTCTAAGCAGAGATGGCTGTAGTGGGACAGGACACAGGTGAAAAAGGTCCTTGTATGTAAGGGGAAAGAGAAGCCAAAAGGCAGCAATGACAGCTCAGCTTCCAGAAACACTGATGGGAAGGTGTGCCAGCCAGGAAGCCTGCTCAAGCATCCAAGAACTGTAGGAGTGCTTTATAGTTATAATATAGTTATAGTACAGAACTATTTATACAGTTCCATCTATAGCTTTTAGTGCCATGCTTGTTTCTTCTTGCTTTCCTATGCCATGTGGAAGGCCCTTAGACTCATTCTGTGTCTTTTTTCTTGAAAGATCTGTGGCAGCAGCAGCTTCTCACACTGCCAAAAACCAAGGCAGAGAAAGGCAGGGGGATAGGAGAGGAATAAGTAGTGCATTATCATAACAGTAAAAATATCTAAAATAAAACAACAGCAAAAGCAAAAGTTGCTTTAAAAAAATATTTGGTCAGATTTAAAAAAAAAAATAAGGGAACTGAGATCCTGCTCTTGTTTCTGCCCCACTCTAGTCCCTCCAAGCATTAGAGAAACCTCCATGGTGCTCGTGCCAGTGTTGCACATACCTGTTTCTAGAGCAAGGCAGGATAGAGGAAGGTAACACTGTGTTTGTGCTCTGACATCTTCCCAAACTCTCAGTTTATGCCACTTTATACCACTTTAGAAAATCCTACACTGGAAATTAATGTTTATAGAAGAGAAACCCATTCTGTCTGTTTCACAGCTAGGCACAACCTGCCACAAAAACACAGGAGTTTAGAAATATCTGAGACTGGCTCTAAGTGACTTCATTGTATGGAGTGGGTTGAAATGAAGAAGAAATACTTCACTCATCCTTTTCCACTGCTCTCTTTATTGGTCTGAGAAGATGAATTAAAATATCAAGCTTATTTTAGATTTGTGTTTATGTTAAGAAATCTTGCCAGTCTATTAACAATGAAGAGTTTTCTGTTTTCAGTCAAAACAATGATATAAAAAAGGAGGAAGTAGAAACACAGCGAGGGAAAACTTCACAGAAAACTGGTGACTTTCAGTCAGGAACATTTCAAAGGGTCATATTGTAAAAATAAATAGTTTACTCCTAGACATGTTGATAAGACAAGATTTGTAGGCAGAGTTGACCTTTTTACTGTAAGAAGTAGCTTAGCTGGAAAAGAAATGAGGTTTTGGACACCTCTGAAGAACCTGGAGATTTGAGGATTGTTACATTTTTTGACATCTATTACGTTAGGAGACTCCTGTTGGACAAGCCTTCAAACTGCCTCCTCTACTTTCAGAACATTCAGAAACTCAGTTGAAAAACCGGGTTGTGGAAGGTGTAAAACAGGCACAGTCAAAGGGATTAGGCATGTAAACAGTTAAGCTAAATTGTATCTTCTTTGATTTCACGGTCCTTATTAACTTCTGCTGGAGCTTGGCAAATGTATCCGAGGGCACGGTTTGGGTTTTGAAGTGTAAATTGGCCCTTCCCTATCCTAGTTTAAAGCTCTAGTGTATCAATTTGCAAAACGTAAGAGTAATTTTTTCACACTGCTGTTGTAATATATTCCACAAATTGAATCCACAGTGGCAGTGTTACAGCCACTCACGAGCCAGTTAAACACTCAGCCTCTCCAACACTGGCCTGCAGAATTCATCCCCGCCATCGTCCCGCTGGAGGTAACACTGATTCCTTTGAAGCTGGTCAAAAAACTTCAGAAATTCACCCTGAATTTCAGTTGAATCTGTAAAAGATGAGATCAAAAACATCTAGAAAAATCCCTTGTGCCAAAGGGACTAATACAGAGTGTTGCTTTTGTAATTGCTACTTAATTAGTCATGTAATGATTTCATGCCTGGAGAATTTGAAGGAGCAATGTAGCAAATACACATGGAAGCACACACCTTCTTTGCTCTCTTCTGCTAAAACTGCTTGTTCTGACAGTATTTCTGAACAGCTGAAGGATTAATAATCATTAATCTAGATTATTGAAAGGCACATGTCTTTCAGTACGATGATAAGACAAACACACATCCAGCAAAGCACATATCCACAAAGCTGGGTGCACGTCTCCTTGGAGCAGCAGCACTTGCAGTGCAGAGGGACAAAAGGCATTCAGGAGACTGAAGCAAATGCAGTGTATAGTATGGAGCACAGGAGCACTTTGATGTCCTTGGATAAAAGCATAAAGTACTTTCTGACACATACAGGATGGGTCAAGGTGAGGTTAGTCTTGTTTCTCAAAAAGATGTCTTGTTACATTTTGATCTTGTAAAAATAACTTTTAAAATTCACTGGTTTTTCAGAATGCAAACTGTCACCTGTGCTTTTCTTACTCGTATTTTTCAGACTGAAGGAGTGTCTTGTCTTACTTTTTCTTCCTGAATGAAACCCAGAATAAACCCAGAATATGTTCATAATAACTAGGAAAAAAAAAATTCACAAAAACATGCTCAGTGACCCCCTGATCAACTTTCTGTGGAAGCTAGCAGGAAAAGGGTGAGGGGTACAGGGACATGGATGCCTTCCCTGCTCCAGGAGTTAGGAAGCAAGGTTGGGTTAGAAAGTGCTGAAAGCCTCACAGGCAGCATCCCTGCTGAGGCTGGTGTCAGCACACAGCAAGTCCCTGAGGCTGGAGCAGAGTAAGGGAGAAGCGAGTCTGGCTGGCTGCTTTTGTCTCCTTGTAACCTAATTGCATGGAAATGTTTTGGGAACACACAGCTGCCGTTACACATGGCACTGGCCCATATTTGAAAGCAGACAGAAATGCCTGTTTAACCAGCCCCAGGATTTCTGCGTGGCTGCGGGAAGATGTTCTTTTTCAGACACAGGCAGACAAGCCCCTGGCAGTTTATCAATCCACAGCAGCCATGTGTTTCAATAAGGACCGCTTGCACCCAAGGACAGGTGGGACCCTAAATCTGCATGGCAAAGAGAATATTTCCTCTCTGTCTCTTAAGACGGGGAGCTGCCAAGTGACACCTCTGCCATCAGCAGCTTCTTAATGAGGAGCAATGATTGCTGGAGGTGTTTGGGACCCCGTTTAACATGTGGCCTCTTCTGCCCCCAAACCAGCAGCTTTGCTCACCAGCAACACTTTACTCTTTGGTGCTACCTGCTGCCTTCTCCATTTGTCCGTGCTGACCCCACCCCAGAAACACTCTCACTCTATCAGCTCTGTGCTGCCTGAAGTGGCAGGCACCCACCAGCCCCATGGCATCCTGCAGCCCATCCATGGGTGTGCTGTGCCCATCCACCCCTGTTCTCTCATGTGGGAGGGACACCTGGCCCTTGGCATCTCTTGCTCAGTGGTTCATCCCTTCAGGGAGAGGTTACTTAGCTCACATCTCTTTTTTGGGGTCTGTTTGTACTTTGCTTACTTTGAATTATCTCCATCATCTTCCCACCAAGGCACTTTGGCAACAGTGCCTTTTTCCCACAGCTCATCTGGGTAAAAGTGGGGAAGAAAACCGACTGGGATTGTGCTGGTGAAAAAGCGGCCCTGATTTTCTCCAGCCCGCTAAGCCAACTGTGACTCAGGAGAGACAGAGCAGTAGCTGGCTGCATGCAAATTTAATTGTGAGGCTTTTAAATGGATTTAAATGGGTTTAGCTATTCCAAAGCAGCTTTCATATGTGTCTCTCAGCTGCAGAGTGTTTAGACCTCCATGGAGAATTTGACTTCTCACAAACTAGCTTTGTGGGTTTGTTTATGCAAGGATCTAGGCATTTTGGGTGTTAAAGAAGCTTTAAAACATTATTGGCTGCAAAGCACAAGGACCTGGTTGCTGGCCCAGGGCAGGGGCAATAGCTGATCCATCTGATAAGAATGATTTATTCAAAATTAGATCTGTCACACTTCAGGCTTACAACAAAAAGTGCTTTCCCATATCACATCATAAATTCAAAGTTATCCTATGCTCCAGGATAAAGACTATGCATTGAAATTAAGCACCTTTTACACAGAGGCAGAGAACAGTTAGATCACAGCCTGTCTCAAGATATTAAACCAGTTCAGTGCCTGAAAATTTTCAGTAATGTCAAGACCCGGAGGGAAAATGCCCTTCTTGTATTGCAGCCACTGCTTAAGATGTGCACATGCTGTTCAGCCCCTATAAATTGCAGCTTCACACTAGCTGCTCCATTTTCTCCCCGGGATAGCATCTCACCAGATTTGCCTGAGAGGATCAGGTTATCTGTGTATAACTGCAGTAGTTTTTTCATACCAAGCTTACTACTTAGAGCCCCATGGAGCCTGGCGGCTGCGCTGACCTTTGGTACATTCATTATTGCTCATGACTGAGGCAGACATAACTGTGCATGATGACTTACAAACACAAACACATCGTTACTGTTCCAAGGAGGGACCATACCAGCTTAAAAAGTCCTGTGCCAGGATAATAGTTGGAATGAGGCTAATGAGCTGTTCAACTGTGATCAGGGAAAAGTGTAAGGATGTGGGTGAGTTTATTGATCTCAGCCTGGCAGAGCTCAAACTAATGCCTCTCTCACCTGGTATCGCCAGCAATAAGAGCCCATTCAACGCTTGAAACAACAATCATGAAATTGAAATAACAGAGCATTAAACACCAGGCATTTTCCGCCTCCGTTATTCTTCCTACAATAAAACCTGGCTTTGCGTGAAGGAGGCTGCATGAGAAGTGAAACCGGTGTGGACAGGAACAGTGACGCCAAGAGAGGCACTTTGCACAGCATTTGCAGCTGACCAAATTGGTCAAAATTCTTGCGTTGCTTCAGTTCATCAGGAGACCCAAACACCCGCTCACCAGTGCTACCTGTTCTCCTCACACCACACCTGCTCTCACAGCAGAATATGTTTCTCCATCACCCACCCAGGGGCTGCGAGAAGGGGAAGAGGCTCAGTAGAAAACCTCTCCAATGGGAGGTGCTGAATCTAGATGACTTAACCATGCCACAGCCCACAGTGGTTGAAGAACTGAATCTATTTTGAACTTTCTTGTCTTTGGAATAATCTTGTTGTAAAAAACTGCTTGGAGCCACTGGTGCCCATTTGTTCTTCCCAATACCTTTTTCTGGAGCAGAACAATGTGTCCTGTTATGAGGCCTTTTCATCTTCTATCCAGAGTTCTAGTATTTGTGGAGTTTACCTCAGGTTTCAGAAACATGCAGTTTTCTCTGAATGTTGAACAAACTGTAATGCACAATTGCCTACAAATTGCCATCAGATGGATGTTGATTACAGTAAATAAGAACTGGAAAGATTGTACAGAAGGAACTTGAAAGCAACTAAAATGAAGCTCATTTATTTTTTCTCAGCCTGCCTTCAGTTGCTTTGTTGAGTATACACTACATTTTATACCCTGATTGAAATTCAAATTACTTTCTATGTGGGAAGGTCTATTGAGAACTAAGGATACCCTTCATCTGCAGATTTGGGGATCTTGTACTTAATATGCAGTATTTAGCCAAAGGGCGCGTTGTCAGGCAAAGCAGCCTGACCTGAGCAAACAAAGGGAAAGTACTTCAGTGAAGGGAAACCTTCACTGCAGGGTTTGGGCAGAGTGAGACCCTTGCCCCCATCCCATCTGTCCCTTCACAAAAAGCTCTGTTAGTGCTGCTGGAATGGACTAGGCAGGCACCACAGCAAGGGAGTGGAGGGAAAGGCACAAGAAATTAGCCCCATGTTCAATATGTGCATCTCAGCAGGCCTCCTATCTGCAATTAGCCCTTTTATAGCACTGCCACTCCGGCACAGCAGAGCCTGCCTATGAACCAAGAGCCATTAATACATTTTTTTCTCAGTTGCTTGCTGTGAAATTGCAGTGACGTGGTATGAGGGAAAGAAAGGGCTGGTGACACTGGTGAAAGCGATGAGATGCATCTTCAAGAGAGAATGAAATTTTATGTTTCCAAAAGAGAGCAAGCAAGATATAAAAATAATCTGTGGCTCCCACCACCTGATCCCACTTCAGCCGTGAGGAATGTCTGGAGTAAGTGGATGCTCTTTAATATTTACAGTGATATATGTGAGCAAAGAGAAAGCCCAGTAGCACTTTGCTCCATGTCACACTCCCAGTTAGCAGCAGGGAAAAAGTCAAGTTCTCCCCGGCTTCTGAAGAACAGTCTGGAACACAAGTCTAATGAAGAACTTCTGAGGGACTGGGATTGTTTGGACCGGAGAAAGGGAGGCTCAGGGGAGACCTTATCACTCTCCACAACTGCCTGAAAGGTTGTATCCCGGTGGGGGTCTGCATCTTTTCCCAAACAACAGGTGATAGGATGAGAAGGAGTGGCCTCAAGCTGTGCCAGGGGAGATTGGGTATTATAAAAATACCGCCACAGAAAGGATTGTCAAGCACTGGGACAGGCTGCCCAGGGAAGGGTTGAGTCACCAGTCTTGGTGGTATTTGAAAGACATGTAGTTGTGGCACTTGGGGACATGGTTTAGTGTTGGACTTGGCAGTGCTGGGTTAGTGGTGGGACTTGATAATTTTAAAGGTATTTTCCAACCTAAAGAATTCTATGATTCCATATTTTTGTTTTCATAGCATGTTGGCCATGTTTTCCTTCTGATACAGACCAAAAATACCCCAAAAAACCAATCAACACCAACACTTTTCATAGGTACTTGTCTAATTGTCTTCCTGTCTCTAGAACACACTTCCAACTAAACCTACACAGCAGATGCAGAAGCAACACCATGATTAGAGAGTGGTGGTGAGAGACTCAGTCTGCTTAATTCAATATTTTTCACTTGCTGAAAAAATGTTGTATTTTTTTCCCCTTTCACTCTGATTTTAAACTATTGATGCAATAAATTATCAGTAATTGGACTCTGTATGTTTGCATTCTTCAGCAGTCCCTAATTAGCCATGTAGCACACTGCACAACCAGCCTGGTCCCTGAGTGCTGTGGGAGATTGTTCTTCTGGGGCATCCCACAACCTTAGCACACGGGCTGCCATGCCTTCCCCTCAGGAAGAGGGCACACCACAGAGGCTGCCTCTCCAGAGCCTGAACAGGGCTTTCTTCTTGTCAGAATTTACAGTTGTGTCCCTTGTCCCTGGTAAGGAGATGGAGCTTTGCAGCTATGGCAGCTCCCCCTGGGGCACTGCTCTCTTTCTCTCTCCTCCTCCTCACTCACAGCTGTCTGCAGCCACCTTGGTGGTGAGCAGAAATACTGAAAATGTGAGAAAATGTAAAACTGTAGCAGACATCCTTGAGCAAAAATGCCTGTGAAAGCTGTAGATGTGAGTTGACAATTGTTAATTCTCTGTACTGAAAACTCCAATTTAAAGTGACGGGTTTTAGAACAGCTTTTGGATCTGATTTTCAGGTTGGCCTGAGCCATATCTTTTTCCTTTTGGGTCATGATAAGGGCAAGAGTAATCTGGTGAATATGAACATCAATCCTGATTCAGATTCCAGTAGACATGAACCGATTAACAAAGCTGGAGACGTCCAAGGTGCTTAATTATAGGTGTTCCTGCCCTTTTTTTGAAAGTGAATAGAAGATCTTCATATGTATGAATTAGGGAATTTTTTCTTGTATGATCACTTGTCTAAGGTGCCCTAGAAACCTGCAGCTTGTGAAGAAATGGCCTTTGTCCCATAGGTAAGAAGATATTTTTTCTGTCTCAGTTCCAGTTGGGATTTCTTCCCTTCTACTCCTACTGTCAGTGTCCTTCTCCAGCATACCTGGATGTTCCAAACTCTCGCTCAGTACATGCTCTTCTGTCCTGGGCATGTACTTCTGCTGTTAAAGGGCAGCAAAGGTTGCACTACCCAGCACTGATGGTACTGCAAGTGCTGGGCAGCTGCCGGTGGTCCCCACCACACCCAATGGTAGAGAAAAAGCAATGCTGTAGCACAGGCTTCCCTCCCACATGCCATGCAGGAGGATGAAGTGATGCAGTGACACAAGGGGCTTGTGCAGCTGAAAGCCCCAGACCTGCAGTGTGCAGAGAAACAGGGATAACACAACCGGACAGGTCTGTCCTGGGAAACACAACCTTGGGCTCATGCTCCAGCAACGCCCTGGCACAGTGCACCAAGTGAAGGTGGCAGAAATATCTGATATGAAAGCAGGCTGGTTCTGAGCACAGGGAGAATGAGCAAACACAGAGGCAGCTTTGAAAGAATGGACGATATGATGGATAGGAGCACTCTTTGAGTCATAAATGTGACCACCCACGTAGCCAAGATGTTCAAGTAGTGAGGATTTCAACCCAGATGGACAGAGCTGTGCAGCAGTGCTTTCTTGTGCTGCATCAATGAACTGGCAAGGCATCAGCTGGAGTCAGTCTGTGATAGCAAGGCCAGACCACCCCTGGCTACAGCAGCCACCCTCTCATAAAAGGGCTCTCTCCACAATTTTTCTTAGGGGATCAGCCTGTAACGCTAATAATTATGCCATCTGAGTATTGCTTTATTGTGAATTTAACAATTTTCAGGCATTAGGAAGAAAGATCCACCCATCCTGCAGGCTCCATGACAAAAAAACTAGTGTGCTTTGGAAGAGGTATGTATCTGATGCAAATAAATGGCATATTCAGAACTTAAGAGTTCCACACACCATTTGGTTTTGTAAGTCATCACAATCAGTATACATAACAAAATATTCCTGATGTGTGGTGACTGTTTGGAAAGCTTTAAGATCTCATAATCCCAAAGTCAGAGAACAGATCTGCAGTTTAACTAAAAGTCCTCGGAAAGTTGTACTTGGAAATGCCCTCCAAGTTCTTGAAAACCTTAATTGGTAACAAGTGACAGGACAAGAAGAAATGGCCTCAAGTTGTGCCAGGGAAGGTTTAGATTGGACATTAGGAAAAATTTCTTTGCTGAAAGGGAGGTCAGGCATTGGAAAGACTGCCCAGGGAAGTGGTTGAGTCACCATCCCTGGAGATATTTAGAAGACATTTAGATGTGGCACTTGGGGACATGGTTCAGTGGTGGACTTGGCAGTGCTGGGTTAATGCTTGGATCTGATAATTTTAGAGGTCCTTTCCAAACTTAGCAATTCCATGATTCTGTGGTCAGTGAGCTGTTAACTCATCCACGATTATTCAGATATGGATTTCTTCATATATAATACTTTTATGCTAGTACTGCTATCCCACACCATTGTTCTTGTTCCTGCTTTGAGGACATACAGATGAGACTCTTTCAGTTTAAAGATTTAATTTTTCTCCTGCAAAGTATTAGCTGTGAAGACCAAATGGTCTTCGTGGTTAAGTCTCGAAAGCCCAGTGCACACTGTGGTTATGGTATGACTGCATCTTTGCAACACACTTCTGGAGTGTCCAGAGAAAAGAGCTATTTCCCAGCTGAGAGGGGGACATGGCATTGGGACTGATCTAACAGGGAGGTGACAAGCCCATGGTGGTGGGCAATGCCCCCAAAATTCTCAAAAGCAAGCCCAACTCTATTTTGTTGTGTAAATAAAAGCTTTGCCACCCAAACCTGGTGTCTTGGCCCCATAGCACTGCTTCCTTTGCATCACAGCCAGCCATGTGTACTCTTCCCAGGAAAACCAGAGATGTTTCTTGGCTCCCAAGCCGAGGCACTCCAACACACTCAGCTGCCACAGCCTCCTCAGGGCTACCACCAAGGTGGTTTTCTTTACAATAGGAGCCATTGAATTAGTAACAGCAGGAATCCTGTCAGAGCAAACTCTTTTAATTGATATGTTTGTGGCACCGTAATGATGGCAGTAAGGCAGAAATAATCTGACCTATCCTTGACTAATTCAATCATCTGGAGCCTTTAGAAAACTGACCCAACTGATCGAATCATGCTGTGGGAATAGACTAATGAACCATCAGATACTGCTGCATCTCTTTTTCCCAGACTCCCAGTTTCTAACACAGATGCTGGATGTGGCTCTTTGCTCCTCCTGTTCATGGCATCCCCTCTCCATATGCCGGGACAGCAGGCATCTCTGCTCTACCTGCTGGATATGTGGGACTCTGGCATGTCTCCTCTCCAGCCTTTGAACATTACATTGTCTTTCAGAGGCCCAAAAACTATTTACCTGGAAGAATGGATGGCATGGGATGAGATCTCCAATAGCAGGATTTCTCTGAGGAAGTTCCAAGCATTTTCTCTGCCTTTGGTGTCACCTGCTCACAAAAAGAGGTGGGATCACTCTTGGATAAATGCATTTTCTTTTCACATTCAGGATAGAAACATGTTAGTGAATATTTACACAAATATGACTGCTGTGTCTTTAGATTGTACTATACTCATAACAACTGAAAAATCTTCCCTTCCTGAATATACACTCTTTATGATAGTTGCACATGCTACTCAGCTGTACAATTGTGTCATCATTGGGCAAGCCTTGCATAGATTTTCTAATATGTAGAGTAGACCAGGGGAAAAAATCCAAAGGAATACATTTACATAGTGTCCCAGTAACTTAATTGTGCTTGCAATATTTTCCTTCTAATGCCTGAAGCAATGATTTGGTGTAACAGAGATATGCATGTTCAAAGATCTGTTTTTCCTCTGAAGTTGTTAAATATGTCCTCAAAATATATCAATGGAATTGTGAAAAGCCTGATTGACTTTTACTGCCAATAGGATCTCTTCATTTTATCAGTCCTCACATTGGGTCCTGATTCTTACCATTGAATAAATAGGCCAGATTAATGAATGATGAAATAACACATTCTGGTTTAGATCTCTGCATTAAAGCAAAAAAAAACCCCTCAACATCAGACAAGAGCAGAGACTGAAACAAAACTGAGACAGTATACTGAGGGTTTGTGTTAATGGATGAATATATATCTTATTTTATGTTGGTGTTCTAGGCTGGTAGGACACAAACCATCTCTGTGACTGAACAAATGAGCCATAAGATGAAATCTGTTTACATGCTGTACTGGACCTGCCTCACATTCAGTGAAGCTGAAGCACTCAGAGTGATCTGTGTCTGTAAGCACACACCTCCCTGTGTGCTCTGGTGGGTGGCATCCATTAGTTATAAATAATCTTACTGTTTTTAAAGTACCTTTTCCTTTAAAAGAAAATTGATTATAAACAGCAGTAGCATCACTCCTGCTTGGTTTCCCATGCACTGGCTGTGTTGCTCAAAGTGATACAAACCCCACTGATGGCATGCAATAAGATGAGTGATCTTAAAATGTCTGGCTGTTGTTGATGTTTCCACCTAATACCAAAAACTAGATGGACTTATTAACAAATGTGGGTGAACATATCTGTGAATCCCATTGACAACTAATCAACTGTTTCATTTCTATGAATAATTTAAAAATCCTGCATGTTTATTCCATTTTTTTGTTCTGTATTTGAAAATATTTCAAGCTGCCTGTATCCTATTAGGATGTCACTAGTAACTCCTATAGAAATTAAGAAAATTCAGGGAATAGATAAAAGTCCATAGATACAAGCAATCTATCCCTACATCCTAAAAGAGTTTGCTGAGAAGGCTTTTCTGTATTAAGAGAACAAGTTTCAGATGCTGTGGAAGGGTGATAATACAGTACCAGTAGTTTTAAAAATACTATCATTGTGAATAATACAATGCAATATATATATAGCAGCCTGCCACAAGTCCTAGGAAAAGTAATAATTAAAAATAAAAATGGAGAATCACTTCTGATAGGATTTGTTCGGTCCACTTCAGTTATCAGGTGATAACTGTGGCAATAACAGTGACGTGATTGCAGCATGAATGTATCTTTCCAAGTGGAAAATAAAAGATATAAAGAGCTTCTTTAATCTATCAGAAAAAAACCCAAACAAAACAAAACAAAACAAAACCCTTCCTGGAATGCAAATCCAGAGAAATCCAATCAGCAATTAGGGTCATATTCTTACCACCAAGAGCACTTAGTGGGACACACTGCTTACAGAAATGAAGAAATCTCTTGTTGTTTTCCGGAGAAAGCTGGATGCATTTGTAGGAAAACAGGGCAGGAACCAACAGTGTGCGCTGGCCATGCAAAATGAGTGGGACTGCATGGGAGGCAGAGCCGGTGACAGCAGCCCTGTCACACCACACTGCTGGCCATGAGCAAGGCACCCCTCCACTCTCTGGAGAGAGGAAAATCACTGTCCCTATAACCTCATCTGCTGCCTTTCAGCATAGATACTTTAGTCCAGGTGGTGGCTGAAATGTAAATGCTTTGAGATGTCTGACAGGTGCTATTTTGGGGATTTGCAGCCTACTTCAGATAAACAATTCCTCTTTTCTCAGAGGCTGTGCACCCAAAGGCAGGACATGGACATCCTGGTGCTCCTGACACCTACAACTGCCCACATGCCAGATTCATATATCCCACCTGTCCATGCAAAATGAACAGGTTTTGTCTGGGTGATCCTTCCAGCATGTCAGTGGGGCAGGACTGAATGCACTGAGTGTTCTGGGCTTGTTTTCACTTGGTCGTGGTCCATTTTCTGTGATTGTCCAGGGGTTTCGTTTAATGCAGTGAGTCTGAAACCTGGGCAATGCCTACGATTCTCTGCTCTTCTCTCCTGCACACTATACTTGCTGGCTTTGACCACTTGCAGCAGGTTTTAAATCTGCTACAATGTGTTGGGAATGGCTTCTGTAAATGTCCTTTTTGTCCATCCATTACCTGTGTGCAAGCTGGTCCGTCTCAGTTCAGCACTCCTACAAAGCCAGCACTTTTGTGCAGTGACTGCAGCAATACTGCAGTCACTGCAGTATTTTCACTGTTGTTTCAGCCTGTGTGAAAACACTTCATTTCCAAGCTGCCCTTCAGCTCTGCCTCCATGAAATGTGATGATTTTGGTTCTTTGCTTGTTTAGTTCTGGTTTTGTCATCCCACCGCCAACAGACAGCCATGTGCAATGGACAGAAGTGAGAAAGCACAACTTGCACCATCTGCAGCCCCTGAGTATCCAACAGCACCTTACCCCAGATTCCAGGGTTCATCCCATGCCAAATAAGCCCTGGCAATTTCTTCTGCTCTGTTTGCTCCTTCCCAAACCAACCATGAGACACTAAATTCTTGCCATGCTCAGCACCAGGTACCTGGCAAGCCAGGGGCCACGTTGCCTTGGCTAGCCCTCATCCACAGGGGATTTGAGCACTTGTTTTGTAGCGTGAAGTGAGGACAAAAGAAAGCAGAGGAGCCCTGAGCAGCCCAGCTCTGGTCAGGGAAGCTGAAGGAAAGGGCTTGTGCTGCAAAAACCTGAGCTCTCAAATCAGTAAGGCTCACACCATTTTTTCTCAGGATTTAATTAAAACGTCCTCATTTGTGCAAGCTACAGTAGAGAATTGTATTTGTTTTAAAGATTAGAAATGCAGAGGACTGTGTTGCTGTACCCTGTCCTGTTTGCTGCCATCATCTGGATGCCTTTAAGTATGCTTAGGAGCAACCCCCAGAGCCCCAGAGACCACCATGCACTCGGGTTCTTGGGCACTACTGGAATGTCATTTAAAATGATGGACGGCACTAAGGGGCTCTGCAGGGAGGGTCAGCAATGGAGGTGGTGAGTCTGCAACATGTGGCAGGGCTGGAGGGCCCTCAGCCAGCTCAGGAATTGCTGTGGCTTGTGAGACACTCGATGTCCCTGAAGGAAGATGAAGAACTTGTTCGAAGACCAGCTCAGCAATGCTGTTTCCACAGTCAAGAGCTTTGCATCAAATTAAGCCATTTTTGGCCAAGTCTGGATGAAATTGGGATGTTCCAGCCTGGGAGGAGGGCCTCCTGCCTCCAGGAAGCCTACTGGGAAGCCTACTGCTCTCCCAGCATGGTGGTCAAAACCACAGTGTGCTGGCAGGGAAAGGAGATATCTGTCAGGGCTGGGTTCAGGGTAAGGAGATACCCCAGACACCCCAGGATGCCCCCTTGTGTCACCGGTGCAAAACTGAACCAAAAGGGGCAGGTGTTGGGGCCCCTTCCCTGAGGCTTTCACTGTTTCTAACCTTGCTCTGGTAACTCCTCTTCCCTTTTCCCACTAAGTGCTCAGGCCTCATCACTGTCC
The DNA here is from genome assembly GCA_013399195.1 of Dicrurus megarhynchus. NCBI lineage: Eukaryota > Metazoa > Chordata > Aves > Passeriformes > Dicruridae > Dicrurus > Dicrurus megarhynchus. The sequence goes on along the minus strand of VXAD01000394.1, from coordinate 2,741,346 downwards.
GAGACGGAGCAGGACCCTGCAGCTGTGTGCCACACAACTTGCCCCAGGCCGTGGCTCTGTCAGTGGCAGCACTGAAATACCAGGGCGGTGCCCCCGTTTCTCTGCTCGTAGAGAGGGGCTGTTTCTGTGGCACGAGGGTGCTCAGTGCCCCTGCACGCGCTCACAGGTGGACAGAGCACAGCTCTGCCTGTCTGTCCTGAGCCACAACAGGTGGTAGGGCTGAGGAAAAAGAAGAAATCCATGGAAACAAACTTCACGGACAAATGCGAAGTTCTGGGAAGTGTGGGCAAGAGCCAGAAAAAACCCCAGATTGACAGTTTCCATGTTGGTATTTACCCCCAGGGATATATTACATGACACTTGGGATTTCCATGCTGGACTACGGGACTTTGGCAGGAGGATTTCTCTGCTGGAGACTGAGAAACTCAGCTGACATTTTCCAGTAGCATCAGGAAGAACTTCACTATCACAGTTTTTTCATGTCTGCCTTATTACTTTTTGGATTAAAAGAAAGTTTGTAACAATTTAACTTTCAATATCTGATCTCTCTTACCATAAATCAATGCCCATGCTTATTCCTATTTTTACTTACACATCACATGGCTGAAGTTGAGTCATTCTGGCAGACGGATTCAGCACTGATGAAGTGGCACGTTGCCACTTCCAATGACTTTAGTCCTGTTCTGTGCAGGCCAGGGAACATGAAAACACATGATGTGGAAGTTTAGCATAGTTTTTTCTGACTAGCAAATTCAGCTCTCCTCTGTCCCTAAGTTTTAGTGCACCTCTCAAAGTGTTTGTTGTGAGACCTTACAGCTGGTCACGGCTCCAGTAACTCACCTAAAGACTCTTGAATGTGAGTATGAACAACTTAAAAATAATACGTTTGAAAGACATGGTATGAATTTATTAGGATTTACTGTAAAAAAAACATGAAAGAAGTTTTTATTTTTTTCCTCTGTGCTAGTGAGCACTTAAACAACATGTTCTCCTAGACCTATGATGTCTAAGATGTTTTAAAAGTTCAAAACCCAAATAAAACAAAAAAAACCAGGTCCCAATGTCCCAGCTAATGACACCCATAGTGTGTGAGGGTGCTGTGCTTCCCGGCATATGCTGGACAGCAGCCTCAGAGGGCATGCCACAGTATTTGTCAGGAATGCCTCCAGCTAGGTGAGGGAAGCCTCCCACTTCTCAACCCCGTACTCAGTTTAATAGATGCTGGGAGGAAAGGAGGGAGGACAAGTGATTTACTAACTTCAGAGTAGAACTTCCAGGGCCACATAAAGTTGCTTCAAAGTTTGTTTTAAACAAACCACTAAATTTAAATGCTGCTTTAAGAACAACCAGGTAAGATTAGTATCAAATATCATCAAAATGCCAAAGAAATGGTAAGAGGGTTTTGTGAAACAGCAAATATCAACAGGAAATGTACCTCTCTGTGCACAGCAGGGAGAAAGAGGAACCGATCAATAGGGGACTAATGAAAGCACCAAACAATTAAATTGCCTCTGGCATTGCAAATGAGAGCTGTAGACGAGTATACATATAAATTCAATTTACAAGGTCAGTAGAGGACTCATGCAGCCTGCAAAGAAGTGGCATCAGATCACGCTTAAGAGATTAAGAATATTTTAGTTGAACAAAGCCGCCCAGCTGGAAAAACTTACAGAGATCGCATGTTTGTTTCTTGGTATTTTCAGCATTTTTCTGAGGGAAGAGAGACCTTTCCAAGAAAAGAAACATATGAGCAGCTTTTCCTCAAAGGAAGGCTTCTGCTTCAGATTTTAATTTCAAAATAATAACTAATGCCAAACAAATGTTATGGGATTTTTAGGACTTGCTAATTTTTGCTTTTTCATGTTTTGTTCTCTGTTTCCCAGATGCTGCTAGGACTGAAACTGCTTCATAGTTAAGTTAAACTGTTCCCAAAGTATTTTCAGCCCAAACGGAAGCAGGAAATCCCAGCAATCATAAGGGAAACTTTGTTCTAACCCAGGCACAAGGGTTAGGTGCTTTTGTGTCTAAACACCTACTGTTATCTTTAAGTGGATTTGCCAGGATTACTTACCACTGGCAGTTGAGATAACCGGAGGCATGAGACTGTTGCATTTGCTTTGAATTTATTTTAAATATCAAGATGACGGATTCTGTGAACAAAAGTTCATGCATTTGCACTCTTGCAAATGAGTTTTGTGCTATGGACTGTGTCTAAATATACAAGAATTTTTTTGTCTGGATACATCTGTTTGCCATTGTGGGAAACATAATCCTAAAGGTAAGTTTTCAGGTAGGTTTGTCCTGATGTAGAATAAACTCAAGTCACTAAAATTATATTGGTATGTGCCAAAGATCTTCTCAAATGCTGAGTTTTACATTTGAAAATGAAGACTTAAATTGGATCCTTGAATCTGTTACTCTTGCCACATCCCTCAGAAGGCTGATGGGACCTTGAGTCTTTCAAGTCTGCTTTCCATAGTGCTAAAATCTCAGGCAGCATTGCCAGTACACTTAGCAGGTTTGGGATCCAGCCATGGGTTGAACAGGGTTCTGTTTCCATCACCAGCAGAAGGGAAAGTGCTATAACAGACTCCTTGCAAGGATGAAATTACTTGCACATTAAAGAAATGAATCTCTGAATAGAAAACCAATCTGGTATTTGGTACTTGATATTTAGTCTGTATTATAAAGTATCATTACTTTAACTGAGTTTTAGAGATCACTGCAACAAAGATATGAAGGTTACACAGGAATGAAAAAATTTCCTGCTTGAAAACTGCAGCATAAGTCCAGATGGTGCAAAATGGCTTTAGCATTACAGAAAATTGAAAGCATCTTTCTTTTGGAAGGCCAGAAACAAAGTTTCTTGTATAAAATATTATTACCTCCAGCATGCAGGGTTTTTCTTTTTGCTAAATTCTCTCTGTCTCAGAACCTTATTTCCTACCCCTCAGATTGCCTAAATCTAAATACAGTAAAGAGAAAAGAACTATTGTAAATACTTGGAAGATCTCCCATCACCTCCTTCCTACAATGAACGGCTGTCTGGGTTGGTGCCCTAATTTCACCTGCATGAGCCTTGGCAGAAGGATGAAAGGAGAGAGCCATGCAATTTTACCTCCACTAGGATCTCTGTTTTCTCCCCTGAGGTGAACCCATTCTTGGGAGCTTTCATTAGCCAAACAGTTAATCTGAAAGAGAAGAAGGACCCTTTTTCTTTATGGTTGCGAGGCCTTGTATGGTCCAAGTTTCTGCTGGTAACTGTCGAACTGAGAAGTAGGCGGTTGTGCATGAGCTCCACTATTTGAGCTTCTGATACAGGAAAATTAACTTATCCCTGCCAGTTTTATTACACTCATGCTGGTAAAGGATCCAGCACTGTTTTCACAGTATATTTTGGCACAGGGACCTCTAAAACCTTTCAACTGAAAGGGCAGTGTACGCTCCACTACAGCCACTGGCAGCAGGTGCTTGTTCTTACCACTTTCTGTCGTGGCTTTGTAAGTAGCATGACAAATCCAAAAGTTCTGGAGCTGAAAGCAACAGATACAAATGAAAGGTGCTGCTCACTGTAGGTGGATGAAGTGCTAAGGGTGCACTGCTTTTCCTCCAAAATGAAGCAATGCAGCAAAACAGACCCAGCGAAATCTGGCTACCAGAACATGAGTAATTTCTGCATGACTCAGTCCTAGGATGGTTTGAAATGACCACACTGTACCCCATTGCTTAAACTTATTTCAGATCCCAAGGACTTGAAAGTGGTAAATGTGGCATCAATATTTAATGTAAACCCTGGGGAAATTTTGAGAATTACAAGAAGATAAATGTGCCTTATACACTGAGCAGATTAATGGGAAAACATTAGAAAATAGATAAATATGTCATATATGGAATGAATCAACATGGCTTTTAGAGTAAAAGCTGTTGGAGCTATTTGAAGATATCAACAAACATACAATTAAGGATGAGCTAATCATCAAATCATTTTAACAATGTCTCTTCTCAAAGTGCAGTAAAGAAACTAAGCAATTATGATTATAAAATTAGTAGAGCAATGGAAATTTAGAACTCCATAAATGTTTGTAAGTGATAATGAAAATAATGTGAGGACTTAGGAGACATTTTTTGCTGATAATAGTGAATTACTCACAGTAGTCAAAGCTAAGTCTACCAAGACCTGTAAAATATTTTGTGAGAATATCAATAGATAATGCAATAGCTGAATAAATTCAATACTGATAAATACAAATAAATTCAAAATCTACCTTAATCACACCTTCACAATAATGGTCTCTAAATGAGCTATTGCTACCCAGGAAAAAGATCTTGCAATCATTGTGAGTATTTCTCTGAACATTTCACCTTAGTTCAGGGAAGTGATCAAAAAGCTAAACTGAATGCTATTAATTATTAGGAAAGAAATAGGGAATACAAAAGAAAACATCATCATGCCAGACTATATGTGGCTCTGGAACGATAACAGTGTCTTCAGTTCTAGTCACATCAGTTCCAGAAGGTCTGTTCTAGAGCACAAGAGGTGTAAAAATGGCCAGCAAGGATAAAAACACAGAAATACAAACCAATTCCCATATGAGAAGAAAACACACTCTCAAATAAAAGAGAAAGAGCAAGTGGGTTATTTGTGTTAGTAAGGAGCTCTAAATTCAGCTAAGGTGCAAGAGATGAGGATAATTCCCTGTGCCAGTGGTGGGAAGGATACTGCTGAAGCATGAAAATCCCCTTGGGCTTTAAAAGAGCAATCTGCACATATTATCACCTTCAGTAGGCTCTTGTGAATTTACCAAGCCTATGATTATATTTTTAATGCTAATCTGATCACAGCTTGATAGCAATGCTTTTCCTGTATATGATCAAATGAATAGTACAGCAATTTTCCAAAGCCCAAGGAATAAGGGTAACAAAGCTCACATCTTTTACAAACTGGCTAAATGAAATACTTATAAAATCTCATATTTTAAAAGACAGAAATAGCTTTATAGTTGGGGCTTTCCTAAAGTGGATGTGGTTTTGGTATCAACCCACAGTGGATTTCCTGTCATCCATCCATTCGTCCCCCAAGCCACATAAAGATTTTCCACTAACAGGATCCTTCTGCAGTAGGTTCCACAGGTCGATTATCTACTGTATGCTAAACCCTTCTTCTGTTTGTGTCCTGCCAGCTTCCTCTGATGTCCCTTACTGCAACACAATATTTTGAAAGGATCCAGGCTACCAAAGCACCAAGTAATAATACAGACCCAGCCTGCTGGCATGTCTTCAAGAAGGACCATAATTTAACAGCAGATAAATAGGAAAGGAGCATAACAGAAAAGCAGTATGAATGATACATTCTCTCCAGTTAGCAGCTCCGGTGCACTAAGACGAACCAGACTCTCTCCTAGCTCTGGCAATGCTACTTCACCCCCAAACCCCAAAGTGGAAAAACAAAACTGTAATTTCAATTGTAACTATTATTCAGGCAATGTTTCATCCTGATCTAATAGCACACTGAAAAGGTTTTCTTTCAAAAAAAGTCTTTATTTTCTGCAATCACGATCTATCATGCATTATCTATTTGGTCCAATGTATTGCATTTGACTCTCTGGTCTCGTTGAAATACATTTGCCCTGAGACGGTGTAAATTACCCAGATTGCCTGCCTGTGAGCAGGTGACCTTGCTCAAGGCACCACACCTATGCCAGGCACAACCACATGGCTGTTCCTCAGTTGGAGGCCATGGTGTCTCAGTTGGAGGCAAATCTTCCCAGGGGGTGAGGATTTGCAGCGTCCTGTCTGAAAAACAGAGCTGCCCACCAACCTGTTTCTGGGAACATCTCCCTGACCTTGGCAGCCAAACATTTCTAATTTGGCACAGCAATAAAAGGACAGCTGTCAGTCTGAATATCAAAGAGCTCTGGGCAAGGCTTGCTAAGGATGCTAAGATCCATGGTGTAGTAAGAGCCTGGCCATTTCCTGTGCACACTGTGGGTACAGATTTGTAGCCTAGCAGGGCACAAGAGCAACCCAAGCCACTCTGCATTTTGCAGCCCAGCTCTGCGTCTGTGAGAGCTGGGACTATACCAAATAGCACTCAAATTATTATTGTGAAATAGGAATGAGTTTGTCTTTTGTTCATTAATTCACTTATGACTTCCACTGTGTTTTATTATCGTTTATGTCTCTTCTCTGCTCTTTGGAAATAATTTTCATTTTTGCTAATCAGGCTGGTAATCAAAGCCTCCAGTTCCACACGCAAGTCCCCCCTCACAAAGTCCCTGAAAGGCTGATTGCTGGAAACTAGGAGGATGTGCCAGGGAAGGAAACACTCAGCTGCCTCTGCTGCAGCAGCCACTGCTCCTATAAGCGGGACGGCTCTCTGTGCTATCTCAGTTCTTACATTCACATGAGTAAATGAGGGGGGAAAATTTTGGTTTAAACTAATATGTTAATGCATGTAAATTACCGCTTGATATGTGTAATACCTGTTGAGACAGGAGACAGATTTCCTATTCTCATTTGGCTCTGAAACCACGGAATATTCTGAGTTGGAAGGGGCCCACAAGGGAAACAGTCAAAACCAGACAAAAAATACTGAGTTTCTCTGATGATTTTTTTGTCATAAAAACTTGGCTGACTATTCTTGAATAATTTTTTGCATGATTTTTGATCCCATAAAAAGCAACAATGTGACTTCTGGAATGAATTTGTAAGTATGCTCGCAGGTTTATTTTGCCATTATTTTAATGTGTTTATCCCAGAGGCTCAGAATAAGGGTTTTAAAGCTATTCAGTATTGACCTTAGTATACTTTTATTTCTGTTAATGCAAATGTGACACCCTGGTTATGTTTTTCCCATAGACTGTTGGGGGAATTTACCTCAGTTGGGTAGCAAGGGCATTTTCAGTTTTTAAACACACTTTAAAGTAGTGTGATTAAAAACAGGGCTACTTTAGACAGCATGCCAGCAGCCCACTCTATAAACAACTGCCTAATAAATATTTACCGGCTCAGTCTTGCGATTCTACTTCTCACTCTGTCCTCTCAATAGAGAAATCTGGGTGATGAAAGACCCTCATGATGATTACTTTGGTTTGAAATCAGATTCTCTAACTCTGGGGTCTCCTAGCCCAGGTTTGCTTAGCTTCTGAGTGTGCTGCCACTCTGAGCCTCTTTTTCTGTTCAGTAGAGCACCTCATGGTGTTCACACGAATGAGCAAAACTCTTCTTGTCACGTAACTTACATGACATGGACTTCTGCAGCTGCAGAAGAAAGTGGATGCAAGTGCTTTGTGCATAACCTGGTGTGTCTGCTCATACAATTAATAAAACTTCGGGATAGCAGCTAAATCCACTGGCAAGCTTTTCTCTCTCTCATTTCTTCTGAAAGCTTCTTAATTTATTTGTGTGATTTCCAGGCCAAGTGTTGGTAGGATGGTGAAGTTTCTTTAGTACAGGGAGAGTTTAACACAGATGCTGCAACATGTTCACACCAGACTGTGCCAGGTCTCTGTTGGGCTTGTGTTTATTTTTTAACTGGCCTTACACAAACCTCCAAATCTAAATAACATGGTTAGTGAAGGATGAATTACACAAAACAGCCAAACTGAGCATTCCCATGTGGCACAGCTCCCACCAATGGAGCACTGCAGGATGACTCCCAAGTAAACCACAGGAAGGAGAAGACTACGTGCAATATGGAGATTTTATCTGTGCATTCAGTGTCCTTTGCCATGAGATTCCAGCTGTGGCAAAAGCAAGCTTCTCTTTGGATTTCTCCAGAGTGAGGAAAGGAGACAGGGTGAAGAAAATGTCCAATATTGTGGCAGAGCCAAGTGCTCTGAGATTACGTTCAAGAATAATGATTAACAAATGTTAGCTAACACTTCTCTGAAACCTCCTTAATCTAATTCTTGCAAGGACCAGTTTGAGTCTGGAATACAAATAGTAACATTAATCCACCCATGCATAAGCTAATGTAGTATTTGGATGGAAATGTCTGCTCCTGTGGAGAACAGCCCACATGACAGATGTGGATGTGGCGAGGCTGCTGGGCACGTAGTGGCTGCCCCAGCCTGGGAACAAGGTCTTGTGTGGACAGCTGCCCTGTGCAGCTCTGATGGAGGCTGGGTGAAGGATGTGAGATGGGGTGGCAGCAGGTCAGCAGCGAGGGAATCACTGGCTCACACAGCTGGTGGACCAGCACTGGTGGAGGGGGTGGCAGGTGGCAGCTCAGAACCATGGAGATTTCAGTGCAGGGGACTGTGGACACCGACCCCTCTCCTCCTGTTTCATGCCTGCCTGGCCAGCAGAGAGACTTTGGGGTGGGGAGCATGTTAAAGCTTAGCTTAGGAGTTTGTAAAACCCCATCTTTTAATGTGTTACGTAATAAACAATAATTTTATGCTTTTGAGTTGTGCATGTCCAATTTGTGGAGTCTCTTTATGACTGGTTAAAGATGCCCAAACAAACTGACCTGAACGAGAGGCCGCAACACATTTTGAGCTTGGACCTGTTCACGCTCACCTTCCCAGCCCAGGTTTTCCTGTGCTGGTGGTGTAGGTTGCTCCCCAGTTTGGTCAAGCACATTGCTTTATCCAGAGAGCAGGCTCCCCATACAGTCTTTTAGCCTCTCTTCATGACCCTGGTGACTTCACTGACTACAGAGAAGATCCTTCTTCCCTTTGATCCCATGGCTTCCAGCCTCTGTTACTCCATCACACTCCTTAGTGTAAATTATGAATGTATATAAATTATTAATTCATGCTGATGATCCAGAAATGCAACAGCAGTAAAAAATCCAGAGACTTAGTAATTATGAAGGAGCATCTCTGCAGTTATGACAGATGAAAAGTGGTCTTCCAAGAGTCTGAGGTTACAGGATGGCAACAAGACAAAATGAGACAAATTGATATGCAGCTTCTCCATACTTATCTTTTCTGTAACCCACTAAATCCAGTGATTTTCCGTAAGTTGTTTTGACTATGTTATTTTCAAAGTAGTACACCCTTATATACTGAAAGTGCAAGAAGTGTCTCATATATAGCTAACAAAATTAATTCCCAGTCTCTCAAAAAATGCATTATGTCATTTTATTTTTCACAATCTTAAGATACAAATTAGGGAACGTAGATGTTCATCATTTGACTGACCAGATGCAGAGACCGCTATTTTTTTGCTTCATTGCGTCCTTTATTCTTCTAAACACTTGGACTTACTAAATTTTTTTCACACTGGCAGCTACCTTTAAATTTTATCATTGATTGTTGGTATTTCTTCTTGGCTTTGTTTTTCTGTTATGTTTTGTTTTTCTGAGTTACGACCGAAGTTAAATCATACCAGCATGTCTTCTTTTTCTTATCTTCTGAGTGTTTCAGCGCCTGAAGTTCTCTGTATGGCTAAGAAAAGAAAAGAAAAAAAAAAAAGAATTAAAAGTAAAAAGGATTCTGGAAATGTTTTCTCTGAGTTTCAATTCAAATTGTAATTTTGATAAATAAACCCCACCAGAATCTCTAGAGTCAATCTTGACCTCAAATAATCTCTGCCTTCCTTATCTGAAAGAAAATCAACTTTTCTTTCAAATAAGCTTCTACTGAAATCCTCATGTGTAATTTTTTAATCATCTCCTCTTAACTACCCTAATTCTGCATTTTGGATTGGTTTAATACTTAATCACCAAGAGCAAAAAGGGGCTTTGTTTTCCAGCAATGAGGAGAGTTCCTTCAAGAAACTGTTCCACATCGCAGTCTCTGTTCATGCATTTTTCATCCAAGAGTCACTAAACAAAGCACATAAACAGCAGTGGGAGCAGAGACCACAAACCAGCAGTCAAACTCCAGCCTCTTGCTGCAGAATTATTTGCTTATCAATGCCAGAGTGCCCTTTTTGCTACACCAGGAATGGCAGGCATATCACTTTTTGTTTTCCCATGTACTGTTCTAATTATTCCTCCACTATGAGTGTGTTTTATTTCTCAGCCCAGCCGTCTCTTGGGACTGATTTTCATTCAGTACAAATGTTCTCATTATAAAGGCTTAACATGAGGAGAATATAAATGAGAAGATGAGTGCATGCTAAGAAGTTGCTTATACAGAAACTGTATTGATCAAAGGAACAGCAGAGTAAAACACATGTCAGCATTAACGTGCTCCTACTTCCACAGTTCAAACAGTTTCCTTTCCCATAAGAATAGTGCGACTCCTTGCCTCTGAAACCAGGCCAGGAAAGACTTTGTTTAACTGAAATAAAAAGTGCAAAGCACTTCTATAGAAGATTATGGTATGGCACTAAAGAGCTCTTTGAAAGCAAATGCTTCATCGCTTTCAGAGATTACCCCTTGTCACTATGTGAAAACTTACAGAAGAATCGAAATTCCAAAAGGTTTTCACAAATTCAATTATTACATGACCATGACTTGGAATATTTTTCATAAAGCTAAAACACCACTTACTTTATCCAACTGCTCACGAATCACACAGCTGACCCACTCACCATGCTGGTTCTGGTGCATCCCTCAGGAACTGCTTTTTTCCAGTGATTTTGGGCTGTCCTTGCTGCCTCAGGATCAGACAGTAGTCACTGCCAGATGAAGACTTCAGCGAACAGCCATGCAGGCCCTCCTTTGACCTCTGGCCCATTGAGTGAGACCAGAGGTGTCTCTGCAAAGATATCAATCTCTTTGGGATTTCAGCAACAACTTCTCCCCTCCTCCAAAGTGATGGAAACAGCTAAAAGCCACAGTACCAGTTCAGCCCCTCATTTTTTCAGGCCAAGACAATATACCACTAACAGCTGAACAGAGGCAGAGGACATTCACAGATAGAGCACTGTTTTGAAAAAGATTGTGCAAAAACAAGTCTGAGGCTAAAAGCAGAGTGAAGAAACCCTCAAGTGTCTGGCTACCAGACTCCACCTGAGGCAACTAGATTTCTTCCTGCCTTCCATTTGGCTGCAGCCACCTCTGTAGGTAGTATTTCATCTGCACTGAAGAATGTTTCAGTTTACATTTCATTTCACAAGCATATTCTTGTGAAATGAAATGAATTTTTCAGAATGACTGAAAAAAAAATGACATGTATTTTTTTACTAAATTTCAACTTATAAGTTCCACTGAGGGCAGTGGCTCTGCTCTTCCATTTTTCCTTCTTGCTGACTACATAAATGTGTAGGATATCTCTCAAGACTTTTAAAAAGTCAGAATTCTAACAAGAATATATGAGTCATGTCTAGACTGACATAAAAATGAAATGGTATCATTCTTGTCACCAGAATGAAGCATGGCTCACACTCTGATCCATGACACACTCACATGGTCTTTAGGCTAAAATAGCACACACAGAAGTGTGCACAGTTATAATCAGAAACTTCTATAAATATGTAACATGAAGCCTCTTGAATCCTAGCTTACAGACTGCACAACCTTGCCAAGAAGTAGTATTTTACCAAACAATTCAGTAGGACCATCAATAGATACGGGGCGTTTTCCAGTGTGGGTCCCAGTAGCTGTTTGTCTGGACACAGAGTTCAAATCTGACCTTCAGCTCCAACCCCTTTTAGCTTTAGATCACCTTCAGTCACCACAGGAACACCATTTAGTTTCCTTTTCACCAAGACCTTGATGCACCTTCAGCTGGTGCATTACCCCTTAGCTACCAGACTGAGCATCCTTATACCATGTGCACCTGTGCTTGGAGACAGGGGTTTCCACAACAGTGGAAACTTCCTTCATCAGAGAACTGGTGTCTGTTAGTCAGGACTTACATGGATTTCCTGTTGCTCTGGTTACTCTGTCAACTCTTAAACAGCTCTGATGCACAGCCCAACAGTGTAGGGAATTTACAGCATGGGCTGCTCACATATCCAGTGCATGCCATCTGCAACTTTTTTGGTCTACGCCTGGACCAAGCCTAGATGTCAGGAAGTTTCTCAGTAGGTCATGGGCAGTTCCAGCTAGATGAGTCCTGGAAGATGAGCTACTGCTTTTAAATCTGTCACAGACAGCTCTACAATCAGCAGTGTAGAAATACTCTTTGAGTATCAGCAAACTGGAAGGTAGAACTGAAAACAAAACATGGACAAATTTGCACCATCTGTTTTGAAATGCCAACACTTTCCTAGAATAACCCGTGCATCACTACCTTAAGAAATTCCCCAGAAGAAGAGCTTATTTAAGAAACAGAATTGTTGTCTGAAAATGATTTGTAAGTGTGAGGAAGGCAACATATTTGTTCTGGTGGGTGCAGCTCCGAGCTTCACACCTGCCTGTATTATGTTCAGTCTCTATGCATCTGCATTCTTCAGTGCTCATCTCACAGCTACATACAAGAGATTTATCCTTCAGTTTGGCAGTCAGGCTTCCCTGCCAGTGGGAAAAAAAATGAATAGAGAAAGCAAGAAGGCTTGTCATAAGAGAATGAATCCAGATGTAAGTTTTTTTCCCCCCTATTGTTTTGAATTTGAGTAAATTAATAGTCGTGTCTTGTCAAAACCAGAAGTAAAGGCTATTTTAAGAGAATGTGAATGGTTCAGAAACACAAGCCCTGTCACTTTTCCTGTCTCAAAACATCTGAAAATTAAAGATGGGTTTGGGTTGCTTAAACACAGGTATCCAGAGTCTTTTTAGAGGCTCTGGAGTGTCCTCTCTCCCACAGTTTCTGATCCAGTAGAACATGTCTCCTTTACAGTTTGTGTCATATTTGGCAGACCCACTCCAGTACATCTCAGATGATGCCTAGACTCAGGCCCTTAACTCTCCTAACATTTTCAGAGCTGCTATTCTTGATGCCATCCATAAGAACAGCATGAGCAAGCTCTCTAATAATGACATCACCCATCAAAGTGCCTGGACATAACTTCATGATTGACTTCCACAGTTTTACTCGAAACATGAGAACAATGACTCTTACAAGCTGAATGATATAAAAAGGCCCTTAGTCATGGAAATTACTTGCATGACAATTTATGATTCAGATATAATACAATAAATTGTTTTCCTGTTTTCACAGCTGAGTGTCTGGTTTTGTGTTCTCATGTGCAAGTTGGATTTAAATTGCTTGATAGCTGCCTCTCAATTATCTCCAGGGATGATTTCAGATTCAGATTTTTTTTTTATTTATCATTCTAGAGTATTTCGAGACTACTCCTTAAACTCACACTTCAAGAGTGGACCTCTAGGAAATTGTACCCAGTATTTACTTCTAAACACGTGCTGCCCAGAATATAAATTAATCCCAAGAGTTTCAAAGTTTTGTCCTTGAAAACAAGAATGACTTGGGCCTTGTTTATCTGCATGATTTCAGCAGCCAGGCTCCAAAGCAGTATGTTGGCACAACACCCACAGTGAACTTAATGGTGTGATTCACTGGAGCACTATTTTTGTCCTGTAACCCTGCTACTTGCAAGTACTTAATTTTATTCAAGTCCATTTGGAAACAGGTGAAAACGTAAACAGAGTGCAAAGGAAAAATGTTTTATTGTGAACATGGCATGTATAAGATGCATTTCAGAATATACTGTTATATATCAAATGAGGAAAAAAAGAGCTCTGACATAAGATAAATGAACAGTGCTTCAGACAAATGAAGAACATGCACACAGCTGTTCTAACAGCACAATTCTGATACCAATCACAAGATATTATATAGCTTTTATGACAATGTTTATAAAAATTGCAAATATTGGACCTACTCCTGCATTGCTGTCCATCATCCAAATCTTCAGTGAATCTTGCAGGTGTGTGGAGGGAACAATGAGAGCAAACTGACACCCCACCTCAAGCAGCACAAGGTAGAGATGGAAGGAACATCAAAAACAAAAGACAAACCCACTGTTCTACAAAAGTAAAAAGGCAAATATTATCCCAAGGAATATTATTATTTGCACGAGAAATCTTAATTGCAGCATCCTGACTCCATTAAAGCCAAGGAGAGTATGCTATTGAGATCAGTGGAGTCTGAATTTCATACTGAAATTTAAAACATTTTTGCATTAGTGTAAACATCAGCAGAAACTAAATGTCAGCATCTATACAAGTATTCAAGTGCTATTTAAAAAAACAATAAAAAACAGACAACGCTAACCCAAAATGCCAGTACATGTACAAAAGGCAGATAATAAAAGAGAATTTTCTTTTCCAAATATACATTTTGAAGTCTTTAAAACCAGCAATTTTAGGGAAGGAGTATATGAGAAAAAACTGAGTTATTTACAGAGATAAAGGAAGGGCACAGTGTTTGCTCAGATCTATTTGAAATCAGTATTTTTCCACTTTGGAGTCATGACATATACCTGCACACTCAAACATGTTTCAAAGCAGTGCTGAGAAGTGGCTGTATTTCATTATTATGAAATATAATCCTTCTGTGCAAGTATTTCAGCATGATTCCTCATAAGCCATTTACACCCATTCACATTTTCAGTTAAAAAAACCCAAACAAACCAACCTGAAAAATTTCTTGCAGAAGTATTTTGTCTTTAAACAACCTGATGAGATTTTACATCATGGCAATTTACAGTCATGCATTTGGAGACTCACAGTCAATACAACTTTTCCATTTACTGTTAGAGTTGTGCCTGTCTTCAAACAGTTCTTTGCTAATTTTTGTGCGGATCTCAGGACTCGTTAACAGCTCCTTTATCTGATTCAGTCTGGATAACAGGGCCTGCGTTTCTCTGCGTAAAGCTTCCTTTACTAAGTCTGCTTCATGGCTCTTTCCTAAAGGAAAAGAACAATATAATACATTTTATAACAACTAATGTGATTTAGAGTCATTAATGTACAGAGATAAAGAGATCATATCTGGTTTGGACAGTAGGAAGTGCTCAGTCTTTTGCCCATAGTGATTTTTTATAAAAAGGTATTTCATCAAAAAATATAATTTACATGAACAAATGCTACCAAAATGTAAAGAACAGTACAGCATCACATTTAAGGGAAACTCTGTCTTATTACATACTGTGTAATAGTATCTGCGGTGAGTATCTGTAGTGGTAATTTTTAGCTTGGGATTGACTGCTGTTGACTAGGAAACAGCACGTGCTCTCACATGGAGCAAGCAGCCCTGCGGTACTGCCAAACCCTCGGGTGCAGGGCATCGCTTCCACTTATGGCAAGAAGGCCTCTTCCACAGCCATCCATGACAGTCCAAAAGACAAATGCAAAATGTTCAGTTTCTCTTCAAAAGCAAGGAAGGGACTCTTGGTATCAAGAGCAAGTGAAGACTGGAGCTGCCTGCTTCACCACTCTTGTCTTTTTTCCACCGTCCATCCCTCCCAGCATTCGACAGATTTTCAGCAGCGCAAGCACTTATTAAACCAGTAGACAGTGTCCTTCAATTTAGAACAAACTTTTGATAAGAGACTCACAAAGCAGAGTGCCTGACACCCAGGACCACTTAGCAAATTTCAGCAGGGAGCTGGGACATGGTTTTGTAGTTATTCTTGGTGGGATATTTGCTCCCAGGCTTTTTGCACAGTGCTCACTTGCTGTTATCATTGTCGCTCTCATTCTTACTACCGCTTGCTGCTTCCTCAGTTTTTGCAGGGCTTCCATCAGTCTGTCTGCTTTTGTTTTGTGTTTCTTCTAAATATTGCTGCACAGCCTTCAGCACCGCGTTCTCCACCAGCCTTTTGCTGAGGCTCACCAGCTCTGCATCGTCTGGCTCTGCTGCTTGTTTTTCACCTATGCGTCACAACAGACAAGAGAAGGAATTCATTGCCATGCAAAGACAGTAGCTGTGATTGTATCAGGAGCCTCTGGCTTGAGCTGGATTCTAAGTTATTAGCTGCCTCTTCCTGATTGTAAAAAGTAATTTTCCTCCCCCTCAAGCTCCAAAACAAAAGTGTTCCATAAAGATGTGTACAGTGTATCAGATCAAAGACATTTCACTGTTCATGTTTAACACTCCAGCAAAAGCCACTGGCTAACGCTATGAACACTCATTTAGCTTAGAAGAGTAAGTGTGCAAATTTAATTTTCTCTGGCCAACAATCACCTGTGATATCTGGGCAAAGATCACAGAGTATTCTGAGCTGGAAGGGGCCCACAAGCATCATCAAGTCCAACTCTTAAGTGAATGACCCTTAAGAGGATCAAATTTGCAACCTTGGCATTAATTAGCCCCACGCTGTGGCCAACTGAGCTAAAATCAAGGTCAAACACGGCATAAGGTAAAATCTATCTATTTATTCATTGCTTTTAATTCAGGAATTTCTCATAGGAAAAATTACTAAAACACTTAAAGCACAGGTTACAAACATTTTTCTAAATAGAGCACAAAACTTAGAAAAACGATATAGTCCCTCCCTGCCTTTCTTCTGTCTTCTATCTTAAAGCTCTAACATAAAGGATTGCAAGTTCCAGCAGTCCATTCTTAAATATCTGCTGATAAAAACAGGAAGCTGGCATTTCCCTGTTTTGCTAAAGGTTCATATGAATAACATATACAACAAAACAACTGTATACGTAGTGAGGATTCTCATACATCATTACATGTAATTTGAAATGGTACTTTTCCATTAAACATTTTCCTAATAAACCATAAACCCTACTGCAGAATCCTCCTTTTACACAGAATTTGTTCCAGGAAAAGCAAATTTTACTGTCCAATTTTCATTGGTCATGCCGTTTCACAGTCCCCTGCACTAGGTAAATAAATGTTTCCCTCCATCTCTATTTAAAGGTCATACATTTCATGTCCTCTTCTGGCGCTTAGTCACACACATCTGGTGAAAGGGATATTATTGTATGCTCTCAGCACAAAGCTTTGTACTGTTCAATTACCTAAATTTGTCATTTTTAATATATGTAAATTTATTAAAGTTCACCAGCACATACAGATAATAGTTATAAAAGACTTTTATTAGTTTTCCTAGTGGACTGCACAAGCTGGGAGTGATTTCACTGATAAAACGTAATTCATATGGGGATTCAAGGAGGAGAGAGAGAAGCAAACAAAACTCTTCATATTCAGAAGTAGTGCCTCTATTAGCTGTTAATCTGATCATCCCACTCTGGAACAGCAGCTCTTCCAGTTCTGGACCTCCACAGTGCTGTTACTACGGGCAAGGAAGAGCTGTGCTTTCCCCCTGAAGAATCACCAGACTACACCTTGGTAAAGCATTTCTCTACATTTTGTAGAAAGTGTAGATAAATAAAGATACTAAAAAGAGTATCTAGGGGGATAGTTTTGGTTAAAACCATATTTTAAAAATATAAGAATACATTAAAAACAATTATCCAAGGAGAAATATTTTAGGCTACTATGCAAGTCCAACAAAGGCAGAGGCACTATTTTCAAAACCAAATAGCTACATACTCCACATTCTCTGACTCACTGTTTACCATATCCCTTTACCATCTCTAAATCCTGGGTCTAAGACTATCCTTTAACTTACATGAAGGAGGGACTTAAATCAGACTGATCTCTCTCAGGGCACCCAAGGTATTTATGAGCAGCATCTCCTCACAGCTTTTCTGAATTGATCCCACACACTCCTTTGAATGAAGCCCTTTGATTCTTGATTTTCTTTGCTTTCAGTAAAGATGCTCAAAAAATGTGTTGGTTGCCCTGGTCTAGTTATTCACTAGAAAAAAATAATTAAAATACTTAATGATTATTTAAAATAAAACTGGTTTCTAGTTGCAGAGTTTCTTGTTTTTCAGAATTGCTTGTGAGCCATGGAAATTATTACTCACACAGTGCTAATGATCTATCCGTGCAACTCAGAACAAAATCAATGGGAAATATGGTGCTCAGCCACTCTCACACTTGACCCCGTAGAGCTTAATATGCAGAACATGACTAATCAGTCAGAGAGGCCTCCAGATACCACACAACAGTAGTGATTATATTTACTCATAATGTAATTTTAGTTGTAGTACATCACGTATTATGGTCTAAAAAAGGCCAAGCTCTTCTCCCATGAATACTTTCTGCAGAACAGTTCTCCTTTACAGATATATGTATAAAATCCACATATCTACTATTGTGTTTATGATTTTGAAATAAGAAGGTAGCTCACTTAGAAGTACTTTCTCAGGCATGAAAAATGCAGATTACTTAAAATGAGCCTTTTAAAAGTTTATATAGCTACAGAAGAATGGGTTTGTGGTTTTTCATTTGTTTATTTTTTAATATTTTGAGATATTCATGGCTCATCAGAAGTCTAGGGTGAAGTCTGTAGCACCTCCTAAGAGAGCTCTGCACTCCCACTGGCAAGACATACACAGCCTCTGACTGATGTGTGAATGCAAATGCATGCACATCCTTGCATGAAGATTGTGCTTGGATTTATCCCTGCAGCCACCTTGGTGGACTGGCACTTGGGCCTCTATGATTCCCTGATGCTCTGCTTCTATTCTCACACTCCCAAAACAGCAGTTGTGGAAGTGCCTGCAATGCCGCGGTTCGCTGGCAAGGTAGCTGGATACTGTTCTATCATTCCCATTCATGACTGTTGATAAAATGAAACAGGTCATGTAATAAACACGAGTATTGATCATCTGTATCTACTTGACAATTTAACAGGCGTATCTGTCCTGTTTCCATCTCTCCTTCCATGCTGCATCTGCTGCTCGCCTGCTTCTTCAATGAATACAATTCCTTTGCAGCAGGCAAATGCTTCTTTGAGTGGACTGTCTGACATTATTGGAATTATTGGAATATCTGTAAAAGTCATTGCAGATATGAATGTTTTGGATTTAAAAGGGAGGTTTAAAAACTCACACTTGCTCTGTTTGTAACCTCTGTTCTGAAAAGGTAACAGATATACCACAGCACTGTATTTGCATCAATATTGTGACACTACTTTATTTCTGTGTCTATGAATAAAAAATTTCAACTGTCTTTTCCTCCATGTGGCTCAGAATAAAACAGAAAAAACCTTTCATTTTGTTTATCCCAGAATTCTCTTCTATAATTTTCAAAATATGAAAACCAATTCATACTCTGTGAATGTACCTCAATGCATTCATGCTAAGCAGTGTTTTTATTACTGAAACTGAAGCATACCAGTTGTCCTGAAATGACCACAATTTTTTACAAAGGGAACTATCAACTCCATAGAATTATTCAAAAGGGGCTTTATGATCCTACATCCTACTGCTAGCAGTTATGGACACAAACCAGATGCCTGCAACCAAAGCCAAGTTTGGATTCAAATTCACTGATGTATCTTTCTACTGGACTAGGTTTACTCTCCAAGTCTACACCCCCTTACACATTACAAGACTGTGAGCTGAATTTTGAAATACTGTATTGGAACAAATCAGATATCATGGTCCTGGTACAGCATTTTCATGGCCCTGATACAGCTTGTATTAAGAGTGTATGTAGATATATCAGATTTGGAGAGAGGCACGACAGTTATTTGAATCCCTCTATTGTTCGTATTATTAGCTCATGGATTGCAATTTTTTAAACAGATTTAATTGAAGGACGCAACAGCAGATCCCTTTTATAGGAAAAGCCAGTTTTACAACCTTTTTCCAGCTATGCTCCAAGACAATATTCTGCAATCCTTCCCTCATGGCCTCAACACACTGGGCTTTGTTTTTCCTTCCAACAACCTTTCTTGGCAACAAAACAATGATAACATAGGAAAAATTATAAAGGAGAGCCTTAGTATTTTGAACAGGTGATCAAGACCAGCTGAGAAATTTGTACTCTGGTGGCGGAGGTTCTGCTCTGCAACCTGGGGAGGGCTGTGGTTAACAGACATTCCTCCATCTACCTTTTGGTTTATTCTAATAATTATTTCTAATACAGTTTTTACAAACTCTATGAACACAGATATGAGCATGTGCCTGTATCTAATCAACACAGGAAGTACAGACAGGAAAGTCACAACTCTGAACATTTCCTTGTTAATTAAGAAGGACTTGCACGAAAAGTCTCTTAAATGGTCACTTAAGGAATTGACACAAATCAGGCACTGGGAGGAAGGGTGAAATTACAATCTCATTATGACATGATGGTGATGACATTTCTGTTGCTGGATGTTCCCACCTAACACTTAGCAAACTTCTTTGGGTTTACATATACTGCTCTGCAAATACAGGACTGTCTTACAAGGCAATACCAATCTGTTCTTCATGCTGAATACATGGGTTTCTAGTTTGCTGGAAAGGTTTTTGTATTTAATTTGGTACACCATGGAATAAACCTGATAGAGCTAGGAATTTCTAGTAAAGAGGAAACTATGGGTGCTGCAGCTATTCTGGGAAAATGATGCTCTTGCCAGATTCAGTAATGACAGCAGGAATACCTGCAGGATCCTTTGAGATGCAGACTTGGCAAACATGGCAAAAGTTTGTTTTGTTTCACACAAACCCCTGTGAAGCTCTGATAAAAATTTTCTGACCACCTCTAAATTAAGAAAGAGGATGTGATCTGCTAAACCTACTGTTCCTTCTGCACTGAGCACTGAGGGATGTGATGCCCCAGGCACGAGCCTACAGAATAAACAAAATAAAAAAGGTAATGTAAGACTCTAGTCCTGGCATACAGGGAGTTCTGCTAAATATCTTGGTTTTATTTTTCTATTAAAAGAGACCTGCTGATAGAGAAATTCCCTGACTCCTTTAATGTAGTTTAACGCTTAAATTGCATTAATTTATAAGAAGTCTAGTGCAACGAGCAGGAAAAATAGCAAAGTGGCTGAAGGAAACAAGATGGCTTAAAAAGCTGTGAGTTTTACTTGATTTTTCTCACCAACACTCTGGTAGAGAAAACAGGCCAAGTTACAGAAGTGGTTTTACATAGCCACAGTAACATCCACTGTGCAAGATGGCAATGGGAGAACCATCCAGGCAACATGATTCACTCCCCTTCACCCTTCACAGTGCTGCCTGGTGCCAGCAGCTCACAGGAACAGGGAATAGGGCTGCTTGGGTCAGCAGGCCTATCAAGGAGAGCAGAAGAGTTCCTACTCCCTCTACGATGCAGCCAAGGGGGAAGCCTCTTGCTGTTTTCAGAGCCTAAAAGAGAGAGAGATCAGGCTTCCCAGTTTTCCCAGGCAAAAGTTGAATTCTGGAACAGGACAGACATGTCAGTCCCTTGCCTTCAATAGGCCTCCAGAAATAATACTGAGAATGTAACGCACTGTGGGTGACTGTACGTTGCTTCCCCATCAACCTGGGTCACCAGTGACCACAGACAGAGCTGGATGGTCTTGAAGGCAGAAAATCACCCTGCGATGTCACTCAGCTGAGGGAGGTGTAAGCCCAAAACACGCAGCAGCTAACCAAAAGAGTATATACAAAGATTTTAATTGCCACAGTCCAAATGTTTTGCCAAAACCTTAAACCCTGCTCGTGGACCTGACAACCATGAAAATCAAGCGTTTACTCACAAGCATGACAAGGCAAGTAATTTAATAAACATTCATCTCTTGTTACTTTTTCCTTATCCTTCCCATAGTCTAAGTGAACTTCAGTTTCATGTCTTTCAGATTCATTTGTTACTATACAGCTTCCAAAGGGATGCTATTTTGGCTGTGACTTTTCCATGCTACTGTCAAGTATACTAAAAAAAGCAATCTTTTTTGGACTAAAACAGATTGTTAAACAAGTGTTAATAAATTAATCTTAACAAGCTGATCCTGTGTTGTTGCTCCTCCTGAGCTCAGAAAAAGACTCCCTACAAACTCTGACAGTGTCTCACATAGTACATCTCTTTCCCTGGGGAAAGCGATTTTGAACATATTTGTAAGTAATGGACAGAAAAGTCAAATTTAATCAACATGCATTTTCTTTTAATTATTTCAGTTGCAGTAACATGAGTTGTAAAACACAGCTGCATACTGTTTGAACCACAAAAGGAAGATGAAATCTTGCAAAAAAAAGATATAATTGCAATTCAAGAGTATGTCCAACAGTGTCTATAAAATACTGTAATATTTTTAATTTGATTTAATAATTTTAAATACTGTATGATTTTAACAGAAAAACATCACTTGCAAGGTGCTTTTAACATCTCTCTAATCATACTTAATTAGATTCTGAATCTAATGGAAGAAGGTTGGAGTCCCCTTTCTTGGTATGAGCGCTGAACTGGTAGCATAACTGCATCCAAAGGCAGTCAAAATAGATGGGTCTAATCCTTTTCCCCCAGAATTTTCCTCTTGAAGGAATTGAACCCACTTCATAAGCTTCTTAGGCAAACCATGAAGTTACGTATTTTTGAACATATGAGTAGTATTGTTGCTGTCTTTCCTTTCATGGATCAAGTCTACAGAATCTGACCAGATTTGCTAACAGCTTGGGGAAAATTAACAAGATACCCTTAAGTCAATTTGAATTGCATTTAAAAAACCCCCCTAACATTAAGTACTTATCATGGTCTTTCCTATTTGAATCCCCTTTATCTATTATAGATTTTGCCTTAAATAATGTATTTAGCTTTGTTCTTTCTTCCCTCCCTTTTGTTTGCCACCTAACTTCCACTTTAAATGTAGTGGTTTTTTTAAGAGCTGGAATTTGATATCAGTTTTCACTCTGATATTGTGAGATGTAGCTGTATAATGTTCACCACTCTACCACACAAAGGTTTGTAAATATGAAACTTACTTTTGATACTTGGAGAGTACTAGTACACAGAAGTTTAGACCTCTCTTTAAATGCTCTGGTCCTGAACCCATAAAACCACTGCTTGGGATCTTCTTAAGGACAAGCTCTTCCCCAACTTTCATCTTTCTCTAAAAGTCCAAATATACCCACTTGCAAGAACACTGAATCATGGAATGATTTGGTTTGGAAGGGACCTTAAAACTCATTTAGTTCCTACCCCGCTGCGATGGGCAGGGACACCTTTCACTAGACCATGTTGCTCAGAGCCCCATCCAGCTTGGTACTGAACACTTCCAGTGACTGGGCATCCACAACTTTTCTGGGCAACCTGTTCCAGTGTCTCACCACCCTCTTTCAGTTTAAAGCCATTGTCCTATCACCACACGCCCTTGCAAAAAGTCCCTCTTGATTTCCAAAGCAAAATATTTCAAAGACAAGATAAGCAACAAATTCAGACATGTGCTTGGTCATAATAAATTGCTCTGTACCATGGGAGTGTTGGTGACCTCAGATATATGAAATCAGAATAGCTGTAGATAAAGAGTTAAGAATGCCGAAGGTGTGACTGCAGCTCACTTAATCTAATTCACAGAAATCTGAAAATTGTTGCTAGAGGATAGCGTAACAAAATCTATGCATGAAAAAAATCCTGAAACATTACCATGCCATAAAACTAAATCAATGCAATCAATCCTTCATATGAAAAAACCAGACTTTATAATCTAGGGCAAGAAAAAATTGAAAGAATATGAGAGGACAATACTATTTTTTTCCCATCCTATGTTCTTTATGAATAGTGCAAATATCCTCATTTGCTGAACAAGCACCTAGTAATCAAAATTAACATTATTCTTGAGTCTGCTTCACCATTAAAAATCAAGAATAATCAAGTCCTAATTACTTTTTTAAACCAATGGGCCTTACTTCCACATCCTTCCTATGCTAAATATAAAACAGTTATAAAAGCATTTTCTTTGTGAAACAACATAAAACTCCTTAAAAAACACCCATTTCCCTAATAGCAACACTTTAATGAGTGTAAATCCCTAGAGCTCTAACACTGCATTCTAGCAAAAGAATAACTCCCCCTCCCTCTCTTCCCCCATATTTCTACTTCCTCAAACTCAGTGAGTCAAAGACTGTTCTAGCAACACTTCAGTGAAATCAATCCAGAAAAATATGTCTGCTATGCCAAAAACTGAACTAATCATCACAATTTTTACCAATTTACTCTGTACCATAATGGATTGCTCATTACCATGCCTTAAAACTCAGATGGTTCTCATCTCTTTACACTCCTTTTTCCATTTGCAAATTTTCTCTCTACCTACTTAGTACACACAGTTCCACACCTTCCTCTTTAGCATCCAAATAATTCTAAATCTGTCCCATAACATCAGTAGGAAACTGCTTATTTATGCCAGCTGGTCTTTTGGGCCTTTATTTCTATCAGGCTAAACAGTCCTAATCTGGAGTTTCATGTATTTTCTTCGTCCTTTTATTTTAAAGCAGTATTTTTCTCAGCCTTTCCTCAGATCAAGAGTAAAAGAATAAAGGATGGATATTCACACCATAGCCAGTTTTTGCATTTCTTTTCACTCTATTCAGAACCAACTCTGTAATCAAAAGCAGGTAGTTTAGTTTGCTTTGCCTTTATGTTTTCCATACAGAAAAGTTCTCCCATTTCTAGATCTGGCTACAGGAGCCAAGAAAAGTTTGTTAAGGATGAGAAGAAGGAAAGAAATGGGCAGTGGTTCTCCTCAAGAGCAGATTATGTCATTCATGATTTTGAGATTTCCTGAGACAGGAAAGCACATACAACAGTTGCTCAGCACAATGCCACGTGGTTTGACCTCCAAGAATGCAGGTGTAGCTCCACACTGAGGGTTACCGTGTGGGGCATCAGAAGCAGTAACTCAGAGCATTTGAGAACTGGCCTGTCCTCACAGCCTGGGTGCAGCACCACAGGCATCCACACATTCTGCTGCTGATGGAGAAACTTATACTTGGACAGACCTCACGACATATCATGTTTTTATCTAAAGGCTAATCCCGTAATATTTTCTTATTTTATGCATTCTTTAAAGATTATGGCTTTAAAAAAAAAGGCGAAGGGAATGAAATGGATCTCTTAAAGGAAAATGATGCACTTCTATTGGAATGGACTTATTATTATGCACTTGTGCTGAAGCAGGCATTACAGGCAGTGACTCCATGATCCAGGCTGTATTATGCCTGGCCCTTCTTCCAAATGTTTCAGACTAATTACAACAGAGAACACACACACGATGTATGAATAGGGCACACAGGTGGGGGTCAACATAAATTAACATTTATGTCATTAAATCTGAGGATCAACTTTGCTTCAAAACACAAAAACACTACATCAAATTTCATTTCAACTGAGAAAGGT
The DNA here is from genome assembly GCA_013399195.1 of Dicrurus megarhynchus. Lineage (NCBI taxonomy): Eukaryota > Metazoa > Chordata > Aves > Passeriformes > Dicruridae > Dicrurus > Dicrurus megarhynchus. Next base: position 2,716,369 of record VXAD01000394.1, on the reverse strand, counting down.
AAACCCCGACTTTAGAAGGGGGTTCAATCCCTAGAACTCACCACATCACAGGTTACAGTTTGTAGAACTGCAAGAATAAACTCATCATCTTTTGCTGGAAAAACATCTCACATTGTATTAATGAGGTGTATGTGAAAAGCAAAAGGGGATCTGAGAGAGGAAGAAAGGAAAACTTTTTTGATTGCATTAGGCTATATTGGATGGTAATGGATTTTTAAGACAGCAAAAAATGTACATTTGCTGATTGTACTCAGCCACAGTAAGTGATACAGAAAACATGGCTGAGTCTTAATATGTTTTGTTCAATCCCTGTACTTTGTAGTAAAATGAAAAATTGAATAAAATGTCACTGAAAAATTATTGCTAGGATGTGAAACAGATTAACACAATAATAGACCATGGGGTAAAACAATTCACCTCTTATCAAAAGGATACAAGTTCTCTAGTGAATGAAATGAATTATCCATGCCTGAGGATTTTAATTCATAGGAAACTTAGCAAGTGCCCACAGCAAATTCACCTGAGACTGGCAGATATTCAAGGGGATTAAGCCATCAGCAGAAAAGATAAAGTTAACGGTGGATTTTGAGATTTGGGGATTGGGATCCAGAGGAAATACCTAATAAGAAGTGAATTTTCTCTATACCAATTTAGGAATTTAAGACGATTTTTAAGCATCACGAGAGTTACAGGCAGGGTCAAGAGCCTGAAAAAAGTTCGGCTGTGTATGCCACCATCAGAATTACAAGTCAAAAAGTACTGACTATTGTACAAGTTTGGCAGTGCTAAATTGGTCATTGGTACAGTGTATTTCTAGCTACTTAAGGCTCAAGGACAGTCTGAAACCAGTCCATTTTCCTTTTAAGACAATTTCCAACCCCAGGCTCCACAGAATAATAGAATGGTAAGAGATGGAAGAGACCTTAAAGATCGTTTAGTTTTAACCCTTCTGCCATGGGCAGGAACACCATGCTAACTTACATACCATATACAACCATATACCCCAAATTCCTCTATATCCCAATCTCTTCTGTCAGTTCTCTAAGCTTATGAAAACAGAACCACTCAAATTTTAGAAATGGCAAAATGATTTGGCATAAAACATTATTAAACCATCAGTAATCAGCTCCTGAACAAGGTGCCAGTACGCCTTACTATGATACTTTTCAAGTTATCTTATTTTCCACTTTGCCTATAATAATTTCACAAATAATAACAAACCAATGTCATCTAAAGGACAACCCCTTACTCGACCAAGGACCTGTTGTTTGTCTTGCCTTCTTTGTTTGTCTGCCTTAATCTCAAAATCTTGGTCACAACATTGCAAAATGTAGACTCTCTGCAGCCCAGCATCTGTCACTGACAGGAAGCTTTCCCTGAAATATATACAAAATGTTCTCTCTTGTTCTTATTTCACAAGATGCAATAGAAGTAATCCCATGCTATCCTAACAGTTGCTTAATCATGTTAACCAGTTCCTCCTCCTGCCTTCTGTCTTTGTAGCTTTTTTTTTTTCAAAACTAGCTAGCTCCTGCAGTCAGAGCTCCCCAAGATGTAGCTCTGCAGCTCCCCAGGCATTTTCTGGAAGCACAGCTTGGGCTCCTACTTCATGTTTCGAGCATCATATTCTTTTGGAAACACAGTACTTCCTCCAAACATCTATTTCCTCTGCTCCATGAGCTTCTTGAGCTTCTAGGACAAAAGTTACACTGATCTTCTCAGGGCAGATTTAGCTAGCACTGCACACATGCCATTTCTGCTAAAAGGTTATAGATCTGGGTCACTGTAGAAATGTCAAAACTGAGAGTCTGATTATTAGTCCATATTCTAGTTTCTATAGACCTTTAGTGAAACAAAATAACTCATTTTCTCTTCCTTAATCATATGGCATCTTTAATGGAGGCTGTGTGGACCAATTCTATAATTTAAAAAAAAAAATTAATTTTTTAATGGTTTCTGGAATTGAGGTTAAAACATGCCTGTCTGCTTCCAGGAATACCACTCTCCATTAGCAAACAAAGCACTCAACTGCCTAGCATTAAGCATCAGAAATCAGACAGTATAAAGGGAAAAAAGCACATTTAAAATATCAGCTTAGGAAGAAGTAAGACAACTACCACATTTTGGTTGTATAACAAACACTTTCCCACTCTCAAGTGTGGCTATTCTATTTCTGTAATAGCTGTTTTTTCCATATGCTACAATTTCTACATTGTGAGCAGCTCCACTCTAAACTCAGGGATTAGGCTACAGTAGGACTTGTCATGTAGCAATAGAATCAATAGGTCAAAGCAAATGAGTTTCTAAACTGGAGGGGTAGCTGTTCACATACAGTGACGGAGAATGGTATTTCATGTTTAGCATGTTGCACTTTCTATTTGGCTGTAAAATGGATTTGCTTTGGGATCACTTTCGAACAGAGAAGGAAAATTCAGCTTGGGTTCTATGTTGGCATTAGACAAACACCTGTTCTCACAGTACCAGGAAAAGCATCTCTGAAACCTGGTGTTTCATGCAGAGGTTCCTGCTTATGTTTACACAGGTGAGCTCTACAATGCTAGTACTTGTTGGCTCTAAGGCCAATTAGCACAGAGCAACTCAGGTCCATCCTATCCAGCTCTGCAGGCCTCTGAAGTGCTGTGGCTGCATCCAAATGCCTGCTGGGAAAGGACTTGGATTGGTGCTAACTCCTAACCAGTGCCCAGGAGTTTCTGCCATATGTACTGGTTTGCCAGGTCCAGAACTATGCCAGGGTCTTGGCATGGGCAAGGCAGTCCCAGAGTCCAGGCACAGCCCCAGACACCCCAGCATGCAGTACCCCTGCGTCCAAGGCACCCAGAGCTGGGCTGTGTCCGTAGGTAGGAAAGCTGGGAAGTGCTTTAAGCCAAATTCTGCATTCGTGGAACAGTTACTTCTGTGGATTTCTCCTGGCAGAGGTTTTGAATCATAACTCCAAAGCAGCCCAGCGCAAATGAAAACAGAAGTATGAACTAGGAACAGTTTCAGAGAGTAATGCAGTAGTAGCTAGAGTAATACATGTGCCAGAGGACAGGATTTGGCTCCTGACTCCGGTAAAACTGTGGGAACAACAGAATTTCCATTTTCTCTTTTACTACAATGAAATCTTACTGCTGTAGTTCTGATTTAACCTGCAGAAGTAAGGAAATGGAAAGGCAAAATTCATAACTCTAAACATTTAGACTTTCTAATGCTTTTTACTTTTCAGGGCAGGCCTTATGACACTTCAGAAATCCATGTTGCTCCTTCCACTGTTTGGTGTGTAAAGAGTGGCACAATTTGTATAGTGAATAGAGAGAGGCAGTGTGCCAGAGTACACACAAATCTCAGTAAACTGAGAAAGGAGCATGCAATAATGAATGAGAGAAATAGTACTGACAGGACTTCCATAATACAGAATAAGGTATTTGGATATTGTTCACTGGGAGTACAGGGCAGCTTTTAATATTATCTGATAGCAATGACCTGTAATTTACCCTTTGAAAATCAATAAAAACATAATGCTGTAGCCTTTGCCTTACTCAATTATATCTAGAGTAAAGCAAACAGAGTTCCTCTGAGAACCCAATCTTCCTTTTACTGTGGCAATGGTGTTACTAAGATAATCTTTAAATCATTTTAACAGCTTAAAAGACAGAGTATCTCATATCTAGGTGTATATGGGGTGGATACCAAACACATTTTTCACTAATGAGCAGTAATGTTTAACCTCCATACTTACAGAAGCATGAGAAATCCATTACACTTTCTCTTCTTAAGTGGAACATCTGCATACAGGACCATCAGTGTAATTACCCTCTTCAGTTCACCCAAGACATGTTTATGTATGTTTACTTTGTCTTTTGGCCTTTATTCTCCCTTGTAAACCCAAAAAGAATATGAGAGGGCAGCAGACACACTGCTTGGACAAACTAGTGTAAATGCAGAAGATTTAAAAGTGATCTTATTTTCTTTCCAGGCTCACTCTCTCTTGAAGAAATGGTGTTGAAAGTCTCTTGCAAGAGCCAAGAGAGCAGACCACCAGTCTGATTTTTAATGCCCAAGGCTGCACTAACAGCATTTTACCGAGGCTCCTTCTCTTGCTATGTATGTACTTAGAAAGGGCATTCCAGATGGAGCTGGCAATTTGTTGGCTTGCCATCTGAACCAATCTTTCTGATAGTATTTATAGAAGGTCTGCTTCTAAATGGGCTAGCTGATATTCTCATCCGTCTCACTGCAGCTCTGCACTCCAGGGGCTGCCAGTGGACTGTCACAGCCATGACACTTGGCAGGCCAGGGCCTTGGTTGGTATAAATCAGCACTATTCCTGCTTACTGCTGCTAAGGGCTTCACTTGACATTTTCAGTACCGCTTGATTCATGCCCCAGTTAATCTGTTCCACTTTCATGGTTTTACTTGCATGTTTAGCAAAAATCCTTAAACACTGTTAGCTTGTTTCTAATTGAATATTCCAACTGAAGCATCCTTTTAGAGAGCTTCAGAGCACTGCAGTGCTAAATGGTACATTATTATTGAAATTATTATTTTTAATTAATATAAACTTTATTACAATTATTCAGTTACTGGACACTGGAAATTTTTCTGAGATTTTTACCACTACCAGAAAAATATAATTTTTATTACACAGAAGCAAGTTCTCTGGGCAAAAGCAACATCTATTCTTATTTATGTTGTGTTGCAAATTGATAGACAATAGTTAACTGTCAGTTATAACCCATTTATAAAAGATCAAAAGCAATTAACCATTACAGTATATTTTAAAAGAGTTATTAATTTCTATTCAAGCTTTTTGTCTAACTTTATGCTGGAGATTTACAAAACAAACTAATTGCATTTGAAAGATTTAGCCCCATGAGAAATTGCATTCACTATTCTTCGGTCTGTTTGGCTTTTTTTGAACCAAGAAACAGCACAATTTGGAATTTTAAATGCAACTTTCAACTGTAATCTGCCACTGCAGCTGGTGGCCCACAGTAATGCTCAGGACTATTTGAATGAGATTGAGATTGCAGCAGAATTTGCTCATATTCCAAATCATCATAAAGCTTCTTTTTCCTGACTGCCATACGGAGTGTATGGATATATTCTTGGGCGTTTTTCCCCCCTTACAGGGCAAGGAAATGACCTATGATGGATGGAATTTTCACTGATATCTATATAACCTAAGAAATGCAGGACTCAATTCCGCATCTATTGCAGCCTCCTGTCTCCCCAAACTTTTGTCAATCAATTTAACTGACATAGCATAAGTGTGCTCAGTAAGGAGTTTCAGAAAATACTACTATTCCTTTGGAATCTGCTGGTTTTATTCATGTATTTTTTTGAATGAAATACCTTTAAGAAACAGTGAACAAAGTGTCTGGCTACTGTCACTATTAGAAACTTCTCCACACAAGCAACTTTCCAGTGCATTAGTTCTCTACAGAGATTGTCTGACCTTGTAGCCAAGTGTACTAAAATGTTATTTGGCCAGAAATTTTAAAATAGAGAGCAAAATCAAGAAAACAAATCGCAAAAATAATTAATTGCATCAATGTGCAGTAAAATAAACATTTTAAGGAAGGTCCCTCTGCTTGACAGAGGATTATTTTTTCTTTCCTTTACAGTGCCATACATACAACAGCAGCAATACTGTATGGTAGTCATCATCACCCCTTACAGTGTTTCATTTCCACTCAGAAAACTGCATAACCATAGTATAACTAATAGTGCATTGTTCACAACCACAGCCCCCTGAACCAGCAGCCTCTGTCAGCCCGACAGGCATGCTGACTAGTTCCAGCAGTGGTGACCTTTGTATGGACTCACTGGGATCACAGGCTCAGTTCCCGTATCTGCAAAGAAGCCTTCAGCTGTAAATGAAACAGTTTTAATGTTGTCTCTCCTCTTTGCTCAATGAAAAGTCCCATAACAGAGTTATCCACTGCAGTACCAGCAGGACTAAACAGTGATTACCTAAAAATCCACAGATAGCTCATACAATGCCCTTGACAGCAGAAATTAGGTATACACTTGCATCAGTTTTTAAACTTTCTTTCATGTCTCTTAACATTTCAAGACTGGCATTAACTAACAACCATTTCTTTGTCGATAAACTCATTGCTGAATTATAGCTTTGCAGATCAGAAGAGGGTGGGAAAGCATACAAATATGAAGATAACCTTCCTGTGAAATATAAACATGATAAATGCTACAGGACCTTGGAAGTTGGCCAACCAGTAAGAAGTACAGCACTTTACCCTGTGAAGCAGCAGCCATATGAAGCGATACAACTGGGAGGGGTGGCAGAAGGGAGATACATAGTCCATACACCACTCAGAGCTTTGCCTTTCCAACTATTTTTGCTCCAGTTTCTGAAAAGCACTTGGCTACAACCAGGCAGGTCTCCCTTGTCTTCTCCATCTGAGTCCAGGGTAGAAACAGAGACACCATTTCACTGCCCTGAGATAGCACACTTAGCAGGAAGGCTGACCCATCTGACATCTACACGATTTAATGTTTGATCCACATGTATCAATGCATCAACCTGCCCAGAGGTAGAGCTTATTACTTTAAACATAGTAAAAACCCTTCCATTACACCAAGGGAGCAGTATACTCTGTTGAGAAAGACACCATAATCAACTTTTCTGGTCAATGTCTCCTCTTCCCACTCTGCTAGTCCTTCCCACATGCATCAGAAGCTTCAGCTCCTTGCCACTCCAGCATGGTCTACTGGCAGCAGGAAGCCATCTCCATGTGTGCACATGTTCACAAGGGATCAAGGCAGCTCAGCACTTTGCAAAACTGAGCCTGTGTATTTTTCTTGTGCATTACTCTTCACTAGATCCAGTCATAAAATAGAAGAAGCTATTGTGGCTATGTGACCTTACCATCAGCTGCTGCAGGGTTTTTCAGAATTCCTTAATTCACTTAAAACAAAATTACCCAGGTAAGTCAGCTAATGATGGAGAAGCATTTAACCTCACTGCGGTGTTTTTGCCTTTATTAAAATAGTGCTCACATAAAACCTGCTCTGCTATGGATCAGTCTACACGGCACAGATCACCAGTGCACAGTGTACACAACCAGGGATGGTGGCAGCAATGATTCCGTGGGACCTGCAACTTCTTCTGTCAGCACTTTTTAATCTAGAAGAGGATAGGGTTTTATGGTCATTGAACCATTATTGTTGTGCTTATCTAAAAACTGCCAGCATAGTAATTTTGTTTCTATCAACATTTATCTGTAAGAAGCCAGGTTAACCAGTATTGCACGTGATCACGTATTTCTTGCTAGAATTCACTGAGAAAGATGGCAGCTTGTAGCAACCTCCCACAAACTACAGACAGGGTTATAAAAAGTCTGGCCAGTTTTCACCTTGGCAGTCTTATCCAAAGCTCACACAACTCCCCCATCAGGGTAAGGAGGATTGAGTTCATAGTGAGGGCAAAAGCAAAAGACAATAGTTATGTTATGTATATCTCCCTCTGCCAGACGTTAAACGGATATAAAAGATACTCTCTCCTCATATGTTGGGGACCTAATACAGTTGCAGAGGTATTGACAGTAAAGTAATAGTAGCATGTGAATGGAAGATAGAGCACTTGGCCTCAATGTGGAAAATAAATACAATTTCAACTATACAGTAGGAATCTATGCAAACACTTTCGCAAAATAGTAAAAAGACGCACTTTTTATGAAAAGTGATCATTAAGTTCAATAAAGTTGCAACTCCATCAACATGGAGCCAATTTTAGTGACCTCATCTCCATTCTGAAGTTCCTCATTAGGGTCTTCTGAATTCCAGTACTTTTTTCTTTCTCATCTTCTCGTACTGGGATCAAGAGAAGTGTTGGTACCTGTTCCATCTAGCTAGTCCTGGTCTTCTTCTTGCTACAGCTGAAATGAAATGAAATGAAATCTCTTCCTATCGTCTCATGGGTTATTCTTCAAGTCCTTTAATACAAACAGGTTTAGTTAAGGCTTTTCCTGAAGTTTCTCAGCATAGGGTAGTTATGGATCACTGTGGCCAATAGTACTCCAAATAAGGTATTCAGCCCCAGATACATCCTCATTTCATACATAAGTGCATATTATATAAAGATTAGACTTTTAGCAGAATTTACAATTTTCAGTATTTTAGAACATCTACAAATTAACCTGGACATTTTTTGATTATGAACCACAGAACTCCCTGACTTTGCTCATGTTTCCTTTCAGGAAAAGAAGCAGTTCTGTCATATCCCTAAATAAATTATACAATAAACACTTCTGCTTTTTCCCACCACCAGTAACATAACCTAATCACAAGGCAATCACGTTTGACTTGATCCATCTCCAGAATTTCTAGTTGCAATTTATTTTATACAAAACATCCTGTCAGGAAGGTGGAAGAGAGCCCAACTTCTGCAGTCTAATATATTATAGAGCAAGACAGTCTGCTACATACTTGTGAAATAGTAAAACGTAGCCTATTTAAAAACAAAATACAATTCTGTGTTTTAAAATTCCTTATACCCAAATAAAAACTGGTAAAAAATTTAAATTCAATAATTTAATTTCTTTCCACAGACCATGTATGCTGATAAATTGGGACTTACATATGTTTGTATCAAACACAAAGTGAGAAAAAAGTATTAAATTCCACTTTTCAATTAAAGTCAAATGCCATGTAAAATTACTATAGATCAGACACTGAAGAAAATTCAGCAATATGTGTTCATATCATGTGGAACTATTTTCTAAATGCAGTTATTAATTAAGAAAACCCAACCAACAATCCCAAATATGTTGAGACATTTTAATTTCAAGGAGGATTGCCTAAGACATATGGAAACATCCAACACAATTTTAAAACTTCCCAATTTCACAGTCACCAGTATTTTTATCCTCTTTACTTCAAGATGACTATATTCTTCATTCTTGAGGCCACGAAGAGGCATCCACTTCTGAAGGCTTTCTTAAATCATTCCTCTGATTTAAAGGCCTGTTCTTTTATCCTCCCCCTCCTTGATACCTTGCAGCAAAGGTGAACTTAACACCTTATTTTCCCTCCTAGATTTTCTTTAAATCTCTCTTTATCTTCACTAGTGTGTACAGCTCTTTTAGCAGTCTAGCTGCATTACAGAGGGATTATTTTTGACAGCCACTGTCAGACCCAAGAATGAACATATATGTAAGATATTCATGGTTCTACTGACACTACTGACAGTCTTGGCTGTCTTCAGGCCCTGGTTGGGCTTATTGCCTTAGTCATCAAACCTAATGTTGGTTGCAGGAGGATGAAGACTTGTGTAACTTTCAACTCTGACATGGCAAAGTGACTATTGAACACTCAGTTTTGGTTTAGACTGCTAAATTTTCTCTCTTTTCTTCCCATAGAGAATGGAAACAACCATAGCACCAGGCACCGTGAAGTTCTATGAGGGAAAAAGACAAACAACACCTAGTTGTCATTCTAAATGTCATTTTGAGGAATGCACCTTTCCTTCAAATTGTTTGTTTTTTTCATCCACATCATGCACCTCTTTGTGTATATCTTGTGTGAATATATGTGTAGGAGTGAAGAAACAACATCACACAGGGAGATTGGCAAGACGGAACATAAGCACTGGAGAATGAGTATAAATAGGACTCACCAACCTCAGCTGATGAGTGTGTTTTCACATTTCAGGAAGAGGAAGGGAAAAGAATAATGTCTTCATAGTACCAGAGCAGGTATCACTTTGAGCAAGTAAGAGTTAAAACCTCACAAAACAGAAGTGAGAAGGACACAACCTGCAGGACAGGGAGCAATCAGTATTGGACAACCTGGCAAATGCACAGGGCCTGTTTAACAAGGGGGATTGACTTACTATTTGTGGTAGGCAAACCTGTCCTGTCTCTTGTGACAGAAAGCCAGACAATGCAACTTTTGTACTACAGCTATGTAAATGCAAAATAAAACCCGATAACTTATACCAAACTGCAAATTTGACCAAGACAATTATTTGCAAATGTAACTTTCAGGGTTTTCAACATCATTTTAAGACATAGATAAAGTAATTGCATTCTGTTCACTGAACTTTGCCTTACCCTCAAAAATCAATCCCTAGTTTGATACAGCTGGGTAATTTTTGGTCAGGCCCAAAAGATCTGGACTGCATGTTGCTGGCCTGGCTGTAAGTTGGAACTTGCCAGCTTGCCCAATTCCTCTGCACAGGCTACAAAGCCCTAGGCCCTGTGTTCATTTACTCATTTCCACAACTATTTACATGCTTTATATTCAATATGCACTATGAGTGATAGCATATAATAATAAAAACATACAATGGTTTGGATTGGAAGGAGACTTAAAGATGATCTAGTTCCTGCCATGGACAGGGACACCTTTCATTAGACCAGGTTGTTCAAAGCCAATGGCCTTGAACACTTCCATGGAAAGAGCATCCACAGTTACCCTGGGCAACCTGTGCCAATGCCTCACCACTGTCACAATAAAGAATTTCTTCCTCATATTTGATCTAAACCTACTCTCAGTTTGAAGCCATTCCCTCTAGTTCTGGCACTACATGCCCTAGTAAAAGGTTTCTCTCCATCTTTCTTGCAGGCCCCTTCAGGTACTGGCATGCTACAAGAAGTTTGCACCAAAGACATCCCTTCTCCAGTCTGAACCTCAATTCTCTCAGCCCTTCCTNTTAGACCAGGTTGTTCAAAGCCAATGGCCTTGAACACTTCCATGGAAAGAGCATCCACAGTTACCCTGGGCAACCTGTGCCAATGCCTCACCACTGTCACAATAAAGAATTTCTTCCTCATATTTGATCTAAACCTACTCTCAGTTTGAAGCCATTCCCTCTAGTTCTGGCACTACATGCCCTAGTAAAAGGTTTCTCTCCATCTTTCTTGCAGGCCCCTTCAGGTACTGGCATGCTACAAGAAGTTTGCACCAAAGACATCCCTTCTCCAGTCTGAACCTCAATTCTCTCAGCCCTTCCTCATAGGAGAGGTGCTCCATCTCTCTAATCATGTTGGTGACCTCCTCTGGATTCACTCCAGCAGGTCCATGTCCTTCCTGTGCTGGGGACCCCAGAGCTGGATGCAGTGTTCCAGGTGGGGTCTCACCAGGGCGGAGTAGAGGGGCAGAATCCCCTCCCTTGCCCTGCTGGCCCTCCTGGCTGCTTTGGATGCAGCCCAGGATACAACTGGATTTCTGGGCTGCCAGTGCATGTTGCTGGGTCATGTGCAGCTTCTCATCCACCAGCACCCCAAGTCCTTTTCAGTAGGGCTGTTCTCGTTCTGTTTATAACAGCTGTCAAACAACAAACTGTTTAATCTCATTAAATTAAAACATGCAAAAGTGCTCATACTGCTATGCTCTGCCCTTTTAAGTTGGGAATCACATTTTTTAGAATGCAAAGAAGTTTCATATTCTATTTTGATTATATGATCAGCCTTATTTCAAATTAGTAATTGTATAATATGGGAATTCTGTATGCATTCAATATTCAACAGCCTTTTTAAACAATTTCTGGCCAGTACAACAAGGTCTCTGTTCCTTGGTTTCCTATCAAGTAGCAAATGGGCTACCACATATACAGCTATAATGAGGTGTAACGATGCTTATTTTGTAAAGTGCTTTCTCTAATGTCAGATTAAAAAGTGTCGCGCTATGAAGTTAAAACAAACGATTTAGACCAGAAATGAACTTACAGTTAGATCATTTCAAAAAGCAGGTAAAGATCATTTGAGACCATTTCCAAAATGAAAAAGCACTTACTGAGCATTGACATAAGCAAATCAATACAACGTCTAACTACAGGGATATCATGCAGGCAATTCCTTCATGATGCCAGAAATATAAAGAATTAATTGTTAGACTAAACACTAATCTTTATTTGAAATATATACTCTTTGAAAAGCCCTTCCTTGAACATGGTGAGCCAGATTTTGAAACTCCAACCAACTTCACTAGAACTTAACATGCTGAATTGGGCGTCTGTATCCTTGTAGAAAGCTCTCTCAGCCTTAGAGTGGTTACATGATCATTCACTAAGACAACTGAAAGAAGAGGTTGTTAAGGTCCTACATGTCTAAGTTTTAACAGTTTCTACTCGTGCTTTACTTGTGTCTATCCCACAATCACTGGTGAGAAGAGACACTTTTTTCCTTTCCTTCATTGCAGAATACCCTAGATCTCTGCTACCCAGAGTACATTCTGGGAATTGATTTCTACCAAGTGTGGCAGAAAAACTGTTTATTTAGATAGTATTCAGTAAACAACATTGTATTGGTTGGCATGGCCAGTAAGATTCTTTACAAAAACCATATTTTAGCCATAAAGTCTCTTGCCAGAAGATTGTACAGATCTTAAAAATTTCTGTGGACTGAAAAGGAAAAAAAAATTAAAGACTTGTAATTATCAAGGATGCCATCCCGCTTCACAAAGTCCACAAGTCTTGAACTGCTGCAGCATTAGAACTTTATTTTGAGGAAACACCTTCTTATACACCTGCCCTTTTCTAATGGCTTTGTTAGGCATGTGCTAGGGAGACAGATACTAAATTTGGTCCAGGCAACCACTCTTATGATCTTACCATAACCATAAAACTTGGCTAAATGTTTTCCATGGCTGTACCTAAATTTGAAGAGAATAGAAAGGGATGTGAAATACATAACTGTGTGTGGATACCAGATGTAAGCAAGTGGCTGTTAAAACTTAATAACTCAACTCAGCTTGTCAGCACTTTGGTGCATTTCAGCCATAAGCACCTATTAATTTCTAAGGCAAAATAGGTTAATTTTTTTTTAACAATGCAGATTACTCAACGTGTTGAAGCTAAGTTCAATTCACACTTGATATGAAATAGATCTAAACTCATATTTTCAGAAATACACCATGAAAGGAGTGAGCTTTCACCTCACTCAACACAAAGATGTACTATGCAACTGTACCCAATAATATAATTACAAGATTTTTTGAAACTACACTTTACATGAAATGAAAACATTTCCTTACTGCATAAGGAACAAACCTTCAGCAATTTAATAACTGGCATTTGTCAGCTGAGTTCATTTGAGGCACCTCAGCTGAAACAAAACTTACAGGAAAACCATAATGAAGTTCTTACATTTTCATCTTCACTGTGACTGAAATGAGTCAAGCAGCACAGTGAGCTGCTGTTTACTGCACATGCTTGCACCTTTATAATGTACTTTTTGTTTCTCATGTACAACAGCCATGTGATTGTGATTTGCACCTGCATGTTTGCTAACCAGGATAATTTAGTGGTAATAAAAAGCCCAGGTTAATTTCCAAACACAATTAGTTTAGAGATCACCATGATAATATGATAAGAAGAGGAAAAATGGATGTGAAATACATTCCTTTCTGCCTGTTCCACATAGCCAGCTTCAAACCACCTGTCTGGCTGGGGCCATGCTAGATGCCCAGCAGTGCTTCCTCCCAGTGCACAGAGGGAGAAACAGATGTAGCAGGAGAGAGGGAGGGAGGCCAAATGAAAGGAAAGCAATTTCCCTTCTCTCTCTTTTCTCCAGTCAGTGCTGAACTACGGGAAAAAACAATCACGTTCACCATGCTCGTCCTGTACTTCCTCTCTCTTTCCCTTTTTAAAATGGCTCAGTCATATTACTCCCCCATGAACACTGGTAAAACAGTGCCACACCTACTTTTTTCTCCTCATTTCAGACACCACCTTCTTACCTGACCCATAGCCAGATCTCCTTGCTTCAGGTTCCCCTCATCCTATAACTATTTTTTTCCTTTCCACATTCTCAAGGGGGTATGCCACACCTTTCAGTTGCTACATGTCAAAAGCAGACATCTTTCAAAAGCCTTTGTGACTTTGCACATTCATAATGACATCTCCTGGATGATTTTTCTTGACTACACGTAGTTTGAGGTCACGCAGTGCTACATGGTATACTCAATGTATGTTCCAGTCACTCACAGGAGCACATACAAAAGAAAGCTGGTGCATGACAGGTGATGGCAGAAGAAAAGTTAAAAAGCAGGGATGAGGGGCCAGAAAGAAACAGAATGCAGAAGAATATAATGCTTTTTTCTTTCTCTTGTTTTCTGTCAAGAGAACAAACTAAAAAACTCAATTTGTATTTGTTGTCTGTCTTTACCTATTCATATATTAGAAGTGAATTGCATTACCTACTTGCTCTTCCAATAAGACATTCTGTACTGGCTAGATGAAAAAATAGTTTTGAAATAGAAAATGTTCCTAGTCATTTCCCCAATGCAAAATTTGTAACATTTACCCTCATACCATGACCTGGGAAGGAAAAACATTTTAAAATAACTTCCAACTCATCTTCTCGAGGCTGTCTTCTAGATTTCTTGCACTATTGGTAGACACATTTATTGTTTAACTGATGGTATAAACTCTCGCTTTATTTATGCCTAGACAGCTTCCTGAGTAACAAGAATGAAATATAAACCAGATTAGAAAACTGGATTTTCTAGCCCACAGCTAATGAATTATGTGAATTTAGCTAAAACTGATTTCAGACACAATGTGACAGAAATTTGGCTGCATCTTCTAGAAGAAAGGTTGAAAATATTTCACTGAGCAAGAAGTCGAGAGTAAATATTTTATTGTGTAACCAAATTTAGGACAAACATAATTTTCAGCACAGAATTTAACAGAAACAACATTCCAGTCAAATTAGCTAGCTCGACTCAGTACACCAAAGGATAAAGAGATCAGAACTGCCCCCTCTGATTCAACTTACATTTACTCAACTGAAAGCAAAACCAGACACTACCAGATCCATATATAAAGCGTGACTGTTCCCTCACTTGGTCACCTTAAAACTACACATCCAACCAACACCCAAATGGAAATCCTTTGTCATCTGTCAACATTGACATCAACAAAATCTCCATTCTTTCTATCTGTTGCTAATGAGCTTTACCACTGACATGCACATGCTTACAACACAAAATCTTCTCATGTCTCACTCTAAACTGCACTAGCCAAAAAGGAAAATCAAAATACTCACTTTTGGCTACATTTGCTTACAGAAACGGACTGACAGAATGCTCATAAACCAAATTAGACCTGATTACTTATCTCTATTAGAAAGAAATCTTCACCTACTTAGTGGAAATATTGCTTAATTTGTCTCAACCCCTTCTCTAAAAAGCAATCAGTTAATTTTCCAAAGGCAAAACCCCGCAGGAATGCTCCTGCAGCTCCCTCCCCGCGGCGGCGGCAGCCAGCGCCGCGCACAGCCGCGTACTTACTGATCTTCTCTTCCCCTCTGGAGAAGGGAAAGCAGCAGAGCTGGCCCATGGCACCAGCCGCCTCAGCCTCTCCCTCGTCCTCTCTGCGTGCACCTTAAGCAAAACCTGCAGATCGGGCTGCGGTCCGNCCCGACCCCAGTCCAAACCCCAGCCCAGCGCCAGCCCCAGCCGGCGGGGCTGGGGATCACTGGTATCCTGCGCTTACCTCCCTGACATCCAGTTTGCTTAAAGACAGATCTTCCCTTTCCCGTCCTGACGTTACGGGAGGGATGGGCGCTAGAAAATACAGGCACCCGTCTGGCCACCTTAAATACGGCACCGGCCAGGGTGGCTGAGTGTCCCTGCCACCGCTGCTCCGCTCCGCTCCGCAGCGGCGTGCTGAGAAACGGGAGAAAATATAGTTAAGGGCATATTATGTATCTATATTACGTATTTATAGTTAACATATGGGCTCAGTTTCTTTCCCCCATAAAGAAAAATGAAGTTACAAGACTAAGGAAGGAGAAAAGCTGCTCAAGCTACTGGAGGAGCAGCACAGCAGCTCAGAAACAAACTGGGATTATCGCTCTGGGTGTGGTGGAGATTTGCCACGGACTTCAGAAGCAATAGAGCCGGTCACCTTCACCCTAGGTTACTAGTCCTCCTTTTCAACACGGTGTATACTACAAGTGTGGGTGATGAAGGTCACCTGGTGGATGTCATAAATTTAGGATTTTCTAAGGAAATAAAATACTAACGAGATGCAACATCAGTTAGTGATTAAAGATAAAAAAGAATCAAAGGCAGTCCTACAAGGATTAGTATTAGTCCTAACATTATTCAACACAGTCATCAGTTACTTGAAAGTAAATAAATTATAAAATACCTGAGAGTGAAAGTTTGGCATATACAGTGAGAAAGGATAGCAAATGAGCACAGCCGGTACGGCTTTGGCAAACTGAGTCCATTCCTCCAAAGTATGTAAATAAAAGCAAATGAAAAGACATACATTTCGTTTAAGTATTCTTCTACTCACCAGAACCAAACCCACTGTGCTTATTTTGTCTTGTGGTTCCTTTAATTTAAAAGAATCAAACACTATTGGGGTGCTCACATGCTCTTGGCTATCAAAGCATCTTTTCAGGGTAAGTCTATGTGAATATCCCAGCTTTTGCTGCAATTAGCTGTCAGCACAAGCTGTTCTGTTAGACAACAAGGAATGTACATGACATGTGGCTAAGAAGTAGCTCTCTGGTGTCCAATGAACTCATATTGAAGACTGACCCATGGTAAGCCATTCATAATAACAAGACTCCCTGATGTCCTGTGGCTCTTAAAACTTAAGCTCATACTGCAATTTTTGCTTCATTGTGGAAATTAATAAAATATCTTTCTCTTCTATCTGGATGTGTATTTCTGCCAACATGTAGAGATTTAATATTTCGAGACTTCTACATGTGTTTAATTTACCAGAAATTTTCTAACAACTTTTAAAGTTAATGTTGTAATGGGCAGATAACGCACATGTAGATACATAAGCAAAACATGATCCCACAGATTTCTATCATTTGGCTAATAATGAAGGAATACAGGTGTACATAGAAATTGTGGGATTACAGACTAGTCTGCACTCTGTCCTGGAACAGAGTTTGATTTTCTTCTCGGTAGCTGGTGCAGTGCTGTGTTTTGGATTTAGGATGAGAACAATGTTGGTAACACACTGATGTTTTAGTTGTTGCTGAGCAGTGCTCACTCTAAGTCAAGGACTTTTCAGATTCCTATGCTCTGCCAGAGAGCAGGTGCACAAGAAGCTGCGAGGGAGTGCAGCCAGGACAGCTGACCTGCACCGGCCAAAGGGATATTGCAGACTGTAGAATGTCATGCCCAGTATATGAAGCAGGGAGAGTTGGCTGGGAGGCACCAATAGCTTGGGAAAGGCTGACAACCCATTTGTTAGTGGGTTTTATTATTCTCTTTTTGTACTACTACTACTACTATTATTATTATTACTATTATTATTATTATTATTGTTATTATTATTATTATTATTATTCATCAATCACTTTATTTCCATTATTAAACTGTTCCTACCTCAACCCACAGCTTTTACGTTTTTTCTGCTTCTTCTCCCCATCCCATCATAGGTGGGGGTGGACAGGGAGTGAGCAGCTGTGTGGTACTTAATTGCTGGCTGGGGTTTAACCACAATACAATTTCCTGTCCAGGAGATCCAGGAAAACCATGGTGTTTCACTGAGAGATCATCCATGTGCACTTGAAAACCAGCCTTGCATGACTGCAGTCAATTTTCTTTTGAAAGTAATTTTTTTTATATTCAGAAAGTAAAAATAAATCAGAAGAAACCAAATCCACAATTACTTTCCATTAAAAGACCAAATCTTGCACACCTCCTCTGGTGATACCTGCAGTCACTGACACTTGAGCACCATTACAGACAGCCTGTGACAGCAATGGTTCTTAATATTTGATGTTAATATGAAGGATGATAAAGCACGCAAGTTTCTCCTCATCACATTGATAAAATAAAACATAAGGCTCAGATGACTTTTTTATTATTCTTGTTTGTATTATAAAGACTAATACTTATATATGAGCAAAGAATCCAGTTACCACACAGATGAAGGTATGAATTCTCCTACTATTAACCTGCACTTTTAAAATGTTCTAGTTCATATGACATGCTTTCCGTAAAGCCATTAATTTAACCAGTGGCAGAAGTTCTCCACAAAAATGTCTACTACTTCATATTCAAACTACTCCTTGATTTAAGAAATTATATGTTTGTTTTCCCAAAAGTAAGAATCTCAGACTGGAAAATCCTATGAATATTTCATATTTTTTACAGAGAAAAGTCAGCTTATCTCAGAAGAACAAGTGTAATATATTTAACATATTTGTAAAGCATGGTTCCTCATAAAATTAGAATTCTCTTTAAGCTATGCAATATTCAAAAACTAAATGCGTAAGGTTGGTAGGTGGTAATTTTTATTCTTTTCCATTACTATTCTGTTATTAAAAATAGTTAGATGATCTACTGTTTAAAGAATTATTGTCTTCCAGTAGCAGAAATAAAACATCAGGACAGTATACAAGTTTTAAAAATAACTATAACAATTTTTACGTTTTATATTTAAAGAAATTCTTTTCAGCTGTGTAGTTGCCTCACTTGAGGAGATGCTGTCAGCCTAACCCAGAGCAAAAAGAAGAGAAGATGACCCATATTCTACAACATAAATGAATTAAACATGAATACTACAGGGCATAAGTGAAGACAGTCATCAAAGCACAGAGAAAGTATTTCTAAGAGTGAGCAGTATCTTCCAGCCTGTTCAGGGTCAAAACAGGAAGACAGACAGCATTTTAAGCAAACCCCCCCAAATATTCTCAACCAAAAAAACTTAAAAAAAGAAAAAAAAAAAAACCAAACAAAAAAACCCCTAAACAATCAAAAATATTCAAGTAATACAACAAACATTAATATATATTTTTCAGTTTTATGTAAGCAAAATCTCCTTCTATATACACAGATCACATCTATGTAGTACCTAAATGAATACAGAACTCCAGGTCCTCTCATCTTTCAACAAGTATATTTAACCAAGCAGCATAAGAAGCACAAAGTCTTCCTGTACTTAAACCCAAGAATCCTTCTGTTAAAATATGCAATAACCATAATTCTTACTGATAACTTTCTAAGCAGTCCTGGCAATCCATGGATATCAGGATGACAATATTAAGCATATATAATATTAAGCATATATTAAGCAATTCTGGAATAGTCACAACCAGTGATAGACCTCTTTCATCCATCTACAAGCCACCAGTTAGCCAAAACTAACAAAATACATAAGCACAAATGTAGGTACAAGGAAGAAGCAGAGGATCCAAGGAGGGTCCTGGCCTTTTTAACACTGGCCCCATCATTCTACATGCTTACTTCTACATTAAACTTCCAAGATGAGGGTAGGGACCATCAAGTCCATTGAAACCTCCAGAGCTGGATAGGGTCCATCTTAATAAATATGATATCCAGTAACAGAAGTGGGTCTGATCACATTTTCAGTGCTTTGCTAGCTCAAGGCCTGCCATTTGTTCTGTTTGGACATCTCCTGAAATTTCAGTGAGATATACAAAGTACATTTTGGAAAGAAGTTACAGCAGAGCAGCAAAGCTTTCAGCTGTTTCAGGCACATGTAACTGGATATAGAATGATAATATCTCCAGCCACATGAGGCCTAAACAGCCAAAGGATAATTAAAAATGAATAGACCCCAAAAGATACAGGTATATTGTTGGGGTCAATGAAATAAGAAAACCATATAATTATGAGTGCCTAGCAAAAGATGCTGAGAGTATGGAAACTCTAGGCAAGATTGAGATGAAAACAAGCTTTGAGATACCAAACCCCAGTTACTGAACAACTGAAAAACAATGGTATAGACGACTCAAACTAATCCCCTTTGATGAAACAATAGCCCTCTGCCCACAGAAAGGTCCAAGGGTCAGAGCAGACCCTGCCAACTTGGCAGAGGGTCCAAAAAGCAGTTTTTAGGGTTTAAAATATAACGCCATATGGTAATTCAATGATTCTTATAGGCTGTATGTAAATGCTATAGGATTTGTAGCTTGTTCTAGATTGGTTAATGTAAGTTAGAATATTCAGCACAGAAGATGATTTATTGAGATGTAAACGGGAAAAAAGGTATTCCGTTCTGTAATTCTATTCTGTGATTCTGCTCTGTAATTCTGCTCTGTATTTCTGTTCTGTATTGTATCCCTACTCTGCTCTGTATTCTGTATTCTTCTTCTCTGCCTTCTGACCTGCCTTGAGCTGCGTCTGGCAGCTCCTAGCAGGTCCCCTGCCCTTCTACAATAAAACTCATGCTCTAAGACCTGACTTCAGAGATCTCTCGTCCTGTCCGTCCTGTCTCATCACCGTCCCAGCCGTCGTGGGCAGAACCACACAGAAGTCAGGGAGAAAGAAAAAATCTTACAGTATATATTTTGTTGGGAGGCAGAGAAACTGAAGGACACCTTGGAATTGAAACTGAGGGATAGAATTTTTCCAGGTAAGGAATGGCAAGGTGTCATCCTTTATCAAGGATGGCTGTTCCGATTAGCCAAAACAAAGTGGTACAAAACCAGCAAACAGAACTATTGGCCTCCACCATGTAGAAATTACAGTTTTGAACCTTGGAAAGTCTCTCTCCTCACAGCAGATAAATACTAAGAGAAATTAAAGTGTATTCATTCTAAGCAGAGGCAATTTCATCCTTCTTAATGCTCCTGAATACTGTTCAGCTGATCAGAAGGAACCTAGCTTTTTTTAGATGATGCTTGTGGTGCAAATTATATAAAAAGTGGGTGAGGAGGAAAAGCTGATCTGCATTTCAATTTAAAAGTATTTCTGCACTCAGAACCTAAGCTGTTCCCAAGCCTATGTACAAAAACACACATACACACACATAGAGTGCAGAAGACAGTATATCACTGTAAGTTTTGTTTTGGGAGCACCTACCAAGTCAGAATTACAATCCCCATTTAGAAAATAAAACAGGGATAAACAAATGATGTTGGACTTGCCAATATGCAAACATTCTCTTACTGTGTTTGACAGTGCAGACTATGCTCCCACTTCTTTCTGATACTTGGTTTGTAATGCATTGTATAATTCTAACAATTTTTCAGTTGTGTCTTTCAGAAAACATTTCCAATTCAATTTTTCTGGAGAAAAAGCTTAAATGACGAGCCTAAATTAATTTTAAAGTATTTTATTTTCTTTCAATAGCTTAAGAATACACCTAGAAACATGCATTATACAAAAAAAAAAAAAAAAGATAATGAGTTGGCATTTGCATTATAAAACAGGGGTGCATATTTTAACTATGCTTTTTAAAACCACATTAAAATCCTCCAGGGAACTCTCACCACTAATATGTGTTTTACAACACTGCCTTCTAGAGAGAGAATCTTGCTCCTATTCACTGCAAATCACAATTCCTGTGAGTTCCATTTCTGGAAGGCACTGTACCTTTCAGCAAAGGCTGGGATGCCAGCCACCAGTGAGCCTGCCTTCTATTTTAAGTGCAACCTGAGGGCAAGGCTCAAGACCAAATCTGCCAACTGTACAAGTTGTTACCCTCAGGAATGCATCCAGAGCCATGTTTGGAATAAGCCATACAGCACTTCTGGGTACAAACCACAAACACATCATGGCACCCCTCTTTGCAGAGTGGATGTGACCACCTATAGCAGCTACATCCGAAGTATCCCATCTATTCCTGAAGTGATTTTGCCTCACTGAAGGGATGCGTACGACATGAACTTCACACTGGCTGCCAGTACAGGAATGTGTCCCCTTTGACATATGAGACTTGTAGATAAGTCCCATAACAATGACAATGTAAAAAACTGGGGCGAGGTACACCTCACACATCAGGGTCTTCCCAAGGCTCTGTTTACAGGCCTAAGCCTCTGAGACCTCCTAAGCATTCATTGAACTCAATATTCAGGTAGTTCCTGCTGTTTCTGTCAAAAAGAAAGATTAAAAAAAGGATATATAAAAACATGAGGACCAGAACCTGAAGGATACATTCGTTATTGTGAGGGAAACAGCCTTTAAAATCCTGAGTCTCTTATCTTAATACAAATTATTAAATGCCATGTGGAAAAAAACTGTAATACAAGTCAAGGGAAAATTTTTGGTACTCACATTTTTCCTTCTGAAATAAGGAAAACTGAACAGCTGAGATAATAAGGCTTGAAAAGAGTTCTGTTCCTAGCATGCAGTTTCTTATTTCTAGGAAGCAGTCAGTAGCTAAAGACAGCTATTATCATCCAATGATGGTTTACTGAGAGTTAACCTGACTGTGAGGGCACCAAAGAAGTTTTAAGGAGAATATGAAAGATTTCTAGCTCTTTCAAATTATTTGCCATAGCAAAATAATGATTTTTTTGCCTATGTGTATAAAAATTAAACAAGAGTAAGATGTGGCAGTGGCAAGGGTTTAATGACTATGTTCTGACATATACATCACTAAACCTTAATTTCCAACAAATTATCAATATGCTGTTTGCCTTTTTTTAAGATGACTTTCATTTTTTCCCAAATGTTGTTTTGAATATTTTATTTTCCGGATTACATGTAGTGTTCCTAAATTATCATTTTGAAGAACTGGAAAACCCTGCTACCAAGGAAAAGAAGTTAGAGATCTGTTCTTGTACATCCTTCCATTGTTCTCCATTCAAAGATGACAAATTTTTACATTTAAAATAAAATGCATTATACACACAGCACAGTGAGATATTTTTTGTAACGAGCATGTATTTTTGATCACATTACATTAAAATTTTGTTTCACTTTTCTTTCACACTGAGTGTTGCGCATAGACTAGAAGAACAATTCTTGTTAAAAAACCACAAAATTATTTTTCCACTAAGAACAAGCAAATTGAATGCACTTTTTTTTTAAAGGAAAAAACAAAATTACAATTAATTGTGACTACTAATATTCTTTCCTATCAAAGACTGTCAAGAAAGTCACTGAAATGCACTCACACTGTACCACAGTTTTGTGGTACAGTTTCCGATCTGCTACTGCCACTGACCCCAGTCAGTATTTTATTGCAGATGTTTTGCTCTTCATTACCATTCTTTACTAAAATTATTATCAGGTTTGGAATACTTAAATACATAAATAACTCACTGAATGTGCCCAAAGTTTAGCTGGCATAAGGTTTCACAGGGAGGTCCTGATGGCAGTCCCCTTTTCACTCCTGTTGCAACACTCCTCAGTATTGCAGCTTTTCCCTGATCTCCTACATCTGGCGCTCCAGAACCCATTTGTTAATTTTCTGAGAAATTACCAAGTTCCTTTTCCCCTGCTTGTTAAAACTGCTGGTAAGAATCCAAGTCAAGACAGAGTTGATATTTAAGGTGGTCTTTTCTGTAAAAGTTTTCATTTATTTTAGAAGTACTTGATGGTACAACTGCATAAGGCTCCTTAAATACATATTTCTACAGTCTGAAGAAAAATTGGATGTTGAAAAGACAGATGCCCTATGCTCTTTGAAGTTCTGGAAATCAGTAGTAACAGGTTATTTTTTCTGACTTTCTAGTGAGAATAAACACCCTGTATTTTACATCATTCTTCAACCTTTTGCAATAATATTCCTGAATGCCAGTGAAAATGTGGTATTTGGTACTCTGCAAATAAGTATTTAGCATTAAAGAACAGAAATGCAGGGACCAATGCTGGTTACTGTGCATTACAGATATGTTTTTAAGGCCATATCAAAGGCTTTTTATGATTGATGGGAGGCAAAAAGGAAAGTAGCATAAAGTCACCAAAGAATCCATGTATAACTTGCATTTAAAAACCACAATTAATAAGGTTTTGATGTCATCAGCAAGATTGCACCTTAATATGGTTCACTGAAATGTTTGTGTGCTGCCATTTGTTTCAGTAAACTGTACACGGAACACAACCAATCTCTTTGGTCAGATTATAAAGAAAATAAATATTCTGACAGAAAAGGATTAATAATTTCCTTTGAAATCACACATTTCACCTCAAAACCTTCCAGAAAATGAATCTCTAGGTTTGAATATATCCTTAAATACAGCCTTTTCTTCCACAGCCAACAGTCCTTCAAAAAGATCAGCCATAGTGGAAAGAAGGTCTGTGAATGGAGCAGGAAGGAAGAAGGATGCTCTGACCAGTAATTGATTAGGTTCAGTCCTGATCAATCTTCAATTTTAAGAGCTTGACTGGCATATACACACAAAACCAGCAGGAAGTCATGCCAAAGTCAGTGCCCAGAAGAATTCTAGTTTCCCCTGTGCCAATGAGATGAGAAAGCAGCTTAGTCTGCCAAGCAGTTAATTCTCCCCCAGTGCCCGGGTTTTGGCCACCGGCAGCAGGCAAAACCTTCCTGTCCCACACTTGCACCACACATCTGTGAGATTCCTCAGGAATATCATCTTTTTGGGCTACCTAAACCCATTCATCTCAGCAAAGGGCTCACCACCTTGAGTTTCACATAGAAACCAAGTAGGGATCCTTCAGGCCACCCTCTTGTTTGAATTGTTTCATCTGATTAATGTGCAGCACCATGGCTTTCATCTGACATGCGCAATGTCACTCAAAGCAGTAAGTGCCAGGTGAAGCCCAAATCTACATTCAGCTCAAACTGCTATACAAAGAAAAATCTTTTGCAGACAGTGAATGCACTAAACTGTTACGCTCTCTTCTGAGTATACCAGTTCAAAAAAACTTATTTCAGGAAAACACTGCTCTCACTCCTTCCAAAAAAGACAGAAATTGGACATTGCAAAATATTTCAGGATCTAGCTCACATATTCTTGAATATTGTAAACATGTAGTCCAGCAATCATTTACTGACTGTAATTTTAAAAAGCTGTTTCTTTCCTTTTGCATTTCTTTTATCACTGTTTTAATTTACACTATGAAAAGAAAGGGGAAAAGAGCATGGAATTTGAAATGTTCATCTCAAAAACAGGCGTAAAAAATGCATTCAATATTAACATATCTTTGCAGTAAGTGTAGTGAATAATCTGCATTTATCACTTCCAGTTGACCCCTTAGCATATGGTCTACCAACACATCACAAACACACCAACGGACTGAAATCTGGATAACTGCTGGTGTAATTTTAACTAAAAGGCATTACACTGCCATGACTGCCTGTGTGTGAATCTACCAGATTCATCATCACAAAGAGAAGTGCCAGATAGTCTCTGCTAAAGGATCAGGACAGGCAGTAACACTGACTCAGTTCTTATGGTATTCTGCTCCAAGATTTTCTTGAGACCAAAGCAGAAAACTCATTCTAAATGGAAAGAAAAGGAGAACTGGGAATGCCAGCCAGCTTTTGCTTTCTCAGATGACTGTGAGCTAAACTCATTTTGGTTAGTCATACACAGATTCTTGTTATTCCTTTCATACATTCTTCTCAAAACCCCTTAAGTAACACAAAAATCAAGTCCTGCCCCAAAGTTAACAGACACTTCATCTAGAACCCAGCCATTCTTTTGCTACAGATCAACAGCCTCCTAATTTAGATTTAAACAAATAGTTCTGCCAGTTTTTCACTGGCCTCCAATTACAGGTGAGATAAAATATTGGAGTTCATTGAAATAAAGTAGACTTAATTATAGGACTTACCCAAGAGACTCAGACATTACAGAATATGCTTACAGATTTAAAATTAAAATATATGCATTTTTAAATAATTGGTAAATTTCTTTGTAGGTCACATAAGACTACTGACAACAAATAATCTGAATGTTATATATACTTGAAAGAAGTAAAAAGTAAAATAAGAACAAGTGAAGCAAAGATTATGCATTGTGATTTTCTATCACATCTCTATAAAAAGATACAGAAGTGATATCTATGTAATATAAAATTTGGAACACTGAAAGTGCATAATCTCAAAGTCCTAGAAAACTATGGAGTCAAAAGTGATCTAACAGCCAGGAGCGATTTACCGGAAGGTTCTCAAAAAAAAAAGCCAGTTAGAACTACACTCCAAAGACTCCTTGTATCTTCACCTAGAAATATGTTTATTGCCTTGCAACCTCAGTACTTAAGATTCACAAATATGAGGGAAGTGTGTTCTGGAATTTTAGTTTCATATATGAACACCTATTACCTATTTGTACAAAAAACTGTGCCATTTTGAGAAAAATATTTTCATTCTTAAAAAGAAATTTAAGTACTGGGAGACTGAGATACTTATATTAACTCAGCAAAATGTAATTAACTGAGAGGGCATTCCCACATATTTCTGTACTCCAAGGACACAGTGGTATTTATAAAGGTCATAAAAAAGGGAATGGGATTCTGCATTTGCTGTGTGAACAAGAGGATACAGTATCAACTAAGTGAAATAAGAAATTCTTTCTCTCTACCTTAATGTATTTCTTTACAAAATGTACTAATTTGTAAGCAGGCATTAGATGAAGTAAAACAGTTTCTTTTGTTTGTTCTCATTCTGTTTATTTCCATAAAATTTCTGTGTACTGTACATGTCCTTGAGAAGGGAAAGAGACATTTGTTTTCATCCTTAGCAATGATAAATATTTTTGGGGAGAGGAGAAATCACTGGTAACACCTCCAGTATCTGTTCTGATTTTTAAATTGCTATTTTATACTAATTGATAAAACTGGATTTATCTGTGTATTTTAATTATGATGTTAAACATGAATTTTTTATTTAAGTGCTAGTGAACCTTTTACATAAGAATGCAAAAGCCAGCATAGCTTGAAAAATAAGCTCACGTACAAAAGATAACAACATGCAACAGTCAAAAAAGATGCTCCTTTAAGTGGCCATTCACGTATGAGATTCTCTGAACTGTTTCCAAAGAAAAGGAACATTTCAATGAATCATGTACTAACAATATATGAGAAAATGAACATCTGGGCTGTAGTCAATCCAAAGCCTATCACGGGGGAATTTACTGTGCAACTGGTAGGAAGCACCTTGGATATATGTCAAGGTACCATACAAGTCCCACAGACAAAGGCTGTCCAAACCCACACGCATTCAATGCTTTTCTGCTGTGCTTTTTTTAACCTCCACCATGCAAATGAACACTACCCACCACTGTGGCTGAATTGATCACAAGGATTTCAGCAAGAAAAGAGCTGCTTAAAAGGAGTGTTTTGCATCACCTTACAGTAAACATGCATGCACGTGCACTATACGCAAACATGCAGACACACACACACACACACACACACAGAGACACATATAATACGTATGTATGTATGAATGCTAGATATTGATAATTTGTTTCAAATGAATACCAAAAAAAGACAAGCACCAAACAGAGCATTTAGGCAGGAGTGATGCATCTATTCATTTACTCAGTTTCTGCATCCAGAAACTGAATAAACCCCACATACTCTCCAATTGTCCAATAGCAGAAATAGTCATGTTCAGAACTGGCTCAGTTTGAACAGCCTGGGCTTAGGATCCAGAAATTGGACACTCCCTTTCCTAAATCAGCCACAAGATTAGGAGTTCAGTGGGCATTTTAGCATTGTGCCTGTGACCTCCATAAAACTAGGCACTCCAGGAAATAATCACAGGATTACACAGTCTGATTTGGGGCATGGGTGGGGCTCATTCTTTGGCTCTACAATGTCTGAATTCTCTCCTGCTCTGGCGAAGTTCCTTGAAGAACACTGGTGCATAATTAAATTTCCATAAGTTGCCATTTATGGCTTTTCTAGTCTTTGGGAGCTTGAATTTCCCCAAGCTGGGAGCAGAAAAAAGTCCTGATGTCCAATTTCATTAGCAAGCAAACTGTGTATGTATTAAGTCTTTAAAATAAGATGTGAAACCTGATTTAAGTACCCATGTATCATAAGCAGAGGATACAAGGCTTTGGATCTCAGTGGGGTGAGATGCCTAACTCAAAAACCAAAGAAAGAGAGGTGTTGATGCCTGGCTTGATCAATGCAGCATTCAGTTCAGCCTTTCTTGACTCTGCTCTGAGATACTGGACTCCACACAACTGGAAATGGAGGCATCTCATTCTGGGGCCAAATTCCTATGAAAGATACTCACCTAAAACCTTTGGTTTTGGCTTGTAAATTTTATTTATACACAAAGATCTATAACGACCCCTTCCTTTAATAAAAAACAGAAGGACTTGTCAACTTAAAACACCTATGAAATGCACTTTTTAGTCAGGTAGATAATATACATTCAGTACATGTATTATATTTCACAGTGCAAAAGACTGTGGACCAGCACTGTGGACCAAAATTTGTTTGGGAAAACAGCCCTTAAAAGAGAGTCGATCTGTAGATTTCTTACTGTAATTGCCCTACTAGTACAAAGTTATTGATATAACTGCACTGGCAGATCATTACATTTGAATTTGCACAAATGTAAATTTACACTGAAAAAAAGTGTATCTGTGACAAAGCACAACCCCTTACAGTTTCTTCCACTATATTAAATAAGCCATAAAGACAAAAGTATTCAAATAAAAATGTTATAGTCAGAATAGCTACTGCTACAGAAGAGAAACTTATAAGGCATAAGCAGCTGACTCATTTCACATGTTTGAGCAGTGCAACTCATTTAGACATGATCCCTCCTCTAAACAAGAGGGATGCTAAATAGAAGCTCAAATATATCCAAATAATCAAAAATATTTTGTACTCAGCTATTGCACTCTACTTTATAATTCTTACCTTTAAAATCTACTAGCACAGATCAATATTCTCACAAAATAATTTTCTTTTCTTTACAATCTCATTAGCTGAGCCTCTCCACCACCCGCCCTGTACTACTAGAGTCCCAAACAGAGAAAGAAGTGAAGAAAACGACTGAAAGTGAGTGGAGAGTTTAAAACTTAAAGTGCAGATAAACAGTAAGAAAGAACTAAATCTTTAAAACCTTAGTCCTTGTTCCTCATAAGCACCTGAATAAATACAGCATCATCATGAAAGTTGGTCATATAAGCCAATAAAAGGTGCCATGATACAGAGAAGAAGTAAAAATACAGAAGACTCTTTTTCTGGGAAATATTTCCAATAGTTCTCAAATAACTAGGGCATTAGGATTTACACATCTGTATTTCAAATTATAGATTTTGGTTTGCTCTGAAATATATAGGGTTTTATGTCTATATAGAGTTGTACTATAACATTTTAAACTACATTTGGAGACACAGCATACCTTCATGTGTTTTGTGTTCTTAGAAATTAAGAAAAGCTATCCCAAGAATAGAGATAACCACTAAGTACATTCACACCAGTCCAGGTAATGAATTATGAATAAAGTTAAACCAGATATTCTGCATATTTCTGGGAATAAAACAATAAAAATGAGAAGCTCTGACTAGTTAACTGAAAGACAACTGGAAGAAGGACACAGTGTAACCATAATCTGGATTGTGGATGATATGTTATTTGAGATATTGTATAAATCAGGAAAGGAAACTACAATGTATAGAAAGATGAATTTACCAATAATAAAAGTCACAAAGAATTCAACATAATCATCTGAAAGAGTACATCCCATGCAAAATAATGATTGCTTTTACTTGCTTTCATGTGAAAGTAACATTTCTAATATTAAAGATATGCTCACAAATCTCCTCTTCCTCCAAAGGTGGTGTAACAACCTAATCAAGTGATGAAAAATTTTAACATCCAATGTGTTTTGAGTCTGCAATACGATAAGAATGGGGAAGGAACACTTATAGAGCTTGCCTGCATTTGAAAGATAAGACAGATTAACACTGCCTGGGAATTTTAAAGTACTAAGAGCTGTTTCTGAATAATTCCATATGTGAACACTCTTATTTTGGAATAAGAGAGTGCTTTGTTCCTGTTCAGCTTGACCCACTTTCCAAAAGCATTTAATTAGGAGCATTTATATGTGTAAAAAAGGCTTTTGTTTGTTCTCTTGATTAAAACAATAAAGTTCAGTATCTAAGGTTTCTGATTCAAAATATCTTAAACATTAAAAAATAAAAAAAAAGTTATGGTAGCCTAGGTATTAAAATTCAATTGTGGCATTTTAACTGCTTCTCTAAATAAATGATTTAGAAGGCAAAAGGTTTTTCAAACAGTCTTCAGTCAGCAATTACTTTCTGGTGTAATCCCTAGGCTGTGAATGGCTACTCAGAATTCTGTAAGACAAACCTGCTCTTTGCAAAACATGAAGTAACAGCAGAGGTTTTTAAAAGTATATGTCAAAAGGTCAACTGTAGTGTCTTGGGACTTCAGAAATCAAACTATTTAGCTACAGTAAAACCATGCAGTCTGGAGAGGACAAAAGGAGTTCACTCTTCCTGTACTCACAGCTGATCCAAATCCAGGTGAATAGAAATCTGTGCTGCCAACTGAAACTGTCAAGCTCAGCACTCTGGCAACCACATAACCCCCGATATTTGCTCAGAATGCAAGCAGTGTGAACCCACATTGTCTCAGAAAACACAGGATAGATATGTTTAGAAAGTTAAAAAATTGTAAGCCTAACTTCAGATGTCTGTAAGTATGTCTAGTAAGTATGAGTATGTTTGCATGTTCAACCTCTGCCTGGGTACCACAGCTTCGGCCATGTAAACCTCCTGAGCTGCTGATGCTGGTACAGAAATTAGTACATAGCTAAACATTATAGCATCAGCATCATGGTGGCACCCACACTAGAGAAGAAGGAAGAACAGCTGCATTTAGCATTGTCATCTCCACGTGATCCCAAGTGCTCCCTGTCACTTCCACAGCACAAGCAAGCGAGGTACATTAAATGCTCACACAGTAATATCACATAGTTTATGCCATGGGTGGCTAGCACATTTAATCCTTCAATGGAAAAGATAAGGAATTGTCACTGGCATGAAAGGCAGTGTAAAAACCCCAGATCCTCTGGTACGTGTCGGGCAGGGGGATTACCTGCAATGCTGGACTGTCCCTGGCTGGATGGCTGACAGTAAGGGTCCACACATGCAGACTCAGACATAATTCACTAAGAAGAAATGAAAACTCTTCATGTATGAAATATAACAACAAGCTTGTAAATTGCATCTTGCAGCCTCCCAGAAAGGTCTTTGTACTGCTTAAGTGACATCTCCAACCTTTTGTACCCAGCATATCTGCCTAACTGTCCTTTGAACAGAGAGGAGGCTCAGGTGTCATTGCTGTCATCAAATATTAATGCAGATCTTAAATACTTGATCTTCATTCAAAAAATAGAAGATCACACACTATGTATTCAGCAGGTATTGTGACAACCCTTTCTGTTGTGTTTAAGAACAGATTAAAACCAAGTAAATTGGCAGGCCACTGTTAAAACAATGATGTCATGTTTTAGCTTGTGGTTGATGTAATCCTGCTCTTACATTCTACTGCTTCCATAAGAAACAGTGCATTGTGGCTTTCTTGGAAACAAGAAATGACACTACAAGCCACATTACCAATGCTTCTTTAAAATCTGTCACATTTTATCTTGAAATTATTTTCACTGAAAGAACTTACTTTTACAAATACTAGGGTCTTCAAAAATACTTTATGCACAGTCTAGAATAAGAAAACTATTGTTTCTATCCTAGAAACACCTGTTTCTATTAATTGCCGAGTACTGTTGCGAAAGAGAAATGCAAGTTGTGGTATTACTCTAAACAAGCCCTTTCCCCCAACATTTTTATGTCAGCATTTGTATAACCCCTGAGCATTTGTATAACCTCTACTGATCTGCAACCATGTCTTATCTTAGAATACCTCATAAGGATTAGGTAGGAAGCCTGCAGACTCTCTGTGGAACCATGCAGCACACTGGGTAAGAGTTCTACACTAACCAGCAACAACTGAAAAAGGGTGACATTTGAACAATGGAAAACTGGTTTTCCTTTCATTCCAGGTCCTTCAAACTACTGAAAAAGACTCCTAAAAAAACTGCAGAAAGAGCTTAATTTCATTATGGTAAATCAAACATACCTTCTATTTGACGTCAATGCTATAGAAGAAATATGTATCAACAAAAGCACCTTGCTAGCTAGGAAAATTTTAAGAATATAAATTAATTATCTTTTACTGATCTATTCAATGAAAGAATATTACATATTTAGTTTACTCCTCACCACCTAAGTGGTCTGTTTACTTTTTTGCAATTAAGATATATTGAAATGAATGCTTTATGCATTTTCAATGTATTTTTAATATATTAAATTTAGAAATAAGTTAGTTGTTTGAACACCAAAGTCTGTTGAGGAAAATATCTTTAAAGCATAAATACTTAAGACACTAAAAACCTGCTGGATGTTATTAAATTGTATTTTATAGCATATTATGTTAGGTTGTGAAAAATCAATTCCGCCTTTTTCTTATACTCAACTAAATTTTCAGTCATGAATCACAATCTTACTCATGTCAAATAGGCTTTTGTGCTTTCATGTTAGACTTATTTCACCAGTTTTATTCCATTGTTTGCACATATTTTTGAAAACCTTTTTGGAAAATCTTATTTTGACTTATTTTCAACTACTGGTAACCGCTCTGGCACAAAAACACATCACTACTTCAAATACTTTTTTGCTGAAAAACAAAGGAAAATAGTCTTTTGAACAGAATTGCATTATGATATGTTAAAAAGAGTACAGCAAAAATTACCCTGTACAATAAAGCAAATCTCATAATCAAATACAATAAATAAAATCTCATTATAACAGAAAGTGATGAGAAGGTTTTTGCTTGTTTTCAGTACTAGGAGATAAATGATTAAATTCTAAACATCATGTTCCTGTCTTTGAAGCTCCCTGTCACTGTCTCATGAAGAGTTTGTCATACACTTGACAACACTAAAGCTCAAACATTAGAATTTACCTCAGAACAATGAAATATTATTCTGAAATGAAAACTTCCATTTTCAAACCATATTGGTTACTTCCCTCTTAATTAGCCTGTTCTCATTTTCCAGACACAGTAAGTATCCATACAGCTTTTAGGTTGTAACTGGTATTACAAAACTAATATAAAATGCAACCTCATTATGAAAAATGCAATACTAATGATCAACATTTCGATAGCAGAAAATTACCAAATACAGAAGCAACTGCCCAGTGTAGCAATACAAGATGAGATATATTGCTAGAGCCCATCCATCAAGTTCTAATGCAAGAGCAGTGAAAAGGAATCAATAGGGGACCACTCCGTTCTCACTCGGAAATCGAAAAATATTTGATGTGTGTAGGAAACCACTGGATCGCTACTTTCTAGTCAGTGTCCATAAAGAGCCCGGCTTCTAGGTTAATAACCAAAATGTGAATTTTTCTCTGCCATGTTTAGAAGAAACATTTTCATAAGTCAATATTCTACCACATATGTCAGCTGAGAAACAGTGCTTTAGGGAAAGACTTTATTGATTAGCACATAATACCTGTTGCTTTTTATTTAGGCAAATACTTATTCAGCACACTGCATGCACAAGACTGCAGCAGTTCTGGATAAACTCAACACAAACAGTGATTTAATTACTAATTTTAAATGTTAAGAAACAGCCCCTGGGAAACCACCCAAGACATTTTTATCCAGAAGCAGGATGACTACCATATAATTAATTAAAATTTGGGAGAAGTGCCACAGATATGCAAGAAACTCAAAACCAGTTACTCACAACCTAATAGGGTGGAGAAAGTAGAAGCTACAAATAGACTATCAAGGAAAGAAAATTAAGATGTGAAAGAAACAAACCAAAGGGTATTTTGAAATTAGAGGCAAAGAGGAAAGAAGGGCATATAACAGATAAAACTAGAGAGCGTATCATTATTTTACAAAAAGTGTTTCACTGTCATGCAATTAAGAAGGAGGGTGAAAAGAAATCAACGCATAATATGTGTAACTTTGCCAGGTGTAGAATCTGGACAATTAAACCAGCATTTACTTGGTTACCATTGCTGTTCCCAATATGAGAAAATGCTCAACTGCCATACAAATAAAATCAACCACATTGAGGTCAAACCACCAGTAAATGGAGAAGCAGGAGAGCATCTACAGGAAACAAATGGCACTCTTTCCTTCATTTAAGACAGTGCCACCATAAAAAGCTTTCAGACAAACTGGCAAAACTTCAAATTGCATACTGTATTTGAAATGTTTTCTTCCTTGATGATGAAGGTGAAATGCTACTGTATTTTTTGCTTGACACTCTAAGTGCATTTTTATCAAGAGCAGACTGAGGGATGTTGACAATCTATCCAACTATCAATTCGTTTCCAATTCCTTTCTTTTCAGTCTTCTGTTTCTTCTCAGTATTATTCGGAGTTGATAGAGTGACATCATATCCATTTTCTGTTTCAGGTACAGATGAGTCTTTCTCCTGTTCTTTCTTCTCTAATTCTTTCATCTCTGTGGGTATTCCCAAAACTATTGCTGACAAACTTATCTTCAGTCTGGAGGGCTCATATACAATGTACCATCAGAAGCACCTTATTCTTTGTTCGAGACATGGGTGTTGAGTAGCTGCCTGGCTAGCATTATAAAATGTAATGTGGAAGCATAAACTGCACCACTAAATCCTAATCAAGCTTAATAAAGTAACTAAAATGTTACTTCAGTGGTTTAAATAGCCTAACACCAGCAACTGGCAAGAATTTTTTTTGTAATATGTTCTGCGCACAATGTTATTGATCTCCCTCAGAAACTTAAAGACTGCAAATACAAAGCATATTTTTACCATTTAGTTGAAAACTTGTATCTCTATATATACATATATATAGAATTAGCAAGCAAGCTAATTAACAAATATTAACAGCTGCTCAACAGCTGCTGTATCTTAGACTCACAGCTTGCCTTCCATAGACACCTTTTAGATCCTGCCTGTCTTAGATACTCCTTTTAGGATGGGAAGAATCACTTTCTGTGGGTGTCTCCCATCTCAGCGAGACTGCAGAATGACCTTTGTGACAAAGTCAGAATGGACACCAAACTTGTAAAAAGTTCCACTGAAAAGCAAATCGATCCAGTAATGTTCTGCTACTTTAAAAGGCATCTGTTTGAGGTATTATTTGAACAGAAAGAAGCATTACCTTTTACCATATTATTATGCTTTTATGCAGATAAAATAGACATTTGTAGTCTGATATTTTATTTTCCATATTGCTACTGCTAGATTGCAAGGATTAAGGGGCACGGTAAGAGTACTTTAACCTCCCGCTTGGCCCACATTCCAGGAATATGAATTTTGGCTGTGCAGAAAGTAACAGTAACCTGCTGGGTGGTTTCCACCAAGCAACAGAATTCTTGAAGTTCTTCTACCTCAAATGTAGCACAGGGGAAGTCTGATGTATAAACTTCTTACAAGCCACTCAGAAGAAACATCACAGAAAACAGCTTGGCATGTGATAACTTTCTTTAATGTGTATATAATCTCATTTTACATTATATTACTATAAACCAAGTTTCTTTGAAACAAGTCTACAATAATCTTCATTAATGGATCCTGAAAATATTTAAGTGATACATTTAACGCTAAAGGTATATTTGACGTAAGATTTACGTAATGCTCCCTCTGACAGTCAGAGGGTCTATTGAACATCTTTACCATGGTATCAAAAACTGACCAATCATTCACGTGAAGGGGTATATAATGAAAAGCTCAATTCATTCCAGCATTCACTCCTCTTCTTTGGGATTTGAGGTGACATATAACAGCTGCCATTAGGTGGGTGGTCCAAAGGACACTTTGTTTGGCTTGCTGTTTTGCTTTAAATAGCAAACTGAACTCTACTTTGAAGACAAAGCTTCAACATTACCTTCACTGTCACATCAATTTTTAACTCCTGAACACACACCCTGTGAGGCTGGCACACAGATAGAAAACTTCTATGTGCAGATGTAAGCTCTGCTGAAGTTAGTGGATGCTGCTCTGTAACATCCTGTCAAAGCCTGATTACCTGAGGTGCATACTGATGCAGTTCAGCAGGTGTTTTACTTCTGCCTTTTATTCATATCAATCTCTTTTGGTTCCCATATTTTTAAACATACTTTAAAATAAATGTGCAGCTGATATGTGTTGTGGCACTAGATTAGAATCATAGAATATGTTGAGTTGGAAAGGATCCATCAAGATCACCAAGCCCAACTCCTGGCCCTGCACAGGACACCCCACAAGTCACACCATGTGCCTGAGAGCAGTGTCCAAACACTTCTTGAACTCTGTCAGGCTTGGTGCTGTCACCACTTCCCTGGGGAGCCTGGTCCAGTGCCCAATGACCCTCTGGGTGAAGAACCTTTTCCTGGTATCCAACCTAAACCTCCCTGACTCAGCTTCATGCCGTTTCCTCAAGTCCTGTCACTGGGCACCAGAGTGAAGAGATCAGTGCCTGCCCCTCCTCTTCCCCTCACTGCAATGAGGTCTCCTCTCAGTCTTCTCCAGGCTGAACAGACCAAGTACCCTCAGCCACTCCTCATATGGCTTCCCCTCAAGGCCCTTCACCATCTTTGTGGCCCTCCTTTGGACGCTCTCTAATGGATTAATGTCTTTCTTATATTGTGGCACCCCAAACTGCCCCCAGCACTCGAGGTGAGGCCGCCCCAGTGCAGAGCAGAGCGGGACAATCCCCTCCCTTGCCCAGCTGGCGATGCTGTGCCTGATGCCCCTCAGGACACATTTGGCCCTCCTGGCTGCCAGGACATGGTAGTAAGCAAGTCCTTGTTGTGAATGGATTTCTAACATTAATTCTGATCCCCTTTTAGATCTTTTCATCATATTAAATGCAAGAAACTCAACTCTGACCAAACTCAAGGTAACAAGTAAATTCTGTTTCTGTAATTTCTGTGTACTTCAAGGAAAAGACAATTCCTTGTGTACATGCACATGTAGGAAGAACTAGACCGGGACACAGTGTTTTGTCTGTATTAAGTAGTTTTCAAATTTCACTATTTTTGAGGTATTAATAGAACTACATTAACACCCTTATTTTAATGTCCTAGCTACCTATAATTACTAAAAACCCTATTCAAATCACATTTTAAAACACGTTCAAATTAATTTTTCAAAATTCATTAAAATACAATTTCTTCTTCTCTGAAATTAAAAAATAAGTAATTGAAACTCTATTCCAATATAGCTGTTTTCCTTCACCTGTTGACTTTAAATAAATATACATTAACGTGTACAAAATCAAGAAATTAAATGCACATATTTCACCAAGATGCATCTAAATCCATATAGAACTGAGAAAAATGGGGATAATAACAGTGCACTTTCTTAATCTAATATCAGTGAAGAACATCCATTCTCTCTATGGCTAGAGAAAGTCAGGTGTAGTGCTCACGTAAAAATAATTCAAAGCAGAATTCTGTTTGGACTATGAAAATGACATACAAATTCTTTATGCATTGTCATACTGGGATTGAGTTAAAGCCAAACAAGCATCTGATTCTTGGTTTGAATACTGGTTGATTGACTGCTGTTGTAAACCGTTTAATGGGACTCACATTCAAAAGACTGCTGAAAGACTGTCTCATTTTAGCAATCTGAGATGTCAGTAACAAGACAAGTTCAAGAAGAGAGACTTAAACAAATGTTTGGGAAAAACATTGTCCATATCTACCAAATACGCTACTAAATAGTTTTTTTTTGTATTGAGTTATATACCAAATTCCTTAATCAGATACATATTCCAAAATAGTCTGAAGAATATTTGTAAATAGTGGAGCTTCAATTTCACCCAAATCAAAAATTTTATATCATGTTAAATGATCTTGTAATTTCTCTTTCTCTAAAGCATTTGGATGCATATAAGTAATATTTAAATGTACAAACATGTACAGAAGACATTATATATATAGCTATATACACAAAGATAAACATAACTACGAGACATGCATAACACAAGGTAATAAATATGATAAGACATATATAGATAGATAAATAAATACGTATAAAGATATCTCATTTTGATTTTGACTGATCTGGATTTTGCAATAGTTTTGCCATATCCTACCCTTTTTTCCTCTGTACTGCTTCTGATTTTTTTTGTAACAATTTACATAAGCTAAAGAAAGGTGACCCTAAGCACAAACAAAAACATTAACAGCAACTAGAATTTCTGAAGTGCCTGTCATGTTTAAAGTATTGTGTAAGTATTTAATTAAAAGTCCCCAAAACAATCCTTATGAACAGTAAGCACTTCCAGCAGCAGTGCTGCAGCACAGAAAGAAGTCACCACAAAGGAGAAACCAAATTGTCGCCAAAGCCCTACACGTACTCCTGAAACCAGCACTAACTTCTAGCAGTGGTATTTCTGTTCAGACAAAGCACAAAGACACAACTGTGATTTCTAGCATTGCAATAATCTAGCAAGGTGTTTCTACAATATTGAAAGTGGTATCCTGAAGAGCTATTATCAAATCTGTGGTACCACTACATATGAATGTAGTCCAAGTAGGGTCACATTTCTGCCAAACCAGAGACATTTCACTTAGCTTTAATCATCTATAAGTACTGTGTCTAATCTGATTTAGTCATGCAGCCTGTCTTTAAAGTCAACAGAGAGATGAGCAGCTCTGGAGAGTGAGACATCTCACTTATCTTAAACACTCATTTTAGGATGAGAAATGGAATAGGATTCTGGAGATGGATAATTGAACATAAACTTTAGCTGTCAGCAAGAACCACTGCACAGAGTTCCTGCAGAGCCAAGGCTGAGGGAGAGACTTCTGTCAGACTCCATGGATATTACAAGAATTGCCTAAGGCACACTCCAGAAAAAAAAGGCTTTTTGTACATATAACTCAGAGACACAACAGATCAGAAGAAAATTAAGATGTACTTACCAAAAACAATAGAGGACTCACAGTAGTAGTAACCATTTGGTTGCTTTTTTTTCAACATGGAGCAAAGATCAAAGCGGTGCAAGATCTCATCTCCAAAATAATGGTTTTTGAAATCTTCATACAGACTAGAGTCAATTTTTTTCACCTTTAAAAAGCAAAACAAAATTCAATTAGGCATTCTACTTGGAGACTGAATTTTCATATTTAATTTCTATAGTTTTCATTTTAACCACAAGTATAGTCAGGATGGAAAACTACCACAAGGTCCAAAAAGAATATAGAAATAAACATGTGCCAAATCTTCTGCTTTAGAGAAGCACTGTCTACTGCAGAACTAAATGAAATAAAAGTGTCATTAGTCCTCCTTTCTATCACTTCCTCTTCAGTCCTGTAGGAAACAAATAGACATACACAATGC
This sequence comes from Dicrurus megarhynchus, assembly GCA_013399195.1. Classification (NCBI taxonomy): domain Eukaryota; kingdom Metazoa; phylum Chordata; class Aves; order Passeriformes; family Dicruridae; genus Dicrurus; species Dicrurus megarhynchus. The sequence continues at coordinate 2,677,368 of VXAD01000394.1, read as the reverse complement.
TACAACAGCTTTAACTTCCAACGGTTTGCAACAGTGTTCATGGAACGTGTAACTGGAAATTATTCTTGCTGTCATCACTGGGCATGCTACTACAAGGAATAATCTCAAATGGTTGTCAAGGGCAGTTTTCTGAGTCATTAAAATCAGCACACAGGAAAAAATGGTTGTATTTTATTAGCACTACACTTTTTTACCTCAGTAAATCTAAAAACTTACCGTGACTTATAATATTGGAATCATTACGCAGTTGATACATGAAGCAGAACATAATAAATATTGTATTAGGCTATTTTTAGAAAACATCATTTCAGTAGTTATTTTAGGAGTTATGGGGTCCTCATTCCATTCCATTGTCAATAAAAATATACGACCTCTGTAGAAATCCAGTATTTTCTCCTTCAATCTACCTCCCAATAATGCAGTTTGCTATTCAAATATCATTACTGTATGATACGGAATGTTAGGAGCCTCTAACAGCTCCAGCCCAGTGCTCCCTACTGCCCAGCTGCTGGACCCCAGTTGAGTGTGTGGAGTCCCAGTCTTTGATGGACGCACCTGCTGCTTTCACCTTCCAGAGACACATACCCATGCTCAAAAGACACGGATATGGCTGGCTACATGGATGCCACTGCCTTCACCAGCACCCACATACAGGGCTCACAGGACACACAAGTGCAGGTCGCTCCTGGCACAGACAGAAGGTCAGCAGTGCAGGACGCACATGACTTTCTCTCCACGTTCACATTTGGGCATTCCTGAAGCACTGTCATGGCCCCTCTGTCCACCCGGCAGTGAAAACCTACACTCCTCACACACACAGTGTGGGGAGGATACAGACATTTGCCTGCGGCAATCAGTCAGACAAGTGCACCCACCAGCCTCATTTTAAACAGGACTGGCCCCTTTTGCAGCCCATACTGTCCACTCCTCTTTTGTGTTCTTCCCCAAACTCTCCCCCTGCACACACCCTGCATTTGTAGAGTCAACCTGCCAGCATCCTGGACCCTCGGCTTTACATCCCCAACAGCTGCAAAGTCCCCGTTTGCCTGTGGTTTCTCGGCAGCCCATCAGTGTGAAAAGTAAAGTCTACCTTAGTGAAGGTCAAAATATTTTTTCATTTCCTTAAGCTCTGAAATGATGCCATCTAGTGGTGGATGCTTTTCATTTCAGGAAATAGAAATTTGGGAGTCTACATCTCCGTGGAAGTCTATGTTTATTCCATCCTCACAGTCATTACCTAAAATTGTATATTCTATGGCTAAACTAGTCCTTATGTACCAAGGTTATTCCGAAATTAAATCATCAGTCCTTGCTTTTTGGATGACAGTTCCTGGAAATACAGTTAGACATCAATTAGTAATAAAAAAGACCTTTTCAGCCAGGAGAACACTTGTCAAAATGTGAAGCCTTGAGTACTTCTGAAATGAAATGAAAAAAAAGATAAAAATCCCAGCTTCATGCTCCAATAAAAAAATAACATTTACAAGAGGTTGGGATGTTGCTTGTCAAAGACAGATTGGTAAGGTGTGAATCAAATGTTGAATGCTCAGGAATTGAGTTGTGCTTGTGATGCGCTACTGAAAGGTATTTGGAAAAGCAGCCCTGGGAAAACGATGATATTTTTAGTAACTGGAACAATTTCTGGAGTGCTGCTTGCAGTGAGATGTGAAAGGATGAAGCAATGCAGGTGCATGGGAAGGTCATAGCTCATTTCTTAACTGAAAGGGTCTGGAGCAGTAGAGGTGCAAGTCAAAAGTTGTTACCACATGGGAATAGAACAGATGCTGATTATAAAGATAAGTTGTAATGGGGGAGGGTGAGAAACAAGAGTACTTTGAGAGGCCACTTTGAAGCGTTTGGTGCCGGAAGGGGAGGAGGAAGACATCTGCCTCTCGAGGAAGCACTGTAATGGATGATGCCTGTAAAGGACCTGGCTGTGTAATACGGGCCTGGAGAGGCACGGCATGAGGAGCTCTTGAAGGACTGGCAGGGCACCAGGGAGACAGCCTTCGGCAGTGCTGCTATGTCTGGTTTTCCTCCCTGTGTCTCTGGGAAGGTGCAGCCCGCCATCCCCAGCCCACAGCTGAACCCCATGCAGTCCCCGTGGCTGCTGCCACAGTCAGCCTTGGGATCAGGGGCAGGAACCAGGGGTGGGACCAGGGGCAGGAAGGCTCCAGTGGTGACAGTGCAGGTAGCAGAGACGCAAGCAGCTCCGGGCTCCGTGTGCCAGACCCCACAAGCCATCACACCACTGGGGTGCTCCATCCAGCCGGGGCCCGCCGGCGGCCCACGGCCGCTCCCCGCTGTGCGCCCGGGCCGCCTGCCCAGACAGGGCCGCTGTGGGCGCGGCCCGGCTGCAGAGGAGGGTCCGGCCCTCCTGACGGGCCCTCCCGGCGGAGCGCCGAGCTCCCGCCCGGGGAGGAGGGAAAAGAGGTCAGCAGAACTCTTTCGGGCTGCAGGGAGGCGCAGCAGCCGAGAGGAGCTGCCCGTCTGTGGTGAGGAGGGTGAGTAGAGAGCAAAGAAGTGGGAGTGGGTTGGAAGTCAGGTGCTGACAGGGATTGGTATATCTGATCCCTTATGTGCTTGTATAGAAACTGGTGCTGTGTGATGGCGCAGTGTAAATATGGGGCTGGGACCCTGAAATGATGGCCAGACTATGGGGCTGCACTGCTGAGAGGAGCCATGGTCAGTGCAGGTGCGTGTCACGAACCTCTGAGGGAGGATGAGTTTGTACGTGGATATCCATGTCCATGTACGTTACTGTATTTAAGGGTACTAGGGCATACATAGATACTTTAAAAAAATAAAGGACACAAAGAAAAACTGTAAAACTAATGCTGGTAGTTAGTTCTGTTACACCTTCCTTGGAAACAGATGGTGGCTGTAGTTACTGGCTGCATCTTTTCACTTAGGAACTGTTATAGTTAACTCCTGATAGCATCTTAGTTTCTCCAGGGTTGGAAGAGTGTTAACCTCCTGTTGTCAATTAAAGTTACTGCTAAGGACCTTTTGGATGAGTTGTGAATAAAAATACCTCTTGCCAACAGAATGAGTGCCACATCAGCCACAAGCTGTGCCTTGCCACTGCCACTTCGGCCCGAGCAAGAGGAGCAAGAGGGCTCAGAGACACATATGTCTGTTTTGTGGAATGCAGGGCAACTGGCAATTACTTACTATGATACAGAAGATTGCTCAGTCTACTTCATGCCTGAGATACCTGATAACGAAGACCTCAAGCTACTGCAAAAAGTGATTGGGGAACTTAACCCTCAATGTATAGTGACCAGTGCAAAGCAGGACCAGAATATTGCCAAATTCCTGACCAACCTAACAGCTACTGCTGGTGATAAAGACATAGGAAAACCAGAAATTGTCCTGTTTCCTAACATAGATTTTGGTCTAGAAGTCAGCAAGCAACGGATCCTATCTAGGCAATTTCCATTTATCCCATCTCATATGACTGCAACAGAAAAAATTCTCTATTTGTCCTCAATCATCCCTTTTGAGAGTCCACTCATGATACGAGCCTTAGGGGGCCTCCTTAAGTTTCTGGACAGGAGAAGGGTTGGAGTTGAGCTCGAAGACAGCAGTGTAGCAGTTCCTGTTTTGGCCTTTAAAAAATTTGTGCTGTCAGATACTGTGAATATGGACCAAGACACTTACTGTGTCCTGCAGATATTTAAAAGTGATATCCATCCTTCTGTGTACAAGCTATCCAGTGGACTAAAAGAAGGATTTAGCTTATATGGAATTTTAAACCGTTGCAGATGCAAATGGGGAGAAAAACTGCTGAGGCTGTGGCTCACACGACCTACCCGGAACGTGACAGAGCTGAACAAACGGCTGGATGTTATCAACTTCTTCCTGCTGGCTCAGAACCATGAAACAGTCCTCACTCTTCAAAACTGCCTCAAGAATATTAAAAATGTGCCTCTTATTTTAAAGAGAATGACTCTTTCCAACACAAAAGTTAGTGACTGGCAAGCACTGTATAAGACAGCGTACAACGCAGTGTGCCTTAGAGACACGTGTCGTTCTCTGCCCAACACTATTGAACTTTTTCAGACTATTTCACGTGTCTTCACTGATGATCTGCACTACATTGCTAATCTAATCAGCAAAGTGGTAGACTTTGAAGGCAGCCTCTCAGAGAACCGCTTCACTGTTAGACCTAACGTAGATGCCACTATCGATGAGAAGAAACGAAAGCTGATGGGACTGTCAGACTTCCTTACAGAAGTGGCACGAAAAGAACTGGAGACTTTGGACAATCATATTACCTCCTGTTGTGTGATCTACATTCCTTTGATTGGGTTCCTTCTGTCCATTCCACGCCTACCAAATATGGTGGAGAAGAGTGACTTTGAAATTGAAGGCTTGGACTTCATGTTCTTGTCAGAGGATAAACTGCACTACAGAAGTGCCCGGACCAAGGAGTTAGACAGTCTGCTGGGTGACTTGCACTGTGAGATCAGAGACCAGGAAACACTCATCATGCACCAGCTGCAGACAAGGATCTTGGAGAAGTCTGAAGTACTTAACAGTGTGATTGAGTACACTGCACACCTGGATGTGCTGCTAGCCTTGGCAGCGATGGCCCGGGAGAACACCTATTGCCGACCTCGCTTTACTCACCGCCACGGCTTCCACATCAAGGATGGAAGACACCCACTCATGGAACTATGTGCAAAGACTTTCGTGGCCAATCCGGTGGACAGTGGCGAGGCTACCAGACGAATAAAGATCATCACAGGGCCCAACTCCTCTGGAAAGAGTGTTTACTTAAAGCAAGTAGGTCTTATAGTGTTCATGGCTCTGATTGGCAGTTATGTCCCTGCAGCAGAGGCAGAGATTGGAGTAATTGATGGGATTTACACAAGAATCCACAGTAGGGAATCAGTTTCTGTAGGGCTCTCCACATTCATGATTGATCTTAACCAGGTTGCCAAGGCTGTAAACAATGCCACAGAGAGGTCCCTGGTACTTATTGATGAGTTTGGTAAAGGGACCAACACACTGGATGGCTTGTCCCTTCTGGCTGCTGTCCTGAGGTACTGGATTAGACAAGGAACACAGTGTCCACAGGTCTTTGTCTCTACTAACTTTCACAGTTTAATGCAGCTAGAACTCCTGCCTGACACACCTCTTCTGGAGTACCTGACCATGGAGACCCACCAGGATGGAGAGGAGTTGATATTCTTTTATCAGATCAAACAGGGCATGTCCACCGTTAGTCATGCTGCCAACATAGCTGCATTAGCAGGAATGCCAGCCAAAATTATTGAAAGAGGAGTGGAAGTATCAGAACTGATTCGCAATGGAAAACCTATCAAACGTCTTGATCATCCTTCAAAAACTGATAGGATGGAAAAATGCAAGTCTGTTGTGGAAAAGTTTCTTTGCATAGACCTTGACGATCCCCAAGTGGACTTGGAAGAGTTCATGTCTAAAGAGGTGCTGCCTTCTGCAGCCTCAGTCCTGTAGCAAGGGTATGTGTAAGTGCAGAGTGCATCATATCGACCATGGAGAGTTTGGTACTTTAAAAAATGATCACTATGACATAACACCTCACAGGACATTTAGCTTGTAACAAACTATCTGTAGTTATGCCTTTCCTTCTTGTTGTTAAACCGAGTACTTACATATCCCTGCAATATGGTGTACCATACGAGTGTATGAAGGGAGGAGGAATTTTAAGAACCTCTCCCAGCTGTTGGGTCACCTAGTTTGTGCATTTTCTGTCCCTGTTGTTGGAACCTCCAATTAAAAAATATACTGTAGAAAAATCACAACACATTTCTACTGGTCTTAGAAGACTATGAAAGGAAAGTGTTTATTGTTTCATATTGTGCCAGTGATGGTTTCAGCCATTTTAGGCTCAGCATCAAAGATTCCAAATAAATACGTGCTTTAGACTCTTGTATCAGCAACTAATAGTTGTCTGACATAGAGGCTGATAAATGGAAATACAAAGGGATTTAATGGCTCTGCGGCTTTTCTTATACCAGCTTTTCTGTCCAAAATGCCAGAGATACCAGGATTCATTATAAAAAGTATGCTGGTGGTCAGAATCAGTGGGGACTGATAAAAAGGAGTGCCTTGGTTTTACTAAGAACTGCTCTCTTCTTTAAGGTCCTGTACGGTGCAACTATGTGTCTATGCCACATGAGTATAAATAAAGGCAAAATTACAAATCTAGGAATGTAAGAGAGAAATTCACATTTTCTATTCTATTTTCAATTATTAACATTTGAGGATTAATACCAGAAAGGGAGGATTCCCTTTCACTGCTCTTGTCATGCAGAGGATCTTTTTTGAACACAGTATTTTATGTAGGCATATGCAAGAAAAATTCATTAACAAATTAATGACACAAGAGCCATATCTAAATACTATCAAAGTAATAACCTTTCCTGCAGCTTGAGTGCCTGAGATTCCTCATGTAAATAAGACAGAGGAGATATTACATAGCTTATTGTCTGCTAAAACATGCTCTAACCATTTACATAATGGCTAATAAAAGACATACATCTCTCATCTATATATCATTTCAAGAAGCCAAACATATTAATGTCACATAAACTGAGAGAAAATTCACATGAAAAAAAGTTAAATCCCTTCATAATTATCAGTATTAAACATGTTATCTGGTATATCTGGCTGAAGACAGCAAAAAGATGAATGTCAGCACACATCAGAAAGATCTGAAATTGGAGACACTGCTTTGGCTTTGTTTCAGTGTGGAATTTCCTCCTTGATGATGAACTATTATTACTATTACAAAAATAAGTATCTTATGTTATTTCTGTATGAAACTGGAAAGTGACAGAAGTTTAACATAATTTACATTAAAATACAATAATAAATTACTGAATCATGCATTTAATGCTATTTCCAGGACAATCAAAATAATACTGTCTGCATAATAATATCTGGTATCTTGATGATGTTACCATTGAAGTGAATGGCAACAGTGAATCAGGCCTTGTACAATGCTCGCAAGTGTTGCAAATACAAACATTTTTTTCACTAATATATTCTCTTTTACCAACTATACATACAGCATCCTAAAGATACACCATACAAAAGAATATAATATACAAAAGAGTCATAATTTATATTTTTGGCATTTCTTGTTGTCAACCTCTGTCTAGGCTAGGGATGTACTCTGCACTAATTAAGCAGATGCCATCAGAGCAATTTAGCTGTCAGTCATCTTCTTATGAAATTCATTTCACAGTATTTGCAGTTCTGGCAGTACTAGGTATCAAAGGACCTCCAAACGTCATACAGCATTTTTGAAGTGTGCCTCTCAACACACCCTGAAATAACAGGAATCTGGACAAATGAAAAACACAGGGCTTGTGACTGACTGGTGGCAACTTAGCAGGCAAGTGAGGGAAGCAGGAATAGAAACGTTATCTTCAATTGCAAACGTCAGTTGCTTCTTTTATTGTGCTTCATTAGGTTCTTTGCATAGAAGATAACTATACTAACCCAAGATTCTTATCATTCAAATAATTCTGGAAATAGCTAAACATGTGCAAGTAAATCATATCACTTTGTCTCCTTCCACAAGGACATCTAGAAGCACACTATACCTCCTGATTTTGGGGAAGTTTTCAGTGGCACATCTAATCTGAGAAATGTCCAACTAAGCATGAAAAGTGAGTTGGTTGGTCCCACTTCTGAGTAGGTAAATAAGTCCTTTAATCTGAGAAGCTGAAAAGTCGAAGTACAGTAAACCAGATAGCTCTTTTCTAATCCACTTTATTTCACACTTCTATCCTTTATCAATATCTGTTTCCAAGTTTTTTAGATTTACCATTCTTAGCTTAATGATGTGCCTTCAAAGTGAAAAACTGATTTCTTGAGATCTTCACTAGTTCTGAATTCTCAAACTCTTTGCTTTGTAAATATAATTTTTAACTTTGGGAAAGTTAAAATCTCTTCAGAATACATGCATTTCAAAATGCCTGCAGTTATATTAAGGTTTAAAAAACATATTTTTTCCCCAAAATATAACTTCGGTGGAATTTAGATGTCACTGAGAGGAGGGTGACTTAACAGAATATTGTTTCAAATAAGGAAGCTTACATTTAAAAATTAAATTAATATAGTTATAAAGCCATGGCTGAAAACTATACTCAACCACTTCAGTACTATTTATTCTTTTATAAGCTTGCTCATGTAACCTTCATCCAGTTCTCTTTTCTTGCTTTTCATATTGTTGAAAGATCTAAAAATGCAATTACACATTGTATTAAAATGTACTGCAAAATAATTATTCCTTTTATGATACATTTTTTTTACAGTTTTCTCTAAATGCATGAAACTAGCTAACTAAAGGCATGAACAGAATGAAAGAAAAAATTATAGTAAAGACTGATGCGTATGCCTGACACTGAATTGACAGAGGAAAATGTACAGATTTTTAATACATAGTATCTTTCTATACAGTAGATCATATGCATTATCCAGCATTATGGAGGGTTCAGGAAGATGATTTGGAATAACATTGACCTGGTTCTATCAGCAGCAGTGAATATCAGAACACAGAAAGGATGTATCCTGGCTAATATTTCATGGAAGGTAAATAAATGTAAATGAAACAACCAGCCAAAACCAATAAAAAAACAGAATAGCAAAAACCCCATCCTGATTGTCTCAGATGTTTTAATCAGTTAAATCACTGAACCTCTGATATTCTAGAAGATCTGTGGATTTTTAAAATTAGAATTTTAAAAACCCAACCATCAATACAAGCAAAAGCTTCTGTGAGTTTACAAATTTAATATCTATCATATACCACCTGCGTCCTGTGGAAAAGTCTTTATTTCTGTTTTAGAGCAAGTATGCATACCCTTGGATTTTCTTGTTGTATCTCAAATCTCATTACCTTCTTTTTACTGATTTCAAAATACTACTTAATTAAAACGTGCACCTTCGGCATTTTTAGAGATATTTCTAATTAAATTTTAAAGTATTTTTAATGCCCACTATTAAGGAAAAAATCAACTTAAAAGATTAGTATTATGTACTTTAATTCTTATTTAAAATACTTTTTCTGAAAATTATTTTCCTAGTAAATGTTAAAGGATCACATAAAACATTCTATACAATGTCAGTAAAAAAAATCTGTGGACATATACCTTGTGTTAAATAATACAGTCTTACAGTTAAATTAGTATGAAATAAAAAATAGGTACAGTAGTATTGCTTCTATGTATTTTAATCACAGTTATGTCCTATTTTCATGCATTTGTGTATTTTGTCAAAAAAACTAATAAATAGGCAAGAAATAACTACCTGCAAGAGAGAATATAGAAGATATATTAATATATTTTATCTATATATTAATATAGTTTTTCCTCATTACTCTGAAATTCACCGGAGTATATTCAGTAGAGGGAACTAACAGTCTGCCTACTATGCATAATCCAAACAGAAATTCCACTGTTTATTTGCTCATTTTCCCCTATACAGTAACAAAACTCTGCAAACAAACTGCCTGCATACAATCTACCCCCTAATGGGAATTCTGTAACTCTGAACAAGTACTTTTATCCTTTGGTCTTGTCTAATTTCCCAACAGAAAACACTGCACCAATATCAAGAGTGGTAAATTACAGTCCAGGACTACTGTTTATACAGTAGATACATTAATTATTTCTTAAAAAACCAAGTATTTTAAAGTCTTACCTCTTCGGCTGGTTACAAAGTAGAAAGTATGATGCTACAGCATAAACAACACTTTGTCCATCTCCAAATTAAACTTTCTAGATTGCTGCTGAGCTGTGTGAAATGTGAGCTCACCTGCTTACGCAGCTCTGTTGATTTTGACAACTTCATGAAGGTCAGATGTGGTTTAAAAGCTCTTTCTTCTCCTGTCATGATCCCCTTTTCTTGAAATATCATCTTCATAGTCTCTAATGGGAGGAGAAAAGTGTGTAAGTACAAAGATACTACCTAATACAATGCTTAAAACGTGCTTTCAAATGTAATTTTAGTCATGGCTCCTTCACAAGAAAGAAACAAGATGATGAGTACCAAAAGGCAGGGAGATTTCTACTTAATTTCAAAGGCACATATTATTTCCTTGGAGGTATATATTATTTCATGTGAAAATGGTCCTATATTTGCAGTTAATATCAGTTAAATAATGGCAATTAGGAAGTTGTTCATGCTGTCTGATTTTGCTATCAAAATAGGAACTCAACATTAGCACTGTTCAGGAGTCACTCTCACTGGAAGTGTGGGAAACTTCAGGAAAACTCTGAGTATGTAAAAGAATTCTCTGTTCAAAAACACTGTTCTGTGGTGAATTCTATTATCTGTATTTGGGTAATCTCCCACTCAGAACAGAGGAAATTTGGAAGTGAAAGCTCTTAAGTTTTGACACTGGATTTACATGCCAGCATTAGAGAACAAGTATGCCAATGATTTTTGTTTGGGTTTAAAAGCTTTACTTTTGCCTTCTAAGCTAATTTCCTGCTTTTAATGTACACTTTTATCTGTTTACAGTCCAGGCCAAAGCAACTCTACAACACTGACCTAGTTTACTGTTTCCCAACTCAACTGCCCAATGTAATGTTAAATTTCCTGGAGATAAATTTCAGTGTAACTTTCGAATTATGTCCTATGGTTTTTTTAGATTAAATACTTTCAACATGAAAAATTTCTGTTCAAAAAATGGTTTAGATAAAATTGAAAAAACCTGTGGTAAAAATAATACTGGAAAATAGAGTATTTCTATTACTGAAAACCAGAAAAACTGCAAAACCTTTTTTTTCTTTGCAAGTACAGCTTCCAGTTTTTCACTAGGTGTAGGTCTTGCTGACTCAAACAAACAAACTAAAATCAAAATAGAGGAAAATTATCAATCCTATTACATAAATTTAATCAGCCCTTAACATAACAATGTATGTTCGTTTAAATTTTTTTTTTTTTTTTGCTTGATAGTTCAACAGTCCCTTTTCTCCCACCTGGAAGAAACAAGCATCACACTAGGAAGCAAACAACACAAGTACAGCTGACCTACTTGTATTACTTTAAATTTTGTCTGTGGCAGACATTTCTAAATTTATGTTGAATCCCCACTAAGCCTTCTAGCTCCTGTATCTGTTCTCTGAACAGCACAATTTGGGGACCCACTGACGTTGATGTTCCAGCAAGGGGTAAACCTTATCAGACCCAGGTTTATGCTACCATGGGATGTTCTGACTCGGTCTTGTGCATAGTAGTCTTTTTTTTCCCCCTCTGAAAACTCCATTTTTTTTTTTTTTCTACCATCACATCTGAGGCCATGCAGTCTTATCTCACAGTCTGCAATTAGGATCTGTGCTGATGAAGATTTGCACCTCACCAGGTGTCCCCTCTTAACTCCAGTAGAGCTTAGTATCAGAGCAGAGGTTTGCCAATGTGCCTCTGATCACGGGACTATGAACGCAGGGATCTCACCAGGGCAGAGCGATCACACAGTGATCGTGTGGGACTGGGTGGGAACTGGGTGGGACAGCTGGGCACTTTACACTGCTGAACAGCAACCACAGCCCTGCCTGTCTTCGTTTTTGCTAAATAGCTTTGTTCAATATGTGTTCTATTTATCTTTCCAAACTCCTCTTTCATACCTGGCAATTCTAAACAAAAATACCAATGAAGACCTGGGCCAGAGGAGAAAATCATGCAGAGAGAGACTGCAGTTTTAAATTTAGCAGATTTACGTGTGTGTAGGTGTGTGTCTACACGTGTTCTCACGGGCATCAGGTTTCTCACACAGCTTTGTCATGGCGTAGACATATTAAACATCACAGGCTCAAAACATTGGGCTTGCTGGGACTACAGAGAGCCCCAGTTTTGTAGAATTTGACATGTACAGAAAGTGTGACATTTTACTGGTTAAGGTAACTTATGAACATAATTAACACAATGTTTCCTTCTTCAAAACAAATGAAAATTGAAAGAAATCTGAGTAAGTGAAGGGGAAAAAAAGAAATAAAGAGAAATGTTTTCCTGAGAGCACAGTAAGGTTACAAGATAATGTAATGCCATTAATATCCATGAAACTCTTTGAAGAAGTGACTACAAGAAGGGATTTATCAGAAACTGGGAAGGACACATAGATGCTGTGGGCAAGAGAAAGTTCTAGGCTTGTGAGACAGCATAAAAGTGGATTTGGCGACTGGCAAATACACAAAAGTTAAAGTTTATGATAGGGATTGCCTAAACTGAAAGAAATTCAGACGCCAGTGATGAGAAAAATAGACAGACAATGCCCAAGGGTCTTGACAAATGAGTATCCTCCATTTTTCCTCCAGACATTATCATTACTACTTAGACTGAAAAATCAAACAAAATCTATGTTTTCCTTTATTAGCCTCAGGCTGACTGATGTTTGCAGCTTCAAAGTATACCCTAGAAATGTTAAAGCTATTTTTACAAGCTCAATGACTTCCTGGAACAAATTTTTGGACAGCTTTCAGACTGCCTTTCATGCAGTTTGAAGTACTCTGTAATATCATTTTGTACCTCATTTTTATAATGTCAAAATTACTGAATGTCATCTGCCTCTTATATTGGATGCAGCTGAATCCATCAGACAACTCTTTCCCTATAATTAGAATGGAAATGTGATATAAGAAGCTTACTCAGAGCCACTTTACATTGGAAAAGATCAAAAATTCAACAGCTAGATCAATACAGAACAATTGATAGTAAAATTGCATATGGAGCCATATTCCATAATACAAATGGCCACTTCTTTCCCAAGATTTCATTAGCTACAGAAACCTGCTATATATGTATGTTTACTTCCAGACTATTAATTTCTGCTTGTCTCAAAACCATGTTCCTTCAATTAAAAGGTTTATAATTTAGAAACAGTATTCTGTCTTTTTATTGAATTTTTTTTTTACTTTCCACTTGGAAATTAAGACAAGATGAGCATGCATAACTTACAATTAGAACTGCCATGTTAAGCCACATTAAAATTATTACATTCTTAGGGTTTTTTAAGGGATGGGCCAAAAGGTAAGCCAGAGTCAAGCCAATTTCCCAATAGTTCTTCCACTGCTCCTTGGTTATGTATTAGTTAGGCTTTTCTACAGTGAGCTGTCAGTGTCCCAGACTACTGCCATGTATCAGTGAACCATACTGTTATTTCAAGCACTCATCAGGAGTATGTGTGGGTTGTTCTGTTTCTCTCCATCACCACATACAAATACAGAAGAAAGATGAGTTCATTCATAAAGTAGGATCCATGGAGCAGCTGGGCCAAGCAATCCCTACTTTGTGTACATATGTCAGTACATAAGGTAAGCCTTATAAGACAGTGACAATGTGAAGGCAAAGTCCTAAACTGAAATAGAAGCATAAATAGAACTTACTTATTTTACTGGCTTCAATACATTCTAATAGTTCCCATAAATTTGTTATGATCACGAAAAGAAGTGGGTGAGAGTACCTTCTTTTAAATCACAATAAGCATATTGCTTCATTTTAATGAGCTATTTATCACAATAGAGAGAATGTAGATTAAGATCTAAAAGCATTTGCTGCCCTTGTTTTCAGTATGATTTCAGAGAATCATACTTCCAGTCCCACCTAACTAAACGACAGCAATTTGGACTATCACCTTTTTGTTCGCTTTGTACAAATCAGTTGTTCTAATGGAAAATTACAATACCTTTGAGTTTCAATTTTTTCATCAGGTGAAATGACCTAAGAACAGCTGACAAGAGGCAAAATTCATTTATCATAGCTTCAGCCATCTGTAACTAAAGTGAACTAAATTAACTGAATTAAACTATTTCCCTAGGCTATCTGAAGTGAGGGCAATGTAATTCACCCTCAAATGGATGCTAAATGTGTGGTTTCACAATCTTTAGAGAAGCTCATAAACTATCGTCCTTGACAAAATAGACTGTTCCTCTCCAGCCCCATGCCTGCCACTGCTCCTATCTTTCATGCCAACAGTTATGTAGCTATACAGTAAACTGCATGGGCAAACTGAATAGGCTAAAAATTATCTGGCAAAGGTAAGAATGTTAATTTTACCACAGTTGAATTTGCCATGTGGCTGCAAAAAGGAGTCAGATTGCTTTGGTATGGTGGCAATGTAAGTTCATGCTTGAGTAAAGCTGTAATGTATCTAGAGAAGAAGATGGGCAGTATGACTCACTTTCCATTTCTCTCTTTCTCTAGTGTGGACTGTTAGGAAATCAATTCAGAGAGATTAGACTAAATGTCACTTATATACAACTAAAGTTAAAGAAAATTAGTAAGTTAGTTGTATTGCATGTCAGCTTGACTGTTGTATTACAGTGCAGTCCTAACTGTATTAAAATATTTAAGCCAACAAATCAACATTTCTTAAAAACAAAGGACCAAAAGCAAATGAAATATTTGTATGTATAAACAGAAGAGTAACTTTTCTGTTCATGAAATACAAGCTCCCTCTCATGGTCAGACCATAACATGCATCATTAATCCATAAAATTAAAATCTGCAAATCCTGCAGGCAAAAAACAGGATTCAATTACTGACTTTTATCAGCTTCAAGCAGCATTTACAATATAGTTCTCAAAATAAACATCAAAACCAAGCAATTCATTACCTTTTCCAAATTCACTTAGTACTTGTGCTGGTTTTGGCTGGGGTAATTTTCTTCATAGTAGCTAGTATGGGGTTATTTTTTGGATTTGTACTGAACAGAGGGTTGATAGTTCAGGTATGTTTTAGTTACTGCTGAGCAGGGCTTGCACAGAGCCAAGGCTTTTTTGTCAGCCCACCCCTCCAGCAAGAAGGCAGGAGGTGCACAAGGAGCTGGGAGGGGACACAGCCGGGACAGCTGATCCCATGTGACCACAGAGATATTCCATACCGTATGGTGTCATCCTCAGCATGTACAGAGCTGGGGGAAGAAGAAGGAAAGAAGATGGCATTTGTCTTCCCAAGTCACTCTTATGCTTGATGGAGCCCTGCTTTCCTGGAGACGGCTGAATATGTGCCTGCCCATGGGACGTGGTGAATGAATTCCTTGTTTTGCTCTGCTTGAGTGCATGGCTTTTGCTTTTCTTATTAAACTGTCTTTATGTCAACCCACGAGTTTTCTCACTTTTACTCTTCTGATTCTCTCCCCCAAATGTGCGGAGCTGAGCTGCCAGCTGGGACTAAACCACAACAGTCCTTCAAATATTCTGTGGTGTAGCAAAGCATAAGAAAAAGAGTTTTCTAAAAAGTCCTGTAAGCGTATGTGTCACTGTAAGCACACGACCTGTAAAAAGGCTTTGACAAAGTTATTAAAATACTCCTCAAACCTCTGCCAGAACAGCTTAGCATTATTCCTGGTAGATAATTAAATGATGCTAATGTCTTTAATGGATTTTTGGGAAGTAACTAGCAAATCAGAACAAGCAGAAGATTCACATTAGCTCTGCTTTTCCTGGACTTTCGTCTCTGGCAAACCTACATTTACACTGGTATTAGCAGACATGCAATGACCACATTCAGATGCTATTACTATCAAAAATTTTTCTATATTATTTATGGAACTAAAGGGTGTCCTACCATTTAGAAGCTAATTTAACTTCATCTGTTTTCTATTGCCTGTGTTATCAATATTTCTCCTTCATTCACATCCAACACAAAATAACACATGAAATTCACCTTAGAACATAGCAGAAGCCATACATAATCTTGAAGTAGCAGTGATTCCTTAATAAATTAAACTGAGGTCTTTGTAAAGGGTCAAACCAGCTGCACTTCAGAAATGAAACCAATTAATTGCTAAAGAAAACACTGTATTAATAAAGACCTTTTCAATTTTTCCCTCTGTACTGGACTGCAAAGAGGTAGCATGACAGCAGCAGTCTTTGCTACTCTGCAAAATGTCCTATGTGGGTTATTGCACTATTAAAAAATGGTGTGACCTCACATTCCTCAGAGCACAAAAGATAAT
The DNA here is from genome assembly GCA_013399195.1 of Dicrurus megarhynchus. Lineage (NCBI taxonomy): Eukaryota > Metazoa > Chordata > Aves > Passeriformes > Dicruridae > Dicrurus > Dicrurus megarhynchus. The sequence continues at coordinate 2,661,410 of VXAD01000394.1, read as the reverse complement.
TCATCAATACTGAAAAACTCTTTTAAAGAGTCTTTCCAAGGAATAGTTGGAATTGCCAGGATAGTTTTAAAGGACACCAGTGAATTACAGACAGTACTGTTCTTTGAGAATTTGTATTAAATATCTGTAAACAACATAGTTAAAGTATAGACTCATAGGCAGATAAAAAATAGGACCAAAACAAGGTAGCATGGAGTCTTTACATCCCATTTACAATTTGCACTATGTTTTTTACATATACTAAACAAAAAGTTATCAGAGAACAGTACTGTCTGTAATTCGTTAACATCCTTTTGAACTATGCAAAGTAGGCTAGGAAATTAATTATGTAGCATTTACAGTTGTTAAAGGTAAATTAATATTGACTAAATTAGCACCAACTTATCTTTGTGCTCCATTCTCATTTAGGTTGTCAAGAAGTGTTTAAAACACTTAAACTAGATTGACAAGTTGTACCTGCTATTTCCTTAAGTAGTGTTGTATGATCATTTTCTGCCAAATTCACAAATCCAACTTGATTTCTGAAGTGATCAATTCCTTGAAAAGACAAATCCACTCTTTTTCCTTTCAGGAGATCGTCTACAAAAACCTTGCTGTCTGAAAGAGCACCAACTGCTCTGTCAAGAGGAAAGAAAATACCAGTGTCAAATATATTTCTGCTGTTAATATTGCTATTAATCATTATATCAATAAATGTAACAAAGGTTTTTTAGTATCAATTTATTATCTACTATGGTACTTTTGCACTACTTCCTATCAATACAGTTGTTGTTGTTATTGTTATTATTACCACCACCTTTTTATAAAGGTAAAGTGGTTTATACGCTGTGCTGCAAAACCATACAAATAATAAGGCAGACTTATCAGTGGGTGTAATTCCTCAAAGAGTTTATCTCGGTCCTCAAGGTATCCAGATACTAAGATGACAGTTTCCCTATTATCTTGTGCATCCCATTTAAATAAGATGATTACTCAGAAGGATTTAGTTTTCCATTCTTAAGTTAATTAACTTTTTTCTTCTCCTGATAGGTCAATTGAACTAAGATTCTGCTTCATAGAGTGTGAGTTAAATTATAAACAGATGTAACTGACATTATATATATGATGATAAAATTATATGGAAATTACAATTAAGCTCATGGAGAACTGTTATTAAAAGAGGTACTATCTCAATTTATGCCTACTTTCTTTAAGAGCTAAGAGGCATGTACACAATAACTGCAATAACAGGGTACAAGCCTGGTAACCTTTTAATAATCATCTTAATTAGCCACATCGAGTGTATGTACAATTACATCAAATAACTGCTTTGACCTGCACTTAAATTGATTCAAATGCTAAACAAAAACCACATAAAGATTACTAGTGTTTTCTAAAAGATGTCCCACATCTCACAGTTTTAGTTCTATTCAACGAACCTGAATTTAATCTTTTCCCCAAACCGATGCAGACTTTATAAACGCTAGATGGCAGTAAGAGGTTAAAAACGCTGAAGAGAGACATTTTTACTTTATCTGTCCTAGCTGGGTGAAAGCAATCACTGTGATTTCTACAGGAGGTTAAATGATTTCATTGAATCCTATGCAATTACAAGAATCTCTACACATTTCCATTGTGTTTAACAAACTGGACTCTTGATGTGAACTATGCATTAACTGGAACCTAGGCCAAGTTAAGAAACACATGAAGGTTGATTACATGACAAAATATCCTTCATTGATAGAGTCCTCCTGTGGTCTTTTTAGAAGGCTTTAATCTATAAGATAGAAGTACTTTAGCTCCTTTATAACCATTTTAAACAACAATGTCATTACTTGTTCCTTGGCAAAGATATTTTACTTTAAGCATAGTCTCTGTCATTTACCTACCCTGTTATCACTGTTGGACAAGCCTGTTCCTGTGTCTTCCCTACGTGGTGTACTTCAAGACCTTTCAAAAACACCATCTAATACTGGTTCTACCTGTCAGATTACTTCACATGTAAGCAGGCATAGATTTATTTACCAACATGAACCTAAAAATTGGTCCAAAACAAGTACAAGTATTTCAAATACATGGCGTCAAATTAAGTTAAAGCTTGCAGAGGGCTTTACAGTAGTGATTCATACATGTATCTAAAATCCATCTCTGGATTTTTTTATATATGAGAGCTAGTCCACAAAAAGTCATGGAAAGCTCTTTTTCTCAGCAGAACAAAGATTTATATTCCCATACTGTAGGGTCTGCTGCAGAACTCACTGACCAGCCCACGTCTACCCAATGAGTTCTATGAAAGGTCAATCCACACAGTGCAATGTGCTTTCAGTTTAGCACTGTGGCATCAAAGATTTAGTTCTACGTTTTCTTTTATATATAATCTTGCAAACACTAAAATATGTAGAAAAACAGTTGTCATCTCACTCTAGTTATCTTGTCTTTTGTATTCTGTCAACCACTTCATAATGTCTAACAAGTGCTTTGTAAGAATAATGCACAAGGACAAACATTTCCACTGAAGTCAATAGCAAAAAACACAACAGCGGCATTTTTTGTTATTCCATACCAAATAGTATTTACAATGCCAACTAGTAATTACACTCAGTGCAACTAATCCACAGAGATACCCAAAAAGTTTACAAGCACTTTTGATCTAAAGTGGAAAAAGGAGATTTAAAAAAACTAATTAAACAGCATATTCTAAGTGAATACAAGCTAGAATTATAGAAGCAGTGACTGTTTTCTTTCTATATTGCGATAATGTAAATATTGTAGTACTTAAAATTCATGAAGTTTTTTTAGAAATTTCTGAGTTTTAATCTTGATTACTTGTTAGAAAAAGCAATCTCACAAAAAACAACCAAACTCAATTCTTTCAGTTCTGTTATTTGTAATGAAAAGGTGAGATTAACAGGGTCTTTGGCAGAAAACTAGGAAGAAAAACTTGACACTATAATCTCATAATTAGGCATTTACTGTGAAGGCAGGCATCCTGATTTCTAGCACCTGATCCCATGACTATGCATAGAGTTAGCATAAAGTAGAACTTCTTGGCTTGAAGGGAGTGCTGCCATGACTCTTGATTGCTGTCTTTCTTTCTAGTTTCAAAATCTCACATTCTTGATTTCATTCTGTCCTACAAAAAGACATGTATAGTGTGCTCATGAAGGCTAGACCACAGTCAATCAGTTAGGAAACTTGCATGAGAATTGCAGGTCTGGATTCCCTTAGAAAGAGTGGCCTAGAATACAGATCTTCCATTTTCAGGGTGAAAGCTGTATGTACTAAAATACCACACAAAGGGCTTTGTACTGAATTGAATGTTATGTTTAGCACATTCTTATCACGCATTTGACTTCAAATAGCATTCAACACATTTCATTTCTGTATAGACAGAGGCACTATTGTGCAAACACAGTTGAAAAACTGTAGATATCTAAGTAACTTAATGGATCCAAACCTAAGGATCTGTGCAATCTCAGATACCCAGTTGACTAGCTGCACTTTGTTTGAGAGATTACTCCCCCCCTGTATTACACACAGGTTCTTTTTCCAGCCTGGATCTTGGTTTCTTTCCATTAAAAATAGGCAAAGCAAGAAAAAGGAAAATTCTGCATTTTACTCTTTGAGTTCTCCCAAAAGATTAAACAAAAAACATCAGTTATGAAATTTTTTTAAAAAATCAATTTAAAAGAACATGAAATCTAGAATACCTGAGAATAGCTGAGCTAGAAACCTACAGGAGGCATCTGGCCAGGGAAGGGGTGAATCTCTGAGGAAGCTGCTGCTGACTAGAGGACAGTCCTGAGTGCCTGGACTGTAGAGTTCTGCTGGGAGAGGCAGAGAAGAACTCTGTAAGTCAGTGCTTAGGTGGCATTCAGACAGTGATAGCCGAGAAAGGGCTCACAGAGTAGCAGAATATTCTGAATTTAAGAATATTTGTTTTGCTATACAGTTTTGGACTTCAAAAAATACTCATGAGGAGGCACATATGCTTTGAAGTATCATCCCACGTTCCCTTTTTTAAAAGTTCGTACTTCAAACCCTTTCCAAAAAAATCTTACATAAACAGCTGGTGGTTGTTCTCACCAATTTACAGGTGCTATCACAGTTTGCTCATCAACCAGGCAGGAAGAAAGTCCTGTGCTTACTCCAGGGAACTAAAGGCACATGGAGAGGGGAGGGAATCTACCAGATCTAGTATCCTTTGCTTGCCTTTTTATTCTCTGTTCCTGGCTGTTTCTCTCCCCTTAGATCAGACTGTTGGAGATGAAGATGCTGACAAATTTCTATCTTCACAGGACAGGGAGGAGCATAGAGGTCTCAAGGATATAGCATTCAAAGAAAACAAGTGTGTAAAAACAAGGTAACTGATTTAGCTATACTGATCATTCATTATTTTTCAGTGTGTCAAATGCTTTCAGCCAAAATACTTCTACTTATTAGAAGCATGCCCTTGACTACCAAATGGTTCCTACATTCTATCTTGGATTCTCACCTTCTTATGAGCAATCTGCACTTTAACAGATTTTTAATTCCCCTGTCCCCTATATCAAAACATTGTTTTAAAAGAATTACTTTAGCAAACACAAGATCTGTGCATGCAAGTTAAGCACACAGTAGGAAAAATGCAAGGGAAAAACACATACTTTGTTCAGAGCTTATGACATACCAGAAGTTAAGAAAATGGCTAATATTAAGATTAGCATTTTAAAAACAACATGAATTAAACATTCAATAACCCTAGTAAATTAGGGCTGTGCATTGCACAAAAAAGTGTCAGTTAACCCTTCTAGTCTTTTTATGAACACATCAAACAAAAATACTAGTGTATATACTTAATTTACACTAAATACCTACATGCTAATTTCTTCTTCACTTGATAAATGCATCACTAACATGGTGACATGCAATGAGCCAGAGCGAACCATTGCTTTGGAAAGCCTTTGATCCTTTTGTATTATTGCGTCTTGGACAGCCTGAATACTGCCAGTAATCTGGGAAGAAAGACACAGAAACAACAGTTAGCCACTACAACAATTACTGTATCCCATCATGCGAGTGAACAAGAAAGCACACAAACTAAAAACAAACCTTTATGTAAAAACCATTCTAGCAGAAAAAAGTTTTATCCTCTGACAAAGCTGTGCTAACTGACCCGAGTGAACCCAAACTGGATACAAATGGAGTGATTAATAAATCACTGGACACTCCCCATCACATCTTAATGGGAGTTTCTTTCCATAAGGATCATAAACTCCTGAAGCAGATTAAGATCATCCAGTTTTACACTGCCAGTAATACCAATAAAAAGCTTCTTCAAGGAATTTCTCTGCCCACTCTGCTAAATTTTTATCTTGCTATGTGCAGAGAAGTGACTGGAAAAACTGATCTTTGCAGGACTGGACACATACAAAACCAGACGAGTCAGTAAATAATTTGTAGAGATATCTGATTTGCAATTCTGATTATATTGTCCAATAGACAGATACAATTTATATACTCCCTTCAAACATATGTTGACAAATTTCCTTACAACATGTGTACAGTTCTAACTTCATCAGACTTTCTCTTTAAAAACACTGGAATTACATTTTCTTCATTGAAAATTATTTATATGGTTATACATGCTCTATAAATTGTATCCAAAATGTTTACTGTCCTTGACATTATGCTAGTTGTATTGTAGCAATTTATAAAACAGAACACCAAAAACCTGCAACAGTTTTTGAGTATGTTAGTGGAAATTAAATCAAATCCAATAAACCTGACCATCTGATAAAATGAATTACTTCTTAAAGCACAGTGAGCCAAGACATTACAGACAAATCATCTTTGGTGTATAAAGTCTAAAAGAAGCATGTTGAAAACTTCAATCTCATTTTTTTGTTGTTTACTTATTTGAAATTCAGTGGTGAATACTTCACAAATGTACTGTACATACTTGACTTTTGTAAAATAAGCACAAGTAGCTCTTAGGTATAAAAAAAGCACTGATTGATTTTGGTAGCTCTGTTAATCATAAGGAACACATAAATTTCCTGGAAAAAAACCCACAATCTAATGTGAGTGTTCAGTATTTTTCTGACTGAATTTCTTAAGATGAGTTTTGCCATGCAGAAGTTTTATGTAATGAGCCATAGATATCTAGTAGTGTCATATAAATGTAACTAAATTATAACTCAAAGGAACCGATGCTAGGGAGGGTAGGGAAGAGGAAGGAAGGCAAAAGCTACTTGCCAGAAAAAGTGATATGGTATTTACAAAACCACAAGTCTCTTAAGTAGTGTAGGACATATGAAGAAAATTTCACTAAGGTTTTACCATATATCATGTTGTAATAAGACTATCTTCCTTCATATGTCAGAATTGACTTTATCCTGGGTAAGTAACAGTTTCATTGTCTCACATACAGGAGACATTTAATCCATATTTAGGCAAAAAAAACGGTAAATGTGATCCCCACCAATTACAATGTATTGACTGAATAATTATTTACATTTATAAGCTAAAGCAAAAAAAAGAAACAATACTCAAAAATTAAGTAACTGTCATACTAATTACAATTTTATTCCATTTTCAGCTATTGCTTCTAAATTTAATTTGCACCTGTGAGCTGGCAAAGGAAAAAATATAAAAGTAAGTGTACAGATGTTGGACTGTGTTATCATACCAGTAAAAACCATCCTAGCTCTGAAAGAGATCAATATTACTCAGCATTTAGTTTAGCAGCCAAAACCCCACATCCCCATACCCCTATAGTTCCCTTCAGTAGTAATTCCACACAAGCATGTTGTTTCAAGGCTCGCTCTTTTATGCAAGCACCAATGGCACAAAAACTGTAGGAAATTAATACCTCTGAGATGTCAATTTTTCTGTCCGAAACTGGACAACAGGTTGAAAACCCACAGCAGGTTCAAGACCCCAAAAACCTCAAGGGACAGGCTCACAGCTGTATAAACTCCATTAGGAAACCAAGCTAAAAACCTAACAAATAACATGGTGTGGGAACAGGGTTAAGTCCAAAGACAACCAGTTAGCACTTCCAGAGAAAAGTTATTGCTGAATCCACCAAGAAAGCATGAAAAAGCCTGCCTTTTGGATACAGGTAAAATAAAAAGAAGGCTGAGCACGTTCCCTCTCTCTGGCTGAATGACAATGCTCTACACAATCAACATTATTTGAAAAGAAAAAAAAAAACTTTTTCAAGTAAGTTTTTTTTTTCTAAATTTCAGAAATTTGTTTTTAAGATGTTTTCCCTGAAGTTATGTGATCAAAATGTAACACAACAGCTGTTGAACAGGTGTGTCATCACAATGCCTATCACAACTTCGGATTTGTTCTGTTTTCTCCAATAACTCTACAGTGCAATTAATATTTGAGTGTACTATCTTAATTAAGCAAACTAGGACTCTTCCAATGCTGTATAACAAGATATGACCCACCGCATAAATAAAAACTTTAAATTGCTATTTAACCTGTTATTTACATTACCTTACAAAGTATTATTTTACATTTCAAGTGCTATCATGCTATTGATTTTTACTTGAGATGTCCTAACTTAATTTAAAAAACTGTCTCAAGGCAGATCACACTTAACAATTCCTCCCTCTGAATTTTTTAAAAACGCTCAAAAGAAAAGGCCTCAACTACTGATCTCATGATCTCCTCTCCCATTACTTGAAATACATTATTCTGAAGAGTAATAGAATAACACAGTTTTGCTTATTGCAAGGATACTACTAGTAAGTAAATATAAAGCTTTAAAGATTTAACAGATCAATAGTAATTACAGTCAAGACTGGAGAACCCTGAAAGGCTAACCTACCAAGTGATAACACATCATGTAAGTCATAACTTAAAAAAAAAAACCCAAAACCCCAAACAAACAGAAAAGGATACAATGATCATAATCCATTTAACTCTTTTTGCACAAGTAATAATGCAAAATTCGATATAAATTCAAACTTAATGGAACAACATTTTTCATTTCTGAAGATTCAAAACAATTAAAATGAAAACAAGGAAACTGTTCATTTTCCAAGAGGAAAATGTTGATTAAATGTTTCAGAAATATCCTTTACTACAAAATGTCCTCTGTGTAAAGCTTAAATTACTACATAAAATACAAAGAGTACTAATATTTAAAATACTTCACTGGAATAAAATCAGATCTTCAAAAAAATAAAGGTCTTTCATTACCAACTGAAATACTACCAGCAGTTACCAGATTCACTCTGGCTATCAACAAACCGGGTGTCTAAATGTTGGCTAATATTGCCTATACCTATTCCAATGTGTATTTTCTAATTTCAGAACAACTCTACCTCTAAGGCAAGTATAAACAAAACTTTCTAGCAAAGTCCTGGAATTCCCAAATGCTCTGAGATTTAATTTAAAGAGTTGTTTCTTTACCTCTGTAAATGATCTGACTAAATAAATGACATATAAAAAAACCAAGCACACTTAAGACCTTCCCAACCAACTATACCTGGGCATAGTAACAATCATGGGCAGGAATTCTCAATTATCAGATTATATAACCCCTACATTATTCTTGCACTTGATAAATCATGGAACAGACTGGAAGAAAAGATTTTTTAGAATAAGATGTCACAAAAGATATCCTACAATATTTGTATCAGGCTATCCTGTATCTTATAAAACCAGCCTTTACAAACTCTTCTTCACATACTATGTTTTGAAGAATCAAAGACTGCAGTGTCATTTTCAAACCTATTTTGGTTTATTTTCATTTGGTATTTTCTTAATCTCCTTTTTCAGAGAATTGATAACACAGATGTAGGATGAGTTAAAATTCATCTGAGATAGTTCCTGATATTAAAAAAAAAATCCCGAACTAAATTTGCAAATGGTGTTAAACTGCTGGGTTCAACTTTTTAAACATAATGCACTTACTTTCCTTGTTTCAGACACAAGAGATATCAAAGATGTACCAGAGAAAAGCTGCAGCATGTAAGAAATCATTTTCATTTACTGCCTAAATGAGACAACTCATGTAACTGCAAGAAAATGCATTTTCTTAAAGAGCTCTTTGCACTTCCTGAACCCATTTCAATGACATCTCACTAAAACAACAGTTGTTTCAATTTTAAATAAGATGATCCATTTTACTGGAAAATGCTAAACTACAAACTGCCAAGTTAAAACAGTAACAAATCCGAATATAAATTGTATCTATAAAGAAAGCTAAAAATACTCCTAGAGATTTTCTTATAAAATTAAATAGGAATGTCTCTCTTCTTTATGCTATGTGAACAACAAAATAAGCAATACTATAACACTACAGAGGGGAAATTTCAGCCACCTTCAGTGAAATCTATATGACCGACAAACTGAATAAAAATGTAAGTATTTTTCCTCCAGTCTTTTCCAGATAAGCAATTTTACTCACAAAAATGTTACATAACACAGAGTTACTCATTGAATAGGCTGCTAATGTTTCTTTAAAAATACCTGAAAAATAAAATTGTTTTGCATAATATCAAACACCATTCTTCTTATAAACACATGCAGCTGTTGAAGTAATTCTGGCTATACCAAATTAGTATAATAAAGAATATCACCTTTGGATTAGTAATTGGAAGAGAAACAAAATAATTTGGCTGATGTTGTTTATTCTTTTTCTTCTTTCTCTCAATGCCTTCTTCAATTTCCCTTCCAGCAGTCCGCTTTCTTTTCTTCTTAATATTTAGTTCAGAAGTTGCATGCACTGAAGAGAAAAAAAAAAGTTACTTTCAGCACACAGACATATTAAAACAAAGATACTCTTAATATCACACCAACAGGAGCTGGACTTCAGTCAACTGACTGGAGCATGTCTTCCCACTCACCTGGTCTGCCCATGCTCTGAACAGTCTGACTGGGATCCAACTCTGACCTGAATTAATGCAGCCATACAAGTGAAGTATCACACCTGAACTAACAGCCTACACCTCTAAGCAGGGTTTATAAGCTGCTAACACAGACAGACACATGGCTTCCAAACCACTGAGCCTCCCTTAGCCAACATACATGGCAGGACAACAGGCCTGCAAATTGAACATGGACATGAGCGTAGAGCAAAAGGGCCAATATTAAGCTTCAAAAATCCCACGCATTCTGCATTTTGAAATATAAAACATAGTAATACATAGGATTATTAAAGGAAGAAGTTGTAGCAGACTAAGACTGACCAACCTATAGCACAAGAACCAAACCCAGCCCAGAAGGAAAAGTCATCCCAGCCAGATCTACTCTCTACCTCCCCCTTTCCCAGAGACACCTTCTGATGTAGTGAAAGAAATGTGCATGTCCTCAGTTCTTCCTTTGCACATAATTGTTTTTCTCTCAGCTCATTTCCTTGAGCCTTTACAGACCCTCTCCCACCACATGGCCTGATACATACCCATAAGCTGACCAGGCTGCAAACATCCACTGTCCAATTAGAAGTGTACTTCCAGCCCCATGCTGGGAATACACATATTTAAAGACAGCTCACAAAACCCATGACCTGAGAAGCTCACATACATTAACATGAATTGATATATAAAACATCTTTATTCTGTGACTCATTGCTCCACAGGGTAACAAAAGGGTGAATTTTTAATATGCTCAAGTATTTGCAGGACTGAATACTAGTAAGAGAGGCTCTGGACTGTAACCTGTTTGCAGGGAGACTGTTCCACGTGCATGGCCCATGTGTCCACCAACAGGAAGGACCAAGAACTGAGTGCATGATGTGTCTATGCTTTCACATTACTTCGGTTTAATGTACTTACTAGCACATTCATCTTCAATATCTGTGTCCACAAATGGCATTTCTGCCATTAGAGAGTCTACTGAATCGGCAGCACATGGCTCTTCTCTCTGTAGTGTTTTTTCCTTATTCTCTTTAAAGATTTCCTTTTGCTGTACATTTTCCAGCCCATCTGTAATATATTTAAAATAACACACTGGGTCTTAGTTTTTGATATAAACAGCTAAGAGACATTACACATAAGCAACATACCAAGTAAACATTTTATTAATTATCAACAAATAAATATTGACATATAACCCCGCAAGGATCTTGTTCTTCTTTGTCAAGAGATCAGTAAAAATACCTTAACATTTTATATGACATTGCAAAAAAAGAGAGTTCAGCTTTCTAATAAACTATGGTTTTGTTTAGTCTTTCCAAGTAAATGGAATTGCATGCAAAAAAATTTTAAAAGATACTTTTAAATGAGCATAAAAAATAATAGCCTTCAGCCATCACATAAAGTTCATTTTAGATAACAGTAACGGCATATAAAATTCATTGCAGACAAACAATGGCAAATGAATTCCACTGTAAACACACTGAAAATGAGGCATGAAGAAGCAGGAAGGGAATCCTACCATTTCACATGTAACAAAGGGTTCTAAGCTGACTCTATCATTCAGGAATGAGATGATTACTCTATTCCTGCATCTCCCACACAGTATAGCATATTTTAGACAGCAATGATCTGAATTTCTCATTCTAAGAACTGACTTTTAGTATTTAAGCTAAAGAACGAAGTCAATATAAATCAAAATACATCTTGCATGTACAACAATATACATGAAGCTCTAACTCAGAGTAATACCACAATCACAGAATATTTTGAGTTAGACTGGACAGAATAATCTCCATTAACAAGTTTTTTAAAAAGTCTTTTTCCCCAAGAATACTAACTGAGCATGAGTCATTTTCTTATGTCTACTTCACATTTCTGCATCAGTAAACTCTAATACTGGCATATTAAGTTATACCTTAAAAAAAAAAAAAGAGTAAGTAAAATCTTCTCTAGCAGCAAACAATGTGCATATAACCAAAGACCTCATAATACCCTTTTGGGACAACTCCACAAAGGGTTTACTGTAGTGGAAGGAGCTGTAGGTCAGAATTGCAGTTTATCCCAGGACAGCTCATTACTACAGACAACGCACTTTCAAAGCTCCTCTCATGACCAGCGCAGATAGCCCAAATCTGGCCTAAGAGGAAAATTCAGCAGCAAAAGCGCATACTATGTTCTTGTGGCATGCAAGGCTACACACGTATAAAATCGATATTATAGACCCAGTGTGGGTGATTATCACCCTGTGGAATGTTTCTTACACATATCACTTTATGCTAGGGAAGATAATTAAAAGAACAACCTGATTAAATGCTAATTCACTCCAGGCTAAAGTAGGGAGCCATAAATCACTCTGTGGTTGCAGTCTGACACCTAACTTTATCCCCAAGGCTATTCAAAGGAAACAAAGTATTGAGATTTGTTACTTGTTCCCCCTGCAGACACTAAAAAACTATGCATAACAAACAGATGCTAAAGCAATAATAAAATTATTTTTTTACATTTAGATTAAACCTCACACAATTTCTGGAGATCCACAAGCATACAGAAAACAACAACCCTGGATCCAAAGAGATCTCAAAGTGAAGGACAAGACAGAGACCCATGAAACTGACAAACAAGGAGGTCAGGCTGGGGCAGAAAAACTCAAAATTCAGCACTGCAGAATCACAATCACCCAGGAGAAAAGGTTTAAGGTAGCATTAGCTACAGAACAAGGACTCACATAAATCTGAGGGGTGTATATTGCAGATTACAGGTTTCCTTTTCTCTGGCTGCTCAAAAAGCAATGTACTTGGGCCACTGGAAAATGCTGCCTGTTCACAATAGTAAAGGCACAGCTAAAGTAATTAACAATGCACCTTCAGTAAACTGAACTGAGCAGGCACTGTGTCTAAATTCTATAGGTTGTGCCTCTAGCAAAAAAAAAAAAAAAAAACTAAATCACTTTTTTGGAAATATTAATTAAAGAAATCAGCAACAAAATTCAAGAATTGCATTCTAGTCACTAAAACCACCTGGAAACAAGATTTTTCAAAATTCTTGACATAATGTTGATAATCTGAAACCTAGAGTAACAAAACGAGCTCCATAGAAACTCTTTGACCACCAAGCTGTTACAGGATAACCTCTTTTTTCTTAATTGCATGCTTAATTATATTTGCCTGAATTTCATATATGAGTAGGTGTACACATTATTCCCTTATTTGTATTTGTTAAGTGACTGCTGATCTTCACCAGCATTTGTCATCTGTTCCAGCAGAAAAAAAAATCATGATACACGTAGCTCATAAAGGAGAGATCACAAAAACAAGGAGCGATAAAAGATACTTGATTGCACTCCGATCCCAGCTGCCTTCTCTACATACTCAGATTATAGTTTCAGATAGAATAATCTTCTATTATTTGACACATAAATATCACAGATCACAGTGAGATTTGGTCTTCAGGCACTGTTCCCTGTTTACTACATTTATGTTAATGTGCTTAATATGTTTATCACAGAATCAATTAGGTTGGAAGAGACCTCTGAGATCATAGAGTCCAGCTTACGACTAAACACCACATTGTCAACAAGACCATGGCTCTAAGTGCCATGTCCAGTCTTTCCTTAAACAGAACGAGAGACACAACTCCAACACCTCTCTGGGCAGCCCATTCCAGTATCTAACCACTCTTTCCATGAAGAATTTCTTCCTAATGTCCAACATAAACCTCCCCTGGTGCAGCTTAAGTCTGTGTCCTCTTGTCCTGTTGCTGGTTGCCTGGGAGGAGAGGCCAACCCCCAGCTGGCTACAGCCTCCTTCCAGGTAGTTGTACAGAGATAAGATCCCCCAGAGCCTCCTTTTCTCCAGGCTAAACACCCCCAGCTCCCTCAGCTGCTCCTCGAAAGACTTGTGCTCCAGACCCTTCCCCAGCTCTGTTGCCCTTCTCTGGACGTGCTCCAGCCCCTCAACATCCTTCCTGAATTGAGGGGCCCAGAACTGGACACAGGACTTAAGGCATGGCCTCACCAGTGCCAAGTACATTGGGACAACCACTGCCCTGGTCCTGCTGGCCACACTATTGCTGATCCGGGCCTTTTCCGCTGGGCCACTTTCCAGCCACTCTGTCCCCAGCTTGTAGTGCTGCAGGGGATTGTTGTGGCCAAAGTGCAGGACCCAGCACCTGGTCTTGCTGAACCTCTTATCATTGGATTCAGCCCATCAATCCAGCCTGTCCAGGTCCTTCTGCAGAGCCTTCCTACCCTCCAGCAGATCAACACTCCAACCCAGCTTGATCTTGTCTGTGAATTCGGTAGTGGTAGACTTGATCCCCTCATCCAGATTATCAATAAAAATATTGAACAGGACTGGACCCAACACTGATCCCTGGGGACACCACTAGTGACCGACTGCTAATTGGATGCAGCATCATTCACCAGCACTCTCTGGGCCTGGCTGTCCAGCCAGTTCATAGCCCAGCAAAGACTGCACCTGTCCAAGCTGTGGGCTGACAGCTTTTCCAGGAGTGTGCTGTGGGAGATGGTGTCAAAGGCTTTGCTGAAGTCCAGGTAGACAACATCCACAGCCTTCACCTCATCCACCAGGTGGGTCACCTGGTCATAAAATGAGATCAGGTTGGTCAGGAAGTATCTGCCTTTCCTAAACCTGTGCTAGCTGGGTCTGATCCCTTGGTTGTCCTGTATGTGCTGTATAATCATGCTCAAGATGATCTATTCCATCACCTTGCTGGGCACTGTGGTCAGGCTGCCAGACTTGTAGTTCCCTAGATCCTCCTTCCAGTATTTCCTGTAAGATGGGCATCACACTGGCCAACCTCCAGTCGCCTGGGATCTCCCTGGTTAGCCATGACTGATGATAGATGGATGATGGACAGCAGCTTAACAAGCTCTTCTGCCAGCTCCCTCATCACCCTAGGATGGATCCCATCTAGCTCCATACACTTGTGAGCATGTAAGTGGTTAAGCAGGTAACTAACTACTTCCTCCTGGATTACAGGGGGTCCATTCTGCTTCTCCTCCCTGTCTACCAGCTCAGCTGGGGCCAGCTGTCCTGAGCATAACAAGTTTTACTGTTGAAAACTGAGGCAAAGAAGGTGTTAAGTACCTCAGCCTTTTCCTCGTCTTCGGTGACTATACTCCCCTCCATGTCCAACAAAGAATGGAGGTTTTCCTTGGCCCCCTTCTGTTATGAATGTATTTATAAAAACACTTTTCATTTTCCCTAACAAAAGTGGCCAGATTACATTCTGAGTTTTCGCCTCTCCAATTTTCTCTCTACATGACCTAACAACATCCTTAAACACTTCTGAGTTGCCTGCCCCTTTTTCCAAAGGTGATACACCCTCTTTTTTTCCACTTGAGTTCCTGTGAAAGCTCCCTACTCTGCCCAAAGCAGCCTCTGACCACCATATCTCCCCCCCTTTCTCTGTTCATAAAGAGCAGGTCTAGTGGGACACTGCCCCTGTAGGGTCCCTCACCAGCTGTGTCAGGAAGTCATCTTCCAAATGCTCCAGGAACCTCCTAGACTGCCTCCTTTCCCCTGTGTTGGGTTTTGAGCAGACACTGGCAGGTTAAAGTCTCCCACAAGAACAAGGTCTGGTGAAACATCATCCAGCTGCTTACAGGATACTTCATCTGCCTCTTCATCCTGGCTGGGTGGTCTGTAACAGACTCCCACCAGGATATCTGGCATACCAGCCTTCGCCCTGGTTCTCGCCCCTAGGCACTCAACCTTATCCACTATCCTCAAGCTCTGTGCAGTCAAAACACTCCCTGAGGTACAGAGACACCCCACTGCCTCTCCTTCCCTGCCTGTCCCCTCTGAAGAGCTTGCAGCCACCCACTGCAGCACTCCAGTCACGACAGTCACCCTGCCACGTTTCCCTGATTGCGACTACATCACGGCTTTCCTGCTGCACCATGGCTTCCAGTTCCTTCTGTTTGTTACCCATACTGTGTGCACTGGTGTAGATGCACTTCAGCTGGGCTACCAATTTTTCCCCTAACTCTGGCATGCAGCCCTTAGACTCATCCCTAGTGAGCCTGGTCTCATTCCCTTCCCCCTTCAAACCCTCTCAATCAGCCCTGCCAACTCATTGTCTAGAATACTTTTGCCCCTGTTAGACAGGTGAACACCATCTGTCTCCAGCAGGCCTGGTGCCACATAAACTTCCCCATGATCAAAAAAATGCAAATTCCACTGATGGCACTATCTTTAAGCCACTTATTGATCACATGGGTTTTCCTGATCCTTCCGGCATTCATCCCTGCTACCAAAGGAATTGAGGAAAACATCACCTGTACTCCTGTCCCTTCAACCAGAGAACCCAGTGCCTTGAAGTCCTGTTTGATTACCCTGGTACTTCCCACATCAGCCTTGTCACTGTCAACCTAGACAGCCAGCAGCGGGTAATTACCAGTGGCCCAAATAGTTCAGGGAGTCTCTTGGTAATATCCCTTACCTGGGCCACAGGAAGTCAGAAGACTTTTGGACTTCAGGTCCAATCAGACATCAGAGATTGGACTTCAGGTCCAATCAGCATACAGGGCCCTCAGTTCCTCTCAGAAGCAAGTCACCTGCTACAACCACACTTTTTTCTTAATACCTGTATTTGTGATCCACCTGGTTGACTGCATCAGTCTGGAAGACCCTCCAGATAGACCTTCTTCTCCACTGTTTTCTGCCTGACCCTTGAGATCCAGGGCCTTGTACCTATTCTGTAAGGGCAGCTGTGAAGGCAAGGTATATGAGGAGGGGATTCTTCTACCTCTCTGAGCAGGGATCTTTTTCTATTCCCCCCCATCTGCCTGATGGCAAGAGGGTCAGAGCTCCTTGACTCTTGCTGAGCTTCCATTCACTGCTTTCTATTCATATTTCTAATAACAAATGAATCTTTTAGAGACAGTTTAACTGAGAGCTGTAGAAGTAGATGGTCTTAGTGTCGAGGTATTTTGAACCTCCAGTGCTGACACTAAGTTTACATAGCTAAGGAACTAAAAAAAAAAAAAAAAGAAATAATAAAGTTCCTTATGGAAAAAATGGTGGGGTTAGTATTCAGCCAGATCAGATACACATTTAGGGAACTAAAAAAAAAGGAGCAGTAGTAAAACTTAGGGGGAAAAAGGCAGATTTAGTATTCAGTCAGGTCGGATGCATTTACTGTCGGCAAGCCTAGGGACTGAGCGGGGCAGGCAGGAAAGCGCCGGAGACCTATCAGCAAGAGCCCACGATCAGGTTGGAAAGTTTTCCCCTCCACCCCAGCGCGCCGCGCACGCCGCAGCGCCCGCCCGCAGCCGCGGGGGAGGCGGGCGCGGGGCCTCGCAAGNGGGCGGTGGCGCGGCGCGGCCCTGCCCCTCAGCTGCCCGCGGCGCGCGTTCCGCAGGGGCCGCCGTTCGCTGTGGGCGGCGCGGCCTGGAACGGGGGGGTCGCGGTTCGCGCGCAGCTTTCGCTCGGTGTCTTAACGAGGAGTGGCCGCCCCAGCGCTCGCCCCAGTGGGGAGCTGCAGCCAGCGGGTGTGGCGTCCCCCAAAATACCCGGCTGTAGCTTAGGGTTGGAGAGCCATAATTAACATTAATTTAGCAGCGGTCTGGAGGAGAATAGACAGTCTTGCTCTGAATGTGCTCTTTGCGCACCCCCGGGCACTCTGACCGCTGGCACTAAGGGCTCTGCTCCGGCTGTGCAGTCTCGTGTTGGGAATGGCCTCAAGGGTGATAAATTACGTAGAGAATAGAAATTTTGACTTCCCCTGAAGTTGCCGAATAGAGCTTAAAAACTAACTGGCAAAGAAAGATAAAAGGATGTAAAGGTATGCACACAGGATTATAAGCGTGGCTGGAACCAGTGGAGAAACAGATAAAAAGAACTGTGTGTGGGAGAGGCTGCTTCTCTGAGGGAAGGAAGGTGAGACGCTCGTTTCCTGCCTAAATAAAAACTTGGTGCCTCTTAGAGGCCAAGTCCTGTCGCGGCGTTTGGTGGGAGAAGCCAAGCTGAATGCCACCTGGTGCTTTTGCAGATTGGCCTATCCATGTAAACCAGATCTGACGGAGCAGGTGGTATATATGCATATAAAGATTCCTACTTCCATTTTTACATACAGTAAGGGATGGTGTCATGACCCATTGGTAGAGGGAAGATGTTCATTGTAAATTCTCATCAGGCTGAATAAAGACAGGGAACTCTTGAGTTTTTAACTCCAGCCCACTGTTTAGTCTTGAGTTGCTGGCTAACAAGCCCTTAAATTCTCACAATATATTTCCACAAATGTGGTGGCTAACAAGTCCTTAATTTTATCCCATACATTTCATTACGTTCTCAACTTGCAAAACAAACTACTCGAAGGTGCTGGCCCAGAAGCCACAACAGACTTCCACAAGCTCCCTACACCCACAGGAAAGTTCAATATGGGAGGTAGAATATGACAGCCATGTTTTGCCCAGGCAAAGCAAGGGGGGAGAGAAAGAAAGAAAAGGGAGAGAGAGTACAAAGAATATCACCAATCCTCAGATCCTGCATTGTTTCTGGTGTGTTGGAGGGTCTGGAGCTGAGGTTGTGAGAAAGAAAGGGAAAGGAGTGTGAGAGGGCCTGACCTGCTTTCTTTTATAGATAATCTGGTGCAAACCTCTTGCATAAACCACATCTTTTGCTCTGTTCTGTTCACGCATGCACAGCCAGCCCTTGGAGCCCTCCTACAGGAGGTGAGTGGGGATGGGGGCACTGAGCACAAGTGTCAAGGTGGAGCAGGAAGTTGGATCAGAACCGTGCTGCCCCACCTCCACATCTTTAGATCACACCTTTCCCATTGGAACAGTCAGAATGTTTGAGACATAAAATGCTTATGTCTGGTTCTCTGTAGATGGCAAAAGCAAATAAATAAAATAGGATGGTTGGAGGAAGCAGCATGGCTGCTGGAAGTTAGAAGGTGGTTGAAAGAAGAGTGAAAAATGAGGCCAGTTCCTGTATTTGGCTCCTCCTTTTACCACTATTTTGATCCATTTTGAACTGTGTTTGCCATTCACATAGAATTTTTATTTGATTTGCATAGTTCTGTAGAGGCCAAAGGTTGGATGTGATGCAGAAGTCCAAGTTCTGTGGGATCCAAGAGAAACTTTAGGATGAGGCTGATGGCAGTTTTTGTGCACATTTCATTTGAATATCAGCTATCATTAGGAGACTAAACGGTCTAAGTGGTCACCTCTTCCTAGCCCGTTTCCATTGTCAAGTACCATACTTCCATAAAAATTTGATTCTAGAGGGTTATAGATCTAATACTGGAAGAAAATCTTTTGGAATTAAGTGTCTTTTTATATGAATTTAAAAAGTAATTTGGATCTGAAACTGCTCCGAATCAATTCATTAAGTTTTTTCGCAGAAATCTCCAGCAAGAAAACTTCAGGAAAAAACACTTCTGTTTGTAAAACTGACAGGGGAGCCCAATGCAATGTTTAAGTTAAGATACCATTTAATAGTGCTCTTAACAAATGAAAACACAGTGCATTTTTATGGAGCTAAAATTGTCTGTAACCAGCACCCACTAGCCGGGCATTAAGATTATGCCTGTAGATGTATTCTTTGGTCACACGACCTGCCTGAATATACTATCTCCAGGATGAGAGGAAGTGAGAAATTAAAAGTGCCTTAGCTAGAGCTGGTAGCAGTTCCCATGAATTGTCCCTGCAAGTCATAGAAGTAGTGTTGGAGGGAAATATTTCATTGAGGACTAGAAAGATGAAGTAACAAGTTGTGATTTTTCTGCCTGCCCAAATACTGCACAAGTTTCACAGAGGTCTCTGACCTGGTGCCTGGCAGAAACTGCTTTTTGTTACTGCTTTGGTTTGGGCTAAAGCCAGCACTTTTATCAATTTTCTATGGCTTTGCCTTTATTAAAGAAAGTTTCTTATTAACCTCTCAGCAGTACAGCTGTCCCTTCAAAGGAAAAAAAATCACATTATGACAGCTGAGTGACGCTAGCAGAAAGAGGAAGCAGAGTCAGCTCTGTGGCTGTATTTGCTTACACAACTGCAGTGCCAGTGCCTGTTAGCCTCTCACCCACCTTTCTTTCTCTTAATCCACCCACTAATTTCAGGCAAATTCTGTAGAGTGTTAGAGGATTCAGAGACATGATATTCCCATAACTGTCCTGAAAGTGGGTGATGTGGGAGAAAAGAGAGACCCATTTATCTCCCAAATGAGGGAAAGAAGAAACAATGCTGTGTGTCTGTTTTTCCAAGAGTGGCTGTCCATGAGTATTGGCCAGTTCATTACATGATAGGTCATGGCACATATTATCAATACATATTATGTCTTATCTTAGTCAAGCAAGAGATATGGGGGAGCTATGAGTATTTGGGACATGACTCACTGAGGGAAGTTAGGCAGTAAAAGGGCAGGAACAGGATGTGCTACAGGGAGCCTAGAGGAGACATTGGGATATTGTGTAGGACAGGGGAGGGAGTTGAAGGTATTGTAATGGGAGGGCACGGAAGCGGTAGGGAAAGCTTCGGTTGTGATAAGAAGGGAGGACATAATTGATATAAAACAAGTCTTCATTACTGTCACTGCTGATACAGCATCTTGTTTTCTGACAAGCAAAGACGAATAATAGACTGTGACCTGATAGTAATAAGAGATTTGCCAGAGAAACAAAGAAAAGTTCGAGCTGCAGTACTACAGGTAATGGAAAATGAGAGGTAGAGGAGTGCCTGGGATAAGGTAATTTAATGCAAAGATTGAAAAGCAAATAGTATGGCGTTTCTACAGTAACTGGTATAAAAAGAAGTGCCTGAAGATGCTATCAGATGTAGTTAATGAATAGAAACTGCATTTGATTGACATCTGACATGAAAAAATAAATGGATATTTTCATGATCTGTTGATCACAGGCAGTTCATTTACATTTCAGGAGGAGGGAACAGAACAGTGGGAAGCAGCTGAAAAGTTAACTGGTCACAAAGAGCAGCAGTTCTTCTCTTGCTACCCTCTGGATGGTGACCTGTTGTGAGGGCCATGGGCTAAAGATCATCACAGACAAACAAATGCTGTTAATGTCTATGTAGTATTTCAGACACTTCCAGGTTTCTCCAGGATTTCTGAGGAGTGACATCTGTTGGGTGGAGAGAGGGTCCACATAACAAAGTGGGCCAAGAATATCTTTGCCAACTGGCTTGCCAGCCTCATAAAGATGGCTTTAAACTAGGTTATTGAAGGATGGAGAAGCAGTCCCATCAGACCTAAGCTGGAAGAGAACTGGAAGAGCTAAAAGCTGGTGTGCTGACAGAGAGGTAGTGGTAGATAATGGGAAAGCAGGTGCAGGATAGCATGATGGCAGAGATTGCCTGAACAAGCAGCATGTTTGGGGACCCATCCCACATTCTTGCAAAGCCTGGCATTCAGGGGGACCTCAACAGGCTGGAAAAGTGGAACAGTGGATGCTTGATACATGAAATTAGGCAAAGACAATTGTAAAACCTTGCATCTAGGACTTGATGAGTTTTGACAAAAATGGCTGGATGTACATCTGCACTAACTTAGCGGTCCATAACATATTTTTACCAGCTTGGACTCTGCACTGGATGTTATTGTTAGGTATAATCTCTAGCTTGAACTCCTACAGCCTTTGCTCCCTGAACATAGCATTTATTAAAGCTAATTTATTACTTTACCCATTCGCCCTGCAAATTGTATCTTATAGGCTAGTTTTAATATTTCCTCTTAAATACTTCAGGCAGCAAACATAGAATGTGCTGTCCTAATCTATGCTTTTCCTGATCTAATCTTCCTTTCACTTTTCAGCCCAGAAAATCCACCAGAAATCATCTAGATAAATCCTCATTCTGCAGCAGAGTTACATCATCCTTTTCTAGTCAACAAAAACCGTCATCCCTATGTTGCTCCACCATCAGGTTAAAAGAAGCTATTAATTTCTTTAGTTTTGTCTCAGAAGCACAGATTCCATCACTGTGATATACGTACTACATTTTCCAAAACGTAAGGTAATTAGAATGCAAATAATATAATGGAATACCTCTACTAGTTCATATTTTGTAATGTAAATAGATAGCTTTCTTTTTCCTAAATATTTATATACATGCAAACAAAACTATGAAATAGAAAGTACTCTAGGTGGTTTTGATTACCACAATCTTGTTTCTCTGATTCTTGACAAGTGTAATGTAGGTTTAAGCAAAAAGTTGCCTGTCCTGGAGACCATTAAGTATGCCAGTCTGCAAGGTGAAGACAACATTCAGTTTGATAGGAAACCTTCACATACCTGCAGTATGAGAGACTGTACACTGACATAAAAGCACATTTCACTTTTTGGGACTTTACTAAACCCACTGGACTTTTTAGCTCTAGAGGTCAAGTTTGGTTTGATCTGGAATCTCCAGCTTCCTGGAGCTGTTCTTTTTTTCCTGACTGAAATAGAGGTTTTAAAAAATCATGTGCAGGGGAAAAGTGGACGGAAAGTGTTTAAATAAAAGAAGACACTGCCTGCAATTAAAAAGTGTAAGTGAATATTGCCAAGTACGTGCAGAAGTCATGCAGCTGAGACACTAACTAGATCCTGCATTCCTTGAGCAAAATACACTTTACTGGGAGTCTTAAGCAAGTAAAGAATGCTGTTTTGAATCCAAAATTCATATTATTCCAGATGTGGGTGGGGGAAATACGTATTTACTTACAAAACTGAAAAATCTTGATTCTACGCTGCCAGTCTGTTCTGTTTCTTGCTCTCCTCTCTCCTCTTGTTCTTCTGTCTCTCCCTTCAGCCACAAGCTGTTCTTTTAGCTCTGGCTTCCAACCTTCCTACCTTCTCAAGCTTCAGGTATTGCACAAACACACTGTGCATTAGTCACCACTATTCAGGCTTTGTGTGTGGCCTTGTATCTATTTCCTTCTTTTATCTATGGATTTTCTATGAAGTTGGGATGTCTGTGGAATAGAGGCAGTCTCTTTCCTGCATATTTGCAGAGCCCGGTGTCCAATTAAGAAGAAACAAATCTATGCTCCTTATTGCCAGAATGTACTAGAATTCTTCCTGTAGTTCAGTTCATCATTCTTCTCTCTTCATGCATTTCTGGTGTGTACCTGCTGTTTTTCCTAAGAGGAGCCAAGACATTCATTCACAAACCCTACCAGAGCTTCTGACAGTTGCTCATTTAGCCTGAGGTGTGAATGTACGTGTTTTGGGATTCTTCATCAGTCAATAAAGATAGAGGCTTCTCCAGAGGGAAACTGTAATTCACATAATAAGTAAACAGTTGTTCTAGAGATGCTCTACTCCCTCCATGAACAACCAGGATTGTGTCTTGCTTAGACACAACCTCTAACCTGCATGTTGGTTAGAAGGCTCAAGTTGGATAAAGGCCTGAACTATGTGATCACCTGGTTTAGAATTAGGAAAAAAAGCTTTGTGTTTTAGCCCAATACTTCATGCTCTGGCAAAGCCTTTTGAAGTCTAGACAATTAAATCCAGCATCTGTTCTCTAACTGGAAACATTTGAGTCAAAACAGCCTTTCTTGATTGTTATACTAACCCTCATCACGATGGAAGAACCTGCTGATGGCTATGGCTATTGCTGCAAAGCTCGAGTGCTCAGAAAACTTCACGCACTGTAGGTTTTGTGATCCTGCCAAGTTAGAGCCTACCTAGGAAGAAATAATTAAGCGGTGTTGTTTTATGTTTCACATGAATTTTGAAATTGATTTACCCCTGGTGTTGCTGGGCCTAACTGTGCAAAAAATCCCACCCACCTCTCACATCAGCAGTCTCTTAAGATGTCTGTTTATGTTTAACCTAAAGTCTAAAACAAAAAACCAGTGATGCTCAAAATACCTTTCCTACTAGATATTCAGGGAAACAGTAACTTATTGTTTGAAGAAGAAAAGCGCCCCTGACCTCAACAGAAATGAGAGATCTCAATTCTAGCATTACTTTAGCTACCACTCACACCTGGAGCAATGTGAAGTGGCATCCAGTTTCTGTCACTGAAATCTCTTAGAGTTATTGGATTCATCTGCATGTATGGCTCTGAGGGTATTCACCACCTCTGTGCTGATGGTGGAGTTTCCTGATTGTCTTCTTGAGGCTCAAGGTTTGAATTTTTAAAATCACAAGGATGAACCTGTTCAAAGCTCCCTTATTTACAATCATGTTTTTAACCTAGATCGGTGGAAAGACTGATTGTGTCCACATTCTAGTATTATGACAAAGCATGAAAGAGAAAACAAATACAATTAAAGAGTAACACATTCCCACTAATGGGGAAAGAGGCGGGTTTTAATTCTCCAGTTTAGCACATTGTTATGTCTTTAATAGATTATATCATACAGTTTTTATTCAATACTGCAGACTTTTGCTGAGCCACTTTCAATTCACGTTCACTCATACTCTGGCACTAGATGAGCTGCAGTGACTGAAAGGGAGGAAAACATTTGCATGTCCAGTAGTGCATCTAACTTTCAGTCCAGGTTAGAACAATGAAAGAACCATGTTTGGGTCATTCTGTCAGGCATCCAGTCTGTCTCCATAAGCCAACATGTGACCATTACCATGTATCTGTGAAAGTGGACAGCTCTTTAATACAGCTAGTATAGAGTGAGGAGGTGGAGGGGATCTCCCCAGGGCTCCAGAAGAACAGAGGAGCATTTGGTCTGATCAAAACAGCTATTTGGTCTTACCATAAGAACTTGTACCCATGTAGGGGAGAAAAAAGAAGTCTTGTTTTTATTCCTTTCTGGGTGATTTTCATTTTAAGAGAGTTGGACTTGCTTATATGTAAGAGAATAAATGTACAGCTTAAAAGTCATGAAAGGTGGCTTACACATGCTTTGAAACACTGAAAGGAAGGAGCTCAGACATACATTAAAATGCACTCTATCAAAAACTCTCCTTTTGGTGGGTATCCAGGGAATCAATGAATTTTTTTGACACGTAATTCATGCTCAGTTCAAAATATTCAGTATGAGGTCTACTCACATTGAGTTTTGACCAAGTGCTACCTCCCCATATAACATAGCCTGATGTGGTGACATGACATCTCTCTTTCTTTCTAATTTGCACTGGTTCCTAAAAATATCATCATGATTTTGAGCAAACATTTAAGCATCAAAATTGCAAATAATGGGCAATTTGAAAATAGTAGACAAATAATACTATGGGACATGTAGGTGTCTTTCTGCTGTGTCTTGGCAAAATGGTATCTACAATCCTAAGAATGACCTTCCTCAAAACATAGCTCTCTTACACAGGTAAGGTGCGTGGAGACTTTCAAAAAGGGTGAAATCATACCCAGAAAAAGGTTGCTTTATGCTTTTGGGACAGTTGGGAAGGCAATAATAGGATCCCTCATTTGAGGGACATTCAGTGAAAGAAGTAATGCTTTCCTGAAGCGATGTAGAATGGCAAGGACCTGTTCCCTTAATTGATGAAGAGAAGGACCAGCAGAACAACAAGGGGGAAAAAAAACAAACTGAATTGCCAAAGGAAATGTTGAGCTGCCCTTGTGTCAGATCTATATGTAGTCTACAGCAGGTATTACCAACTACATACTGTATTTGCAGGACTCCAGAGACTCATAGGAAGTACCACTAATGACAGTTGACTTGTCATATCCATGTAATTAGAATGATAATTAGGGAAACTTCAGAGCAAGGGAGAGTGATCAAGTGGAGCTCACTGACTTCTCACGGGATTTGGCAACCTAAGGGGCCTTTGTTCCTTTGAAAATAGTTGTATGTACTTGCTTTTGTAAGTGTTATGTTGTACCCATTCAGCTCCAGTCTCAGTCAACATTCTGTTTACATTTGCTGTCTAAGTTCTTCTAAAATTGCATGTTCTACAGTCCATTGTCTGCCTTACAGCTGAATCTCTTTTCACTCAAGTCTCAGTTGACCCAAGGCCCATAATTATTCTTTGTGGTTAGTTGACATCTTTCCAATCAGGGTCAAATTTCTGCCTCTGAAATCTTGTCTCACTTGATTTTTATGATAATGTTGACTCATGATTCTCCCATGTTTCAGCACTGCCTTTGGAGGATTTGTTGTATTCCTTGACCACTTCGTTTGTACCCTTCATTTCTTACCCTCTTTCATCTAAAGCACAAGTTACCATGTTTATCAAATTCACTCTCAGGTTTTTCTTTCCTTCATATTTATCAAATTAAAATCTCAGCCCGATTTTGACAATCTGCTTGTAAATGTCTGGCTTTCAGCCTACGTGCAACATCATTAAACATGGTTTGTCGTCGTCCTCGCTCTCCATATTCCTTCAGTCACTGGGAGGCACAGCTCCTGCCTATCAGTTAGTAATTACCACATAAGCATTATGTTTGTCTCAAGCCTCTCAAAGCTCTTCTCTCAATCTGTCATGTGTTAGGCAGAAGTTAACTTTTTATCTAAGATAGAATCCTGTCAATGTAAACTGTAATGCTTACTATTGAAATTGTTGTCTGGATCTTCACTTTATGTCTCAAGTACTGAAACTTTTTTTTTTGTTTTGGTGGCCTTGAAAAATACAATTTAATTCCCCTGTACACTAATTTAGAAAGTCTTTGGAAAGGTAATTTTTCTACAATTTTAACTTTTGCAATGTGACCTATCTTAAATTCCTCCTCAGCTTCTGTATTTTAGCAAACAACTTAGATGTCTTGACTTTTATTCTTTATTGTTAATGCCTGCCTTAATTATCTTATAGTTAATACTGAGAAGGTTGATTTCTTTCTTGGAAAGGTTTGTAACTTAAACAGGTGCTATTACTTGTGCCTGCATAGCTCAAGAGAAGCAGAGTCCAGATCTTAACAACCGGGACCTGGATGGCTGTGTTTACTGTGGCTGTACATCTGGATGAATGTATTGGGCTTCTTAGCCAAGCAAACAGCCCAAAGAGAATACTGCACTAATTAATTTGTTCTGCTTCCAGTGTGAATTTAAGTCATTCAGAAGCAGCTCAGATATCTGTGGACAATGTTACGTTAGTACTGTGCAGACATCGAATCCATGTTTTTTTCCTGCACTCTGTTTGGAAAAATACTGCTGTTAGCACCAGCAAAACTACTTTGTTGTTCTCCTTTAAACAGTTGTTTACTATGATATGGCCAGAAAAAAAAATCCCAAACAACAACAGCCATAATCCTTACAACTGCTGAACTAATAATGCACTAAGACAACCTTCTAAGCCGTTTAATGCTTGTCATATGGCTCCCTGGTGTATACGCCAGTCTATCTATCTCAGATGGACCTTCTCTGCTTTACAACTGAAAAAATCACCACCACAAAAATCTGTGTAGTGAAAACTGGACAAGATAATTTCTTGTTTGTGTGGTAAGTACCACCAGTTCGAGCCTTGACAAAAGAGCTGGTACCCTTCATAAACCATCATTTTAAAGTCTCATTTTAAATTACTAGTAGAACATTTCAGAAAGAACCCATAAGAATTCCACTAAATCATATGTCATAAAAGACACATCTTCTTGCAAATACCTATTCCTGAATCTTTTAAAATATTATTACTTGAAAAGTTTACTGTCCCCAAGTATACTTCATAAAATTGATTTCTGAGTGATTCATTGCATTCAACACTGTTGAAAATGGTCCAGTTTAATTGAATGAGATGACATCTATGTTGGTAGAAATCCAGGATGTAAAGCTGTAATAAAAGCTGTACTAAAAGGATTAGTCTAAAGAATTACTAAGTGTTTTATATTTTATTTAAATCTGCTTTTTTGAAAGTGGCATTTTCATATTCTTTCCCTAACTTACACCATAAGAAAGGGAGCATGTATATTGCTTGTCTACAGTGAAGACAATAGAATATTTAATAAGTCATTTGCAGGCTAAAGGAGTATGCTTACTGTGATTATGTGGTATACAGATTTTACAGTTTCTACAAGACTATTGGCACACTTGAAGGAGACAGTAGCTTTTGAAATACCAAGCCAATTTCTGCCAAAAATACTGTCTTCTTAGGATCAGATAAACACTGTTGCTGTTGTGTTCCTTCTTTCAGCCATAGCCTGTACATGCCTAACAATGAGTTAAAGTTGAGAACAAATACATTTAACTGAGTTAGCTTATTATAGTGTCTTGACTACGTTGATACTTCTGGGTGTAATCCAAATAACATATCCAAGTTGTTTGGAAAATTTTTATTTCCTTACCAACAACTATCTTGTGCTAGTTTTCATAAGCCTTGTTATCAAGTGTTCACTGTCTGGATTATTCTATGCTCTTTACTCAGGGGAAAAGAATTAGGACTTCATGAGCAGGTTCTGTACATTACAAACTAGCACATGGAAGGTCATTAGGAACTGTCTGCACAGAGGCTGCACATTAGGAACCCTGCACAGAGGCTGACAATTCTTTTTCTCTCTCCTTGTATATTCTGCCAGCACCTGGGGCTTTT
This sequence comes from Dicrurus megarhynchus, assembly GCA_013399195.1. Classification (NCBI taxonomy): domain Eukaryota; kingdom Metazoa; phylum Chordata; class Aves; order Passeriformes; family Dicruridae; genus Dicrurus; species Dicrurus megarhynchus. Next base: position 2,633,169 of record VXAD01000394.1, on the reverse strand, counting down.
TTTATGTATGTGAAACATGTGTCTTTAATACTGCCAAACTATGTACATTTCTGGTATTCATGCTCCTGTCTGCCCTATTAGTGCCAGTTTTATGGAAAATGGGTCACAGTCTGTACTAATTGACACTGGCTTTAAAAAAAAAAATTGCACCAGAAAATTAAATACTCTCATAAAATATTTGCCTAAACTATGTAGGCACAGTAGAATTAAAAGTTATTTGTATCCTAAATGATTTCTGAAAAGACTGGGACAGTTAAGTATGGAACAATTTTAATTTTATCTTTTGTTCCTTTAAGAATTCTTTTTCTGTAGTTATGATTGGAATTTGTAATGGCAGGGGAGATTCAACTGACAGATAACGTTTCACAGGTTTTACAGCTCTCCTAGAACAGAGTCGCAACTATTGGAGTTTATTCAGTGCCACAATGTTGAATTCATGGGATATTTTACTCCTGATGTCAGTAGGGCCTGGATTCTTGCCCTTGTGCTGTGGCTGCCCAAGATGGAATTCTATCCACTCTGCAGTAAAAGACAAACTTGCTGGAATCTTCAGACAGAACAGAATTCACACTTCAGGAATAACTCCAAATTTCCACTTTGGTAGCAGATCTCCTTTAAGACTCACCTCCCAGCTCCTTTCCCCACTGCAGCAGTGCACATTTGCCCCTGCACCACTGAAGCGGAAGAAATGAGAGTGAGAACATTGAAAAAATTTGTATTAACGATACCTTACAAAATTAATTCTGTGGGTTTTTTAATGTGTGTCATTTTAGCGAGCCACCTTATCCTAGATTCCAGAGACAGCTCTGTCCACACAACTTCTTTGTGGATGCAAAGTACATACAATGTAGATTTGATCAGATTAGGAGCAGTAAACAGAGCTCATCAACTTGACTTGAGCTGGCTTTGCTGCCAAAAGCAGCTCTACACAGTTCCACAGCCTTCATGTGTGCAATAAGTAGCTTATACACAGAGGGAAAAGATGCCGTGTTCTTTTCATGATATATGGAGAAGAAAGTGAAGTTGAAATTTTGGGTTAGAAGATGGTGTTTGTTGCATTTTCTTACTTACTACACTCCTTTGAAGATCATGAAGAACATAACCAAAGGTCAGAGAACTGTGTTCAAAAGTACTGAGAATATAAAACATAAAAACACAGAAGTGATTTGATAGCCTAGTTTCCTTAGGCACATGTGGCTGCTGTCAGCCATTGCCCTCTATCATTTGAAGTCAGTGACCAATTTCAGCCATATGTGCAAGAGGATAGTTATCTTAAAGATAATTAATGTCTTACAAGGTTTGTAAAAAAGTTCTACAGTTAGCTAGAAGAGAAAGGAAAATAACTCTTTAGTAGAGGGAAAGGTTCTCAGCTCCGCTACTGTCCTTCCTCCAGGTCAGCTCCAGTTCATGCTGTCTTTTGTCTGAGGCAGGTGCCACAGAGGAGGACCTGAGATCACTGCAGTGGGGAAGGAGATTTCAGGACCAAAAGACATAAATCTTTACCAAACCAGACTCTTACTTGTGCTGCTCAGCCAAACACGTTGTTTCCTCATTAACAGCTACAGCACTTTTGTGGCACGAGTGTAGCAGAAAGCCCACTAGCTCAGGATTCTCTGGCAAGGCAAAGAAACTGATTTTCATTGTGAGATAAAAATAAAACCATTTAAAAAGAAGAAGTAACTTCCTAAACAGCTTGAAGGAAACAGGAGAAAAGACTTCCCTTTTTTTCTGCTTTCCTCTTTGCCGGATACAGGGCTTACAATACCCTGGAGCATAACACCTACAAATGAGTGGAATCTGATAACCCATTTTTAATTACTGCCTTTATCTGCACTTCTGTAAAACAAACAAATTAAAAAGCCTAAAGCTGGGCTTGCACAGGGAAAACCTAGGTGTTCATAGGACTGAATTCACCACACTTCTCTCTGCACTGTTTCTCTTTTCTTCATTCTGACTTTTGAGTCTGCCCTGATGCCCTCATCTGACACAGCAACTACATCAGGGAGAGAGAAAACAGGATAGGCTTTCACTTTTGTCTGGCAGCACAAGCTTGCATTCTGTGCTTTGGAGGTTTTCAGAGGCTCTTTATTCCATGTAATGTTCCTGGAGTGGAGAAGCGTATCTTTTGTTCTTCCTTATAAAGGGATATTTTTATACACAAAGATATACAGTACACTGAATTACAAGAGTTTTTATGTATTGGATTGTGAGGCTTTAGCACAGAAATTTCTGATGATTCTTTAATTCCGCCTTACCCTAAGCATTTAACTTCAAAACCTTTAAAGCATAGATGAATCGAAGCCTCAGAAACCGTCCAACACATCAACTAATTGTAGTGACATCAAAACCAAAATGAGACTCTTAATTTAAACAGGTTTCACTCCTAGCATGCTAAACACGCAGCCTGTGTACATGTGCTAAGCTACGTTATCTCAGTATACATATGTATGGCTTTATATACTTGCAAGTAGTTAAAATGAGGGAGGACAGACGTACGTCTTCCCTGCAAATAGAAATAAGTCTTTTATGTTTAAGCACATCTCTTGTTGTTTTAAACGTAGCTTCCACATTTTTGCTGTGACACTCTGTATGTCTAAAGTGACGAAGCCTGTATAGGTCTTCTGATTCCTTTAATATCGTTTCCATATTAGATAGCCAGATGGTGGAGAGCGATAATACTCTGTACTAATCACTTAGGAAGTCTACAGAGTGGTGCTTTGAGATTTAGACCCTCAGCCACTGCCATCACTCCTTTGATGGAAAGCCGCAGATACTAGTCCAACCAATTGAATGTTTTTAAATATATCAACACTGAACAAATTATCTAAACAGGAAAAAGACTGACAAATACCATTCAGTGCTAATGAAGAGAGGGTTTTGTCCAAAGGAAATAATTGTGTTCACAAGGATCAGAGATCAACATGGCATTATGCAATAGTATTTATACACATCTAAAAAAATATTTTTGCTTTTTTTATAGCCATCACAAATAGAAGAGACTTGCATTGCTAAATTACTTTCCCCCCAAAAAAAGAAAAAATCCTAGGAGCAGATTCATAATCTCAATGAGTTCCTCAGTGTTTGATTTTTAATTCCACACTGATCTTCTTCCAGTTGTAGGGTTTTGTCATTCCAACAGATCAATCAGCACAAATCTTTTTTCCTACTGTAATATTCATTTATTTACAGGAATACTTTTTTGCTTATATTTCTACCTTGAAAATACTTGGTTTCTTTTCTGAACGATGCATTGTTAGTCTGTGGGCACATTTTACAGGAATGAAATGTCAGATGTGCCCATTTCTAATGCCATAGACTTTTTCATATGCTTACTGAGATTTCTACATTAAAAAAGGGAAAATATTTCTCTGTGAATTTTACTTTTATTGTTAAGCCTTTCATGAAAACTCACACTGCAGGCTCTACTCCAGGCTGGCAACCAGAGGCTCTGGAAAATGAGACTGAGACAGCACTGCTCAGCACTCATGATAAGCAAGCAGACTAAACATGTAAACGAGTTCTGTGCTGAGTGCTTTGTTTTGGTAGCACCAATTGTCATTTCAGTAGAGGAACAAACAACCCACTTCAGGCTATCTGGTTTATTAATTGTAGAACACTTTAAACAGTAAAAAGTAAACAGAAAATAATGTTAAGCTAAAAGGTTTGTAAGATACGTCTCAGAACTGGGCTGCTCTAGTAACAATTTTCAAACAGCAGCAATGTTTTACTCCAACCCTAGGGTAAAATAAGCATCTTCATTGTCCTGATATTTGTACAACGTTGTAGTAACGTTGCGAAGATGGCGAGCTTCATAGAAGTTCCCTCCCACCTATCCAGCATTATTTTTTCAGTGCCACTGGACAAATATTTACTGAGCATTTCTGAAAATCAGACTGTTTAATACCTGCGAACAGAAACTGTCATTATTTTAAAAATATTTATGTTTCTTCTTAATTCAGTGTGTATTTTTCCTCTTAACTATGCTTAGTAAAAGAATATATCAATGTTTTGGATGACACTATTAAATTGCTAATTTTTATTAGATTTTTCTCTCCTATCCTAAATCCCCTACTCTGTATTACAGTATGTATCACTGTAGATTCATTAGTTACATTACCATGCAATGTGGTATTTTGTGGTGCTGTCCAGTCAGCCTGAAACCAGAAAGCTTGATTTTAACCTTGAATGACTTCATGGCGTTATTCTTCATACACCCTAATACATTAAAAAACAAACACTGGATCATAAATTGTATAAAACCAGCACTCAACACATACTACTGTTACAGCATGCAGTTGTGAAATGTACATGGGAAATAAACAAAGCATTAAGGAATGTCTTTAAAATGAAGATGGAGCAGGCACACAGAGAGGAAGAACATGTAAACAAGTGGTGGAAAAGAACAGATGTGTGCTGTTTAGACACACAGGCAACTTGCCCGAGGGAAGTTTGGATTATTGAGCTAACATGGCAAAGATACATAGTCTGTTCACATTTAAATCATAAGAGGGTTTGTGCATGTTGTGTGAAGAGTGTTCTCACTACTTCTCTAAAGTAGGTGGTTTCTTAATGTGTGCCAGAGTCACACATAAAGCAAATTTGCAGTTCAGTGTGCCTAGAAATTTCCTCAGAAATGCTGGTAAATGCTGCATCTAGTGTAAAATTCAACAGAGATGCAAGTTACAGAAGCCTCTCCAAGACTGCTGCACGAAGTCAACCGAAAAAAATGCTTTAATAAGGGTAATAACTTCAACAGGCATTAATGGTTTTGATTCCACAGATACAGCATCCCCGTACTAAACCTTTACATTTTTCAAAGACTAGAGAATATAGTTCAGTTCTGTCATTACTGCACGCAGGTGGTCCTGGATACACTTTTTGTTTCTGAGGCCAGCTTCCCCTGACACTTGTGCACCATAAAAATACCCCAACTGTTGGAGTGGGAAGGGAAGAAGAAAAACATAATGTCACGAAACACTCCGATGAAGTAGTCCAGAGATTCATAGACTACAAATCTCATTTTTGACTTAACTTATCCTGCCTTCTCTGTAGTTAGAATCCTGGTAAGAAAGTAAGTTGTACCAAAGAAGAAACTTGGAATTACATCCACATTAGAAGAGAAGAAAGATACATCTCTTTTGGTTCTATTTAAAGTCTGTTAATGAAAAATGGTACATATGGCTCAGCAAGCCACCAGAGTACCAAGAGAAGGAGAGAATCTATTCTATAGAAAAAGCAGCAATTTGTTCATTGTGAAATTAGTGTTAGAGCTAAAGACTACAGCAGCAGTCAGGAGTTTGCTGCCACAAAAGTTAGTCACCCATGCGACTCAGGCTTATGCCATTTTACCAGTGTCAGAATCTACCTTATGCTTGTCCTTGCCACGTTTTATCACTTTGCTGAAGCTTTAGCAGAGTGGGAACTGAATACAGGGTCTTGCAGCAGTCAGATAGGAAAAGGAAGAGAAGGAGGAGGTTACAGATGAGAGAGGTGATGTCAAGTGAGGTGCAAGTTTTAAAAGGAAAAGGGGTGCCCCAACTGGGCCCTGAAGGAATGGACAGACATGACTTTCTCAGCAACTCCAGGTATAGTATTTTCTTTTCTTAAAGGAGGAGAACTTAAGCAATTAGAAATGTAAGTGTTTGTGAGGTATGCAGAGCTGTTTGTGTGCATACCCACATGCTGTAAGCAGACATTTAGGAAGGCATTTGGTTACCCTTTCTGTCTGCATGGTTGCCCCGCTGTCCTTTCCACAGCACTCTATTACCCCTTGCTAGATCTAGCACTTTGCACCCCACTGCTTGGCTCTGGCCCTTCTTACCAAACAAGAGAAAACAATTCAGTGGTGCCATCCATCTGTAGGGCCTGCAGGTACGTTTTTGCATTGGTGATGGCAACTGCCTGTGGGAGCTATGCACAGAGAGACTGCAGACTGATGGGGTGGAAGGGGGAGGAGAGGGGCTGCCACAGCCTTAGGCACAGGAAGACCAGAAGAAGTTTGAAAAGCCTAGAAAAGGACTCTTCCAATTTTCCTAATCTTGTTAAAATAACTCACCCACTGGCTCACCACAGAAAAGGAAGGAAAAGAGACAATACAGTGGTGATGGGTAGAGAAAAGAGCAAACAAATGGTGAGATTAAAGGAACTCAGTGCATCCTTTAAATTGCTTCTCCTTTTGAATTAGTCACAACTACTTCTGAACTGAGCCATGCTTGGCAGAAGACTACTAGTAGACCTTAAAAAACAGGGTGATTGAAGCCTTCAGGAGCAGGGAGTCTAAGGCTGTCAGGCTTCCTGTAGGATAGAGGCTTACAGATTTTATTTGAGAGAGGAAGAATAAGTAACACTGCTAGGCTGGAAGCCAAGCCACTAGAAAAGAGTTGAGGAGTAAAGGGGAATCCAGGCAAAGTCCCTGACACCACCGCATCCTGACAGATTTGTGAGAGGCTGCCGTTGTGCAAAGGAATGGCTGAATGCGCCGAGTGATACTTAACCTCCCTTTCCAAGGATGTGAAAAGCTGGCTATAAAGTATACATGCAGTATGCTGTATAAAACTCTCCTGTGAAGAAAGCATAACACTATTTATACCTATATTTTTATACCTGTACTAAACAAGGTTGACAGTTCATGAGATTACAGCCCCGTGCTTGTCATGGGTTAAACCGCATCGGGTTTGTAAACAGTGCGTAAATATGCCCTATGATACAGCAGAACGTCACTAATCTGCGGTAATGCAGGGAAGCCCCAGTGCAGATTAGTGGGGTTTGTGGATTACGGACCAGGAGGGCATTTGAGGGAAAGTCAGGTGTGTCTCAGGGCAAACTCCTCGCTCCACTCTGTAGCACAGTGGAACGCTTGTCACTGGAAGGAGCTGCCAACGGCACCTCTGCTCTTCTCGGTTCCAAAGGACATTACGAGCAATGCTGATGCTGCTATTGCTTCTTTTTCAAAAGCTCTAGTAGGCCTGCTCCAAACAGGGAATTGCACTGCTGGTCTCCCTTGGATCAGTTTAAACACTTGGCACACGCCTGCTGTGCAGACACTTCAAATCAAATTAAAGTGAAATGATTTGGTGCATATGGTTTTGCAAGGAATTCTAACCTGCTCTGAGCACAGCTTGCATGGACAGATGTTACTCTGTACGTACAAGTCAGACCCTGAATGCAAAAGTTAATTTCTGAGAGTTTCTAGGCTAAACAGTAGTGGTGTCACCAAATACATTGTTTCTGATTTTATGCATATAATGGCTGTTTTACTCACCCAAAAGACCATATCACTCCCTAATTCACAATAATCTAAAATGGCATGCAGTAAAATAATTTTTTTTACTAACAATGCAACGAGTCACGTACATTTTTAACTGTGAAAGATGCTTTTACTTTTATGAAACTGAAATACTGCCAAATGTCACATGGATAATAGTCAAAGTTAGTGCCATGATAAAATATCAATACAGCAATCATGCTGATTAAACATTTTATTAATATATGCAATATTTAAAAATTTGAAATTGGATATTTGGGCCCAATATTGATATTCGTTGTAATTTCTTCCTTTCAAGAAACAAAATGAATAATCCATATTGGAAGAAGAAGAGTGTGAAGCATTTGGCTTTGTGTCAGGCAAATTTTACATTATCTGAAAATCAGGATATCCATTATTTTTTATATAAGACATCACAGATGTCTTGGCAATATCATGGCTATACATGGTATGCTTTTGTAATGCTAAAAAGTTACCTGAGGCAAAGACTCGAGATAGATGATTTTAAAGAGATCAGCTCTTCATGAAGCACATTTTCCCCTCAGCAGTCTATAGGCTCAGACAATGAGTTAGTGCATTTTAAGTTTATTGACATTTGTGAATACAGTACTTGAAAACTGCTAACAGGTTTCTTTGAAAATCAATGCCAGTTGTGAAGCTGTTTGTTATCTATCCAATGTTTTTTCTTGAGTGTGGTTAATAAAAAAGAAAATTACATCAGTGAAACTGAAAAGTCAAATTGATTAAAAAGGAAACATTCATTCCATTCTCCTTTGGGAAAGGAAAATGAAAAAGAGATGGATATTTTATCTAGATCTACATATCTGAAGTACATATATCATAATGTAGTTCACCACAGAACAAAAAAGTTTCTAATAGTCAATCCTGAGAAAAGATTGTGTGGAATTCTATGCCCATATTGTAGTAGGGGAAAAAATCAAGTTAATTCACTTCTCCAACTTATTTTGGTCTAAGCTCGTAAAACAGTTGATTCACACTGCTGGCTAAATTTCAGTGTAAAACATACAGGATAAAATTGAGGCCCCTTTGCTGTCAAGAGAGGTTGATTATAGTGATAGGGTGAAGTCAGGATTTGACCTTGGTTTCTTTTGTCACCATTAAGAGTCTTACATGGAATACTGAGAATTAGAAACTTCAACATAAGTACCACTTTTTCTTTAAAACACATTTTTCTGACACATTTTCTGACAGCAGCACATGAAGCCGTTTCTCAAGCAGTTTGCTGTAAGGGTAGCTAAGCCTGACTGGCTGCATGGGAAATCTCTTGAGGGCAAAACTAGTTTCCAGTTCTGCAAACAGGCATAAATATGAACTAGGTACCAAACTGTCTGCAGGACCAATCAATATAAATGTTAAAACCCAGTATAGGGTAACTTGTCCATAGACAGGTTCCCCAAATCAACTGCAGTTGCAATATAGATGGGCCCCCACAAGCTATTCAAAGAAAACATTGCAAAAGCTGCTTGCCATTTAATGATTGCATTAACACCATTATCTACTATATAATCGATGCTGTGATTGACAACTTTGCAAATCAGATTAGCTTTCAGTCTGCCTATGAGTATAGCGTGGCTAGGAATGGAAAATTGTGTGGGCACCAACTTGTGGAAAATGAAAAACATTCAAAGGTATGAAACAGAAAATCACTGATACTGCAGATTAGTTGTAACAACTGTACCCCAAGATATACGAAAATCACTCCTGTGGTTTTTTTCACATTTTGCATCGCATCACTCCAATGTTGCTTGCATACAGTGAGGGGAAGTTCCCACCCAATGACATCATAGTTTGTCTTTGGCTACAGCCAGCTACATATTTTTAAAGAGGTTCTGTTTGTTCCATAACTGAACTCTTCACCTTTTGATTATATGTTTTGGTGGGGGGGTTAAAAGGAAAAAGCCTGCTAGTAAATTTACTTGAACTTGGCATTCACAGTCTCAGATTTGGGTGGGCTGCATTCTCTCCTCCGGTTACACCCTACCTGAAATCCTTGTATGTTAAATCACTTGACTAGTTCAGCCTTAATGATTGGGTCATACTCTGGGAAGCAAGTTCAGAGATAGTGGAAATGTGTGCTTACAGAAACACACATAATTGTAGAAAAATATGTGGATAAACTAAGAGGGGAACACTGAGCCTGTGGAAAGAAAAAACCCCACAGTTATTTGGAAGAAGAAAATTATCTCTTAGTTGTGATGCAGTGTCACAAAACACACATTATGTGCTACCCTTCCAGTCACACATTTTTATGAAGAAAAATGCCTCCCCCCTCCCTCCCTCCCTGTTAATCAGGAAACTTTAAAGAATTTTTACATATTAACACCAACCTTAATATTGCTATCTTCTCCAGCTGCTACAAATGCATTCCCTATTAAAAACATGTATGAGAAAAATACATTTCTGTAAATATCTGGATCTTCGTAGCAGCAGAGTGAGCTATTGATAAGCATGAACTCTTGGAGAAGTTTTATGTCACAATCAAGTGAAGTGGATTTAATATTACATTTACAGACACACAACTTTTCTGTTTTCCCTAGTAGCAATCTCAAAGATGGGGTCAGCAGGCAATTTTCTAATGGTCTGAAGATAATTGATAGGATGCATAGTGCTGCTTTCTTGCTTCCAGAGACTTGGAGGAGTAGCCAGGAAAAGTCAGGAATCTTACTTAAGCACTTGGAATGGGACAGATATAAGTATCTTAACTGCCTCCTGTATGCACTGTCCTCACAGAGAAAGTGAAGGCCAGAACCACAGCTGGAACAGTTAGGAAAGAATAAATATTTTTTTAACATTACTTTTCCATTGGAGCAGTTTCTGTGGTTGGCCCTGTTTGTTCCACAAATGAAACCGGAGGTGATCCATGCCACAAGTACTCTGGCCTGGGAAAGCTTGCTTTAGAAGATCCTCAGCACATATCCCAAAGAAGAGAAGCAGAGTGGATGCTGGATATGGTTTTTATTTTGAAAAATTTATAGTTTTCAGGAAACAGGCAAGTGGTTGGATATGGTATCAAATTTGTGGGTTTCCCCCTTTGCTAGAATTGTGAGAAGAAATTTATAAGTATCATTGCTACCTGGGCAGTTTTGGTGGTTGTTTTTTAGGCGGGGGGGTTGCTGATTTGATTTTGTGCCTATGTTGTGAATTCCCCATTGGAAAGTTTCAAAATCTGGCAGGAAAATAGTCAGTGAGTGGTAGAAACTTAGAATTTTTGGAAAGGAAAGAAATGTTCCGTTCAAAACTCTTGCAGAAAATTGACTTAATTCCTTTACAAGTATTCTGATCTATATTCTGATTTGTCTTTATTGAAGTAGTGGTGCCAAGACTCCCACTCAGTCGTGGGGTTAACATGGAACTCATCTAATTAACCAATGTCCTCTTCTCTCGTTGTGTGGTCTGTCACACTGCGATAGGCACTGTCCAAAGCATTCTTAGTGAATGGTTTGGCTTCCTACCACAGGACACTGTGATACAAGAACTTATTCAAATAATCCTGGTGAGTCTGTTTCTACAAGGTGTTTAGTGATTTATACTGAGTTACAATCAGCCTCAGTTTCTTCGATCTTTGCTAAGTGGCAAGGTTTCCCACAGCTTGATCTCAAGCTCTTTAGTTGGATAATTCTAGGAATATGTACAGTAAACACTACAGTGGTGATGTAAATAGTCATTTTACCATTGAGGATAATGGGACCAGGGTGGGACCTTAACCTATTTGGCACAGCTGTCGTGAGACTCCAATATAAATAAAAAAAATCCCTCCCAGCCTACATTTTCCCAATTCTATTTATCAGCCCCATTAAAATGCCTTTCAAATGTGATAATTATCTATAGCTTTTTTCAGCTAAGTGAGAGCCCTCTCTAGCACAACTTGATGAAGACACAAGCTCTCTCCAACTGGAGTCCAGAAGCTTTCATCACTGCTTAGTATATTAGAATCAGAAACAGTTTAGACATATTAACAGAGATTGTATATCTCTGAATTGAGAGAATTGAGAATTATCGGCTTTGCAACTGAAATCTCAGATATGGAAAAATCATGTTTTTACTAAGTTACAAATGATACACATCCTTTGCTTCACTTAAGATGCCTCTGGAGTCTCCGTTGGTTGGTATGGTGCAGCTGTGAAATAAGTAACTTATTTTCTTTCTTAATGGTTTTCATCCTTTCCTTTATTACCACACAATCACGTTTCAACTACATATCTTTAGGCGTAACTGATTTTGAGCCCTAGTTGGCCTGCCAGGTTGGATCTTTCCATCTGTTGTGGATGTTTGCTCTACAAACAAAATCTAGGTCTTCAGAAACACTTGCCACTTACCCATGCCAATATTTGTTATCCGCTTCACTACCCAGTCGGTAGTGATGCCAAGCAGCAACATCAAGGGAACACAGGCTTTTCACATCAGCAGTCACTTTGAACTACTAGTTGTTTTTTGCTGTTCAGGGGAATTTATGTTGTGGCATTGATTTTGACACTTAACAATACTACAGAATCAAACAAATGGACAATCTAAAGACAAAAGAAAAGTATAACCTATGGGTATTAATTTCACAACCAACATGGTATATTTCCCATGTGATTCTCTCCTCCCTTCCCCCTCTTCCCCCAGCCCCCCCACCCCTTCTCTCACCCACAAATTCATTGTGTTTATCTTACATCACATACCGCTTATCTTCTAGATTTTTTGTTATTTTATGGTTTTTCTTTAACACTCCAAACTCCACAACTTCTATTGCTATAAAAGGTGCAAAGGCCCTTAAGGTGTGCCTTTTCTTCCAGAGATAAAACCAGGCTTCTTTTCTTTAATGGTATAGTCCAACGATGCACTTCTACAGAGACATGTCCTAACTTGAGGCCAACCCTTAAGCCAGTACAGCAGTAACCAAGAAGAATCTTAGCAATTCAGAAGATGCGGTGATAGGAATGAGTCCTTTAACCAGTAGCGTCTGCAAGATCAGAATCTTACTAATTCCAAACCCCCACAATTACATTTATCAGCCTATAATCACCATATAGGAGCTGTCAGAGTGGGATTGCTGCATTTGTCCTCCCTGTCAGCACCACAGCTGGGGTGTGAGAAAACTCATGCCTTCACACTGCACCAATATAACTTGTCTCTTGTTTTGGGGTATATCTGATGTGTCACAGTCTGGGGCCAGAGAGAATCTGCTGCACTGTTCCACTGCCAGAAGCACAAAGCAGAATCACACATTAAAAAGTACCCAATTGGAAGGGGCATTCCTTGACCAGCTATCAAATGTAGTGGCAGCATCCACTCCTGTGATGCCAAAGGGTACCTTTCACATCATTCATGTGCATAAATTGTGTAACCTTGAGCTCCAGACGCTGCATACAAATGATATTACTGGGCACATGAAGTCTCCTGTGACAACAGGTTGAAAATACTGTCCATGATAAGTGTCTTCATCAATTATGCAGTTTTATCACAGCAAAGTTGCAGGTACAGTCATCTTCTTCTACTGCGCATTTTTATGCTGTAGCACATTTTCTGTTAATTATGGAAGATATTTTCAGCCACTAAACCAATGCCTTGGAAGCTTGCTGAATGCCAGTAGACTTGCCAGCAAACTAACCTCTGGGCAAAAAAGAAAATACATTTCCTTTCCAGAAAGCAGCCTCCTAGAAGCTTGTTCCCATCTATAAGAAAATTTTATGGAAGATGGAGAGACATTTTTTCAGGACCCATTTCCAGACCTCTCAGGAATTTGCTCATTAAAAACCACAATGATGTTGCTGAGTAACTGAAGTTAGTCACTAAATATAACTAACTAAATGTAACTAAAACAGCTGTATTATTTTACCAAGAATAGATTAGGCAGTTTTGTTGTGTTTACTTCAGCCATTTCTGGGATCTTTTTTCATTCATTTTTTCTTCAAAATCTCTAAAAAGGAGACATCTTTACATACAAGAAGGCAGCATGAGTATTTTTCCTTATGTCTTGTTTTCTGTTAACATCAGAGAGTTTATAATTAGAAATGGATATTTTTTCCTTATTTTCTTCTGTAACAGACACTGCTCATGGCTGTGCCACCAGATGAATGTGGAGACTGCAGGATGAACATTATAAAGGTGTCATTTAGGTAAAGCCAAGAAGCAAAGTGGCGCAAGCGTTGTGCAAACTGCCATTTTGACTACAGATTTATAGTCCATAGACAGCAGCTCCTACGCTGCAGCCTTTCTATCTGTTAAACAGTGTGTAGGTTGTATCAGCACTTTAAAGATATTTTGCATATTCAGTGCAATGACAGATTGGTAACAGTTCTTATCACCGTGGCAGCTACACAAAATTTAGATATAAACTCAGAGAAGTGGAAAGGGGATCGACAAAAATATTTGAAACTACATTAATGGCTTTTCTCTAGTGCTAGTACAGCAGAGTACATGTCCCAAAAATGTTTTTTCCACCTGAATATGAGGAAAACCTTCTTTACTGTGAGGGTGGTTGTGGAATTTCCCTCAATGGATATTCAAGAAATATCCCGTGCAATGTGCTCTAGGATGACCCTGCTTACCAGGGAGGTTGGATCAGATGACCCACTGTGGTCCCTTCGAACCTCACCCATTCTGTGAAAATCAGAGGACTATGAAAATCACCACCTGACATGCTGCATACAGAATGACACAAACTTCATTTGGTCACCCAGATGTTTCGTTACTCTGCTTAAGAAATTGTCTACATCCTTCTCCTCTTTAGGACCTGTTTGTCCCACAATAAGAGTTCAGGAAGAGCACACACCAAAAAATGCATTACATTTTATGTTGTTTAAAGAAAAGCAACATAGATTTTTAATTTAATGAAACTGCCAGTCTATTTACTTTTCCAAAACTGTAGATCAGAGAAGCAAAGTTTGTCATACGACTTCTCCAGAAGCAAATGGCCTAAAACCAGTGTGAGAAGAAACATGAGTGTAAATAAAGCCCTGGGAGGTACCTCTAACTGGGATTCTGAGCAGAGGTGTCCAAGTCTTGCTGAGGAAAGAGGAAAAAAGCAGTTCCTTTGAAGTCTTCCTGAATTTTCTAATCTAGGGAAAGTTCATTGCAGGCATTTGCACTGGTTTTAGCAACATTGGAAACCTTAATGAAGACAGGATCGTTGCAGGGGCAGTTGGTTTTAGTACTGTGTCAATTACATTTGCTCAGGCCAATGGTATTAAATACTGGCAGCCACACAAGTACTGGCAATGACAGACAGCAGCTGGGATGGTGCAAACTTAGGATGCCTCTGAAAGCAGCAGAGACCAAGTGTCTCCTGCTGCACTTAACTTAAGTCTTTTACAGTACAGTTACTGTTTTTAAGCATGCATTGGAAGCTGCTGTATTATTTTCTGGAGAAACTGGCACATATTCTACTATCGTTCTTCATGCTTAGTGATATTAGAGCATCTGAGGAATGAACGAGGAAAGATCAGACACAGAGTCTGTTCTGCATATGGAAAGCATCTAGAGGTAAAACCCTAACCCAGTAGTGCTGTGGTAATTGTAGCATTTGCTGTATCAAATTAAAAAATGCAGTGACTGGTTTTCCTGAAAAAGAAAAATGATACTCCATCTCCTCTTTGAGAGAGTCAAAGGCTTTTTTAATGCTGTTTTTGAATTTGGAGCAAGAGATACTAAAAATAATTCATCACCTTTATTTAAATTATGCAATGTAATACATAAAACATGAAGATTACAACATCAGGCAATATAGCTGGAACAAATTAAAACTGCTTGTGCATACGCATTATAATTCCTTCTTTAATTACTGGTCCCTAACCTCTTTCAATGGATGCAGAATGAACAATGTGGAATTAAGCACAGATATCTAATAGTGCCTGCTCTCTATTCATTGCCCACTCATTGCTTCTCTGTGCTTATATTAATTTCCTTTAAGAGCACTCCTATGAGCTGCATGGTTGCTTTTACTTCTGAAGCAGTAAGATTAAAGAAAAAATATTAATCGATGTCAAATAGGACTTGATTTCTTGATGTTGAGCATTATGAAATACGTAGAATATTTATGGTCTATTGCCTGTTGACTTATTTTTCACTAGTAAGCTACCCTAAATGAAACCCCAGCATCTTAAGATTGGCATCGTGAAAACACATCCCTCAACCTCTTCACAAAAAATCAGATTAAAGCTATGTGTTACATGGCATCACACAGAGATTTTTGAGACAGAAAACCTGGTATCTTACAATTTCTTCAGAATTCTGTGAAGAACAGTCAGCAACCTCAGTCATGATCCTGTTCCCTGCCTTCTAATTTTCCTAGAAATTACACAGGGATTACGTATAAAATGCTTCATTTTACTGTACAGCTCTGCTCCAAAGTAGAAAAATCTATTCTGTGAGCTACAAAAAAAGGCATGGCCTGGTATGCATGAAGGTTACGTGAGAAGTTGGAAGTTAACTTTAGGTTATAAGGCACAAAAGGGATGAACTTGTACAAGCAACATATATTATGTGCTGGATTTTGCAAAATCAGTATGACTGCACACAATGTAAATAATTTTCTGTTTCCATAGCACTCCCAGGGCCTGCAGCCTGTGCAGCACAGCAGTTGCCATGAGGTTTTTAATATCCAGGCCTTTTAGCAGTCAGCATCCACACACATCCAAACACCTTATGCAAGTGAAAGTCAACCCCCATGAGAAAATTCAGGTTGTAAGGAGGCCTCTCACTTAACCTCCTGCCCAACAACAAGGCCAGCTGCGTGGTCAGTCCAGGTTGCTCAGGAGCGTCTGTTTAGGAGTGGAAATCCCTGAGGAACCCACTCCCACGGCCCAGCTGTCCACAGCATGAATAACGTTTTCCTTACACCCAGCCAGACGCTCTCATTTCACCTCACTCCCGTTGTCCCTCAGCAGGACACTGAAGCCCCTGGCTGCCTCTTCTCGACCAGGTGCCCACGAGTGCCGATTCTTCCGCAGGCCGCGGCAGTCCCGACCCTCCACCTCCCTCCCCGCACGGGAGGGTCTCTCCGGCCCGGCCACCTCGGGGATCCCGCCGGGCTCCCGCCGGTGTGTCCGTTCCAGTCGCGCGCGGGTGCCCGGGAGGCGGCACCTGCAGAGGGCTGCGGAGAGCCGGGAGGAGTCGCCGCCTTCCCTCCGCGCCCGCGCAGCCCGCGGTGCCGCAGGAGCTCATTCCGCTTGGAGACATCGCGGGACAGCGGCACCGCACAGCGCGCACGGCCGGCGCCCTGCCCGGACTCGCCCGGGGCCATGGCTCGGCAGCGGTGCTGCCGGACAGCGTCTCTCTGGTGCGATGCCCGCGCTGCGGCGACGCTCCCGAAGCCCATCCCAGCCCCAGGCTACAACCGCACCCTCGACGGGCAGCGGCCGCTGGAAACGGCCCAGGAAGAGCGGGG